>JASFXZ010000001.1:44581771-44789412 GCA_032209605.1 Mactromeris polynyma
AACCATTTCTGGCATACAATATATAAAAATGTAAATAACATATTGTTTATCAATTCAATCCACTTACAGTTTTATGAAGAAAATACAAACTTATAACAAGTGAGTGGTAACCAAGCAATACTGGTCATTCTTGTGTTTTAGCATGTTCTGTAAATCCATAAACTGGCTGTTACATATAACTATTATGCAACACTTCCCTGAACCATCAATTCTGCTATTGTCAATGATACAAAACAGTTACAATGAAAAACTGCTAACCTTGGTGCATCAACTATGATGGGTTTGTGGACTTCTTTAGGGGTTGATGTTGATGGTACTGCAAAAGTTCTGTAAAATATTGAAACACAATACATTGTATTTGTTCATATCTGCCAAGTGTAGCAGTAATCATCTCTAATGGAGCTATGTAATAACAATAATCATTATATGTATCTTACATAACATATTCAGACAAAGAACATACACACAAACATACCTACATAAATTAAAATTAGAAGAGCATGCAAACAGATTAAGAATTATACTTTGTCCAAATTATAGTCTCACAACAATCACATAATGTCAACATTCATCAGCAGTCACACATTACTAACAATGTACCATGGTGTTCAATGTAACAAATGGATTCTTTAAGTTCTACTGACAATATACAATGCATAATGATTATTAATATAAAAAAACAAAAGTAATGAAATAATAATGCATACACATGTTTGTAAGTAATTTTGCATCATATTGATTTTGCTGATTAGGATAATTTCAGTGATATTTGTTTTACATTGCTAAAATATATAAATACTAACCCAATATCTGATTATGATGACAGCGCTTCAATACCAGACATTTGCACCTCCCTACAATATATAAATACTTAGATGTTAGTGTCTATTATACAACAAATATTTATATTATTTCATATGAAATTTATGGATCAATATACCATAATTGATTTTAACTGAAATTTGATCTCTTGGGCAACACTACTTTCATTGCTACTGACTCTTTAGAAGTAAACTTATTCAATATTTCAAAATGAAATATTATTAGTGAGCTTTATAATTATATTTTTGGAACAAACTTCCCTAAAAGATATGTACTCAAAGATATTTCGATAAACTATTATTATATATTTGTTTTCAAAGTTTTTGAAGTGAAATGACTATGGGTGAAACCACCAGGGGATGAAAAGAAAATTTAATGATACAATAACTACCACATAAGCTAACAGGAAGGTCTATTTTGCTCTCAGATTTGTTCACTACAAAACAATGAACATACGAATGTATTTCAATGATATTGGCATTGATATTGCTAAATTTTATATACTTTTATGGGAAGAAAGATGCCAGAGTGCATACAAACTGAAGGCCAAGTACACAGATCTTCAAGCACTGTGTAAAGAGTGTGGGTGACATACTTGGCTGTTTCCAGTAGAGGTGGGCTGCAGAGGGTTCACACTCACAGCCCAATCTGTATGGACCACATTGAGCTTCCTGTGCATAAGTCGGGAAGCAATGCAGAGCTTCAGTGAAAGAGCTCGGCAGACTGCAGAGAAAGCATCCAGCTGGTTATGGATGAAAAGAGATCAGAAGAACTGAAAGCTATTCACTGAGGGGTAGTGATCACACTACTGATCTGCTGTCCTGAGCTAAAAGAACCGAATCACTCTGTGATGGACGACGCTCAGCAGATGACCTCATGTGGATGTGCAGCTTATACATAAGTTATAGCTGTTTTACAAGCTAAAAGTATTATAAATACAATAGCACAATAAGTTAACATTAGCAATACAGTACAGTAAAAATCCCTTACCTTTTGGACCCGCTAATACTTTACGATTCAGATGATTGGGCTGTGAATGTTTTTTCCTCTTTCTTTGATGTGATTCTTTATAACTACAACCTGAACATAACATTGCGTATTTTATTCTTGATATAGCTCAGCTTTCATCACTGTGAAATCAGTGTTTGCATTATTTTGATCTATAATCAATAGGTCAACCAATCGCACATATATCAGGGAATACGTTCTTTAGCTAAATATGTTCATGCTTTTGAATTTGACTGCGCATCTTCCATCTTTGTTTTGCGTTATTTTTCGTCGTTCAGGCATGTATTTAATGTTCATAACTATCATTTTTTTAAATATGTATCGATGGAATAATATCGAGGATTCATCGATACCGTTTCATTTGTTGACAGCTCTAAACTGAGGAAAATGAATCAACGACGTACTGCGAAAATTGAAAAGAATAATATTGAGACTATCCCTCACCATGAAATCAGCATCTTGGCGACTTCATTGTCTTTTTCCAAGCCATTTTCGGCCTTTATATTAACCCATGTGTCAATAAATGGCCCAATCCTGACGCTTTCGACACGTCTCTGTATAGCTTGTGCAGCTTTCTGCTTCTTTTTAGTCGAACCAGTAACCGTTGTCGGCGGACCAGGCATTGTTTTGTCTTCGAATGTCGCGATCTTCACCTTGTGATCTCACGAGACCTTCCCACAATGCATTTCGAAATTTTGGCGCGAAATATAAATAGCTCTAACTAGGCGCGTAGGCCAAGATAGGAAATACCTGTTTTAAGCTTAAATTTTTATGGTTATAGAGGGTTCTTAAAAAAATAAATAATGCAGAATGAAAGAACAGGTCTGTACAAAGGTATTAACATGCAAAATTCCGAAATTTACGAGGATCGATTTTTTTGATAAAGTGACACTCACTACCTTTAATTAGTATGATATAAATCAGCCAGTGTCTACAGAATGGCCTTTCCATGCAACTACATAATAATGACAATATAGAACAATACACATAATGGCATGTTCCTGCACTGAGTGCCAAATTCAAGGTACAATGCACAACATATCGCAGAAAGCATTTTGGATCTAATAAGCATAGAATGATTTATAAATAGAATAAATGTGGACTTTAATCACATTAAAATCATATTCATTTGACTGAAGACTATGACTTAGGTTCCAGAGAAAATTTCAGTTCTTGCAGATAAGACTGTTTCAACAATGGTCAGCACCTCAGCCATAGCACCTGCACCTGAAAGTAATATACACAGACAAAATATTACCATGGCAACTTAAAATTACACTTGAAGATAAATAATAATTTTACAAAGTGAAATATCCAATATACAGAGAAAAAAGCTACACAAAGATAAAGTTCTTGCGACATATACAAGAATTAAATGAAACAGGTTGAATTGATTACAGAACAATAAAAAAACAGAGATGACAAAAATGATACTTATACATCATCAATTCATAAATATAAAATGCCTATATCACCATGTGATAAGTACTGGTTTCACTTAGTGAGCAGTGTTACCATCCAAGTCGACTTGTCTGTAAAACCATAGTTACATCAGAATGGGACATTACGGTCCAAGTCGACTTGTCTGTAAAACCATAGTTACATCAGAATGGGACATTACGGTCCAAGTCGACTTGTCTGTAAAACCATAGTTACATCAGAATGTGACATTACGGTCCAAGCAGACTTGTTAGTAATACCATAGTTATATCAGAATGGGACATTACGGTCCAAGTCGACTTGTCTGTAAAACCATAGTTACATCAGAATGGGACATTACGGTCCAAGTCGACTTGTCTGTAAAACCATAGTTACATCAGAATGTGACATTACGGTCCAAGTCGACTTGTCTGTAAAACCATAGTTACATCAGAATGGGACATTACGGTCCAAGCCGACTTGTTAGTAATACCATAGTTATATCAGAATGTGACATTACGGTCCAAGCCGACTTGTTAGTAATACCATAGTTATATCAGAATGGGACATTACGGTCCAAGCAGACTTGTCTGTAAAACCATAGTTACATCAGAATGGGACATTACGGTCCAAGTCGACTTGTCTGTAAAACCATAGTTACATCAGAATGTGACATTACGGTCCAAGTCGACTTGTCTGTAAAACCATAGTTACATCAGAATGGGACATTACGGTCCAAGCCGACTTGTTAGTAATACCATAGTTATATCAGAATGGGACATTACGGTCCAAGCAGACTTGTTAGTAATACCATAGTTATATCAGAATGGGACATTACGGTCCAAGCAGACTTGTTAGTAATACCATAGTTATATCAGAATGGGACATTACGGTCCAAGCAGACTTGTTAGTAATACCATAGTTACATCAGAATGGGACATTACGGTCCAAGTCGACTTGTCTGTAAAACCATAGTTATATCAGAATGTGACATTACGGTCCAAGCCGACTTGTTGGTAATACCATAGTTATATCAGAATGTGACATTACGGTCCAAGCCGACTTGTTAGTAATACCATAGTTATATCAGAATGTGACATTACGGTCCAAGCCGACTTGTTAGTAATACCATAGTTATATCAGAATGGGACATTACGGTCCAAGCAGACTTGTCTGTAAAACCATAGTTACATCAGAATGGGACATTACGGTCCAAGTCGACTTGTCTGTAAAACCATAGTTACATCAGAATGTGACATTACGGTCCAAGTCGACTTGTCTGTAAAACCATAGTTACATCAGAATGGGACATTACGGTCCAAGCCGACTTGTTAGTAATACCATAGTTATATCAGAATGGGACATTACGGTCCAAGCAGACTTGTTAGTAATACCACAGTTACATCAGAATGGGACATTACGGTCCAAGCAGACTTGTTAGTAATACCATAGTTATATCAGAATGGGACATTACGGTCCAAGCAGACTTGTTAGTAATACCATAGTTACATCAGAATGGGACATTACGGTCCAAGTCGACTTGTCTGTAAAACCATAGTTATATCAGAATGTGACATTACGGTCCAAGCCGACTTGTTGGTAATACCATAGTTATATCAGAATGTGACATTACGGTCCAAGCCGACTTGTTAGTTATACCATAGTTATATCAGAATGGGACATTACGGTCCAAGCAGACTTGTTGGTAATACCATAGTTATATCAGAATGGGACATTACGGTCAAAGCAGACTTGTTGGTAATACCATAGTTACATCAGAATGGGACATTACGATCCAAGCCGACTTGTTGGTAATACCATAGTTATATCAGAATGGGACATTACGGTCCAAGCAGACTTGTTGGTAATACCATAGTTACATCAGAATGGGACATTACGGTCCAAGCCGACTTGTTGGTAATACCATAGTTACATCAGAATGGGACATTACGGTCCAAGTCGACTTGTCTGTAAAACCATAGTTACATCAGAATGGGACATTACGGTCCAAGCAGACTTGTTAGTAATACCATAGTTATATCAGAATGTGACATTACGGTCCAAGCCGACTTGTTGGTAATACCATAGTTATATCAGAATGGGACATTACGGTCCAAGCAGACTTGTCTGTAAAACCATAGTTACATCAGAATGGGACATTACGGTCCAAGCAGACTTGTTAGTAATACCACAGTTACATCAGAATGGGACATTACGGTCCAAGCAGACTTGTTAGTAATACCACAGTTACATCAGAATGGGACATTACGGTCCAAGCATACTTGTTAGTAATACCACAGTTACATCAGAATGGGACATTACAGTCCAAGCAGACTTGTTAGTAATACCACTGTTACATCAGAATGGGACATTACGGTCCAAGCAGACTTGTTAGTGATACCATAGTTATATCAGAATGGGACATTACGGTCCAAGCAGACTTGTTAGTAATACCATAGTTATATCAGAATGGGACATTACGGTCCAAGCAGACTTGTTAGTAATACCATAGTTACATCAGAATTGGACATTACGGTCCAAGCAGACTTGTTAGTAATACCACAGTTACATCAGAATGGGACATTACGGTCCAAGCAGACTTGTTAGTAATACCACAGTTACATCAGAATGGGACATTACGGTCCAAGCAGACTTGTTAGTAATACCACAGTTACATCAGAATGGGACATTACGGTCCAAGCAGACTTGTTAGTAATACCACAGTTACATCAGAATGGGACATTACGGTCCAAGCAGACTTGTTAGTAATACCATAGTTACATCAGAATGGGACATTACGGTCCAAGCAGACTTGTTAGTAATACCACAGTTACATCAGAATGGGACATTACGGTCCAAGCAGACTTGTTAGTAATACCACAGTTACATCAGAATGGGACATTACGGTCCAAGCCGACTTGTTGGTAATACCATAGTTACATCAGAATGGGACATTACGGTCCAAGCAGACTTGTTGGTAATACCATAGTTACATCAGAATGGGACATTACTTTCCGAGCCGACTTGTTGGAAAAACCATAGTTACATCAGAATGTGACATTACAGTCCAAGCCGACTTGTTGGAAAAACCATAGTTATATCAGAGTGTGACATTACAGTCCAAGCCGACTTGTTGGAAAAACCATAGTTATATCAGAGTGTGACATTACAGTCCAAGCCGACTTGTTTGAAAAACCATAGTTATATCAGAATGGGACATTATGGTCCAAGCAGACTTGTTGGTAATACCATAGTTACATCAGAATGGGACATTACAGTCCAAGCCGACTTGTTGGTAATACCATAGTTACATCAGAATGGGACATTACAGTCCAAGCCGACTTGTTGGTAATACCATAGTTACATCAGAATGGGACATTACGGTCCAAGCCGACTTGTTGGTAATACCATAGTTATATCAGAATGTGACATTACAGTCCAAGCCAACTTGTTGGTAATACCATAGTTATATCAGAGTGTGACATTACAGTCCAAGCCGACTTGTTTGAAAAACCATAGTTACATCAGAATGTGACATTACAGTCCAAGCTGACTTGTCTGTAATACCATAGTTACATCAGAATGTGACATTACAGTCCAAGCCGACTTGTTGGTTATACCATAGTTACATCAGAATGGGACATTTCTGTTCAATGCCCTTGTCTGAATTGGTCAAATCCAAATCTGTTTTTACTTATTCTTTTCATCAATGACTTCAACTAAGCATGCAACCATGTTTTAAATATTACCAGCTTAACACTGTCTGTTAAGGATGAACCCTTTTGCTAGTGAAGAGGTACCAAGTATAAGACAATGACCGATGGGTCTGGATAAAACTTCAATACTGGGCAGATGACAATGTAGGTTGGGAAGTCTAACAAACCTCAAAATTTGGCTAGGGTCATTTAACCGCACTGTTCAATATTCAGGGCAAAGTGATTTTTGCTTCATTTAAAGCAAAGTCACAGATGATCAGGAGGGAGAGTGAGCACACCACTCATGTATGTCAGAACACAGGAGGGAGAGTGAGCACACCACTCATGTATGTCAGAACACAGGAGGGAGAGTGAGCACACCACTCATGTATGTCAGAACACAGGAGGGAGAGTGAGCACACCACTCATGTATGTCAGAACACAGGAGGGAGAGTGAGCACACCACTCATGTATGTCAGAACACAGGAGGGAGAGTGAGCACACCACTCATGTATGTCAGAACATAGCATTCCGCTAAATCATCATTATATTACATTACAAATTTGCTGCAACATGTACCTTTATCACCACAGACCAGAACTTTAGAAACAACTGGTAAATGTCTATATCCCCAGGACTCTAGCTTTCCAATCTGTTCACTAGTTACAGGATGGTTCCACATTGCAGTATTCATGGCTGGAGCAAAGTACAAAGGTTTCTCTACATCCCACGCTCGAACTGTGCATGTCTGGCAAAAAAGTATTTTATGATTAGGCTAAATAATGCTTTACAATGTATTAATAAAATTACTAACCACATAATTAGGCCAAGAAACACAAACTAGACAAGTGGAATATAAAATGCCACATACACAGTGCACAGTCACCCCAAAAGCAAAAGGAGACATCAAAACATGTACATACATGAACAATTACAAAGGCAAACAGGACACAATATTAATGCTGGGAAAGACAGTAGTACTACATTAGGAGACCTACAAAATGTCTGTTTCCTATTTCTGACCTTAATATTGTACCCCATATCCAAAATATGGTGTAGTAATATGTATTGCCCTTTAAGCAGGATTAGTTTACCTTTCGATAAGGGGTATGTTACCTTACTGAAATCCACTGAATTTCGGTGAATTTACCAAAATCCAATTTGGATCTAGAGTCAACAGCAATTGTAACATCTTGACATTTTTTATGTTGCACAACAAATCTTAACCTTCAAATTGCGCAGACCATCTTTTTCAAGATATTTCTTATTTTCTGACTTTTTTAGCAAATGTTAGAAGCCAAATTGGAGTTTAAATAGCCAGTGGCTATACGGCTACATACTAGCACCAGTCTAGAAGTCCACAATATAAATAATTGAATGTTTGTTAAAAACGTGTAAAACACAAAGTTCTAGGTTCCTACCAGTAAGTTATCACACATTCCGCTGGATATCTTTCCTAATGTGTTGGCATCTAGTGGAGCAAGTAACAGAATATCGGCCCATTTACGTAACTCTATATGTAGTACAGGATCACCCCTCTTTCTCCATGCCTGTAAATACATACAGACTTTTATACATTATTTACCTGTATGCATAAAATGTATAATCACAAAATAGAATAGAATGAAAAATATCTTAGCACAACTAACTGTTAGAACTATGAGAAAGTTTTATAATTACCTTGACAGTTAAATGCCAGACATTGATATCAAGCCATCAGTCCAAATTTTTGCAACAATGAAATTTTGAACAGTTTGCAAAATACCGCAATGCGTTAATTGAAAAGTACATTACAATGTCTTGCCATTCCAAAGAAAACAGATAACAATCAATATTCAGAATAAATTCATAATGCACATATTAACATTTTGAAAACTACTGCTTTGTAAACATCATTCTGATACCAATACAATTAAAAAGATAAAATACCGACTGTGAAAGGGAGGCAACTAGTAACAAATCAAAAAAGACAAATCATTAATGCTAAAAATATAATTACTGCAGAAGAATAAGGTCAATTACAGTGTCAAACAACTGATATGTTTGGGTCAATTTGCACATAACCCCATTCTCCTCTCAGACTTCAGTTTTTATTGCATTTTTGGAACTTTTATTTTTCTCTTTTTCCGACGAATTGTACACATTGGTGTATGTGCATATGCCTGGATACGCGCCCGACTGTAATAGCAAATTACAGGCTTTGCCTTAATTTTTTTAGCACGCTTATTAAGACTGTTTGGGCAGGTTGCTAATCCAAAATCATTCTTACAAGCCTGAACTGTGCTCAACGCTAATTTAAAAAGCAGAAAGTCACAATTATGTAACAGTACAATTTGTTAAAATTATGGATAGAGTTTACTATTTAATTTCATGAATAGTTCCCATATTTACAATATTTACCTCCCTTGTTCTGAATAGTCGACCATATTGATAGGCAAATTTCCTTAAAATTTATAGGGAATATAATGAAAACAATGAAAATGAAAATAAAATCAGACAAATAAAAATAACTTATTCATTTAGCTCATGTGGGCAGATGGCTCAGAAAAAGTGGTTCACATTCTCTTGGCATTTTCTCAAATATCAAATACATCGTATTTAGTAATTACTCCTTATAAGTACTTATCAGTTTTGCCTATCAAAGTAGCGGATGATTAAGAACAAGGGAGGTAAGTATTGTAGATATGGGAATTGTTGTGTTTTTGTGTTTGAGGAGGAGAAATTCTATATCAATACGGTAAACAAGTTTTCATCTTCTCGATCTGATCAAGCTTTTGCAAAACTTTTAATTGGCAAATCTCAGACTGAAATTGATTCCAAGGTTGACACAGGTTCACAAGTTAACATCATTCCTAGTCATTTGTTTAGGAAACTCAACTTAAATTGCCCCTTAACTCCCGGTACAAGTACATTGACATCATATACTGGGAAAAATTCCTCATTCTTGGTATGATCAAATTACCCTGTAAATTCAAATAGGTTAACAAATGAGTTTTATATTGTTGACAACTATGCCCCACCACTGATCAGCCTCAAGTCCTCACTTGATCTAAGTTTAATTAAGATAACATACTCTGTAGAAAAACAGAGTGAAACAGGCTTAAATAAACCAGCTGTCTTGTCTATGTACAATGATCTTTTACAAGGTATTGGATTACTCCCAGGACAATGTAGTTTACATTTAAAGGAAAATGCTATTCCAGTTGCATGTCCCCATGTAGAGTACCTTTTGCCCTGCAAGATAGGCTTAATATGCAAGAACTTGATTCAATGGAGGCCAAGCAAATTATTACTTAGGTTTCAGAGCCTTCTACTTGGGTGAATTCCCTAGTTTGTGTTGAAAAGCCGTCCGGAAAATTGAGAGTTTGTCTAGATCCCAAGGCATTGAATGATAATATTCGACAACCACATTATCCAATGCGTACAATCGACGACATAACAGCAAATTTGACTGAAGCCAAGTACTTCAGTGTACTTGATGCGACAAAAGGGAGGCTATTGGTCTGTGTTACTTGACACACTTTTGCCATATTTGACAACATTTAATACGCCTTTCGGACAGTACCAATATTTGCGACTGCCTATGGGAATTAGGAGCTTGCAAGACATCTTTCAAAGGAAAGTAGACGAGGCATTCGAAGGTCTACAAGGAGTAACCTCTATTGTAGACGGCATACTTGTTTATGGACTTCCATGATGAAAACTTTGCAAACGTTTTGCAACTTGCTAGAGACAGTGGGTTCAGGTTTAACCCAGATAAATGTATAATTGGAGCTGAAGAAGTGAAATATTTTGGTCACGTGATTTCCTCTGACAGACTGAAAGCTGAACCAGATAAAACGGCTGCAATACTGAAAATGCAAATACCCCGCAATCGCGCGGAACTAGAAACATTCTTGGGAATGGTTATATACTTAACCAAATTTGCGCCAAACCTCAGCGAAGCTACATGTTACCTACGTGCTTTGCTTAGAAAAGACCTAGTATTCAGATGGGACTGTGCACAGATGGACGCATTTGAAAAGGTCAAAACAATGATTACTGAAACACCTGTGCTGACTTACTATAATCCAAAAAAACCTGTTAGGTTGCAGGTTGATGCCAGTTTCTAAGGGTTTAGGTGTTTCTTGTCTGCAGGACGGAAAACCTATAGCTTATGCATCAAAGACCTTGACAGAAACAGAACATGGTTATGCCCAAATAGAAAAAGCTTGCAAATGTGTTTGGTTGCAACAGATTCAAACATTACATCTTGGGAAGCACACAGTAGTCAAAACTGACCATAAACCCATAGAGGCAATAATGAAAAAGCCCCTGTGCCCCTCCACGCTTACAGAGAATGCTGTTACAGCTACAGCACTTTGACATTGAAGTTATCCATGTCAAAGGAACTAATATACCTTAGGGTGACGCATTAAGTAGAAATTTTGTACCAGAGACATACCCAGATTTAGTCGAGGGACTTGACGTGCATGTAAACAATGTACTACAAGCACTGCCAGTAAGTGATAACAAAATAGAACAACTCAGAATTGCTACTCGTGACGATAGTCAAATGCAAACATTGATCCAAACAATTACTCAAGGTTGGCCTGACAACAGCCTGTTTCACTCTGTTTTTCTACAATATAAAACTCAGCATTAATTAACCTATCTTGAATTTACAGGGTAATTTGATCATACCAAGAATGAGCAATTTGTCCAACACCTGTGATTGAGTATTGGAATCACAGAGATGAACTGTCTTAGGACAGCAACATTGTCTTCTGGGGACAAAAATTAGTTATCCCAGTGTCAATACGAAAGGAAATGATAAATGCTGTCTATATTGGTCACATGGGTATTGACAAGTCTACGCGACGAGCTAGGGATATTATGTTTTGGCCAGGGATGACCAAGCAAATTATTAAACATGTTCTAGCATGTACCATTTGCACAAGACACAGACCCTCAAATTCTAATGAACCCCCATGAAGTACCCCTGAGACCCTGGCAACACTTATCATGTGATTTATTCTCATGGAATGGCCAAGAATTTATGGTTTTGGTTGATGGTTACAGCAGATATATTGAAACAGATTTGCTAACGGACACAAAGAGTATTTTAGTAGACAGGAAAATTAAAGTACATTTTAGTAGGTTTGGCATTTCTGAGAAAATTAAAACGGACAATGCTGGACAATTTACAGGCGAATATTTTAAGAATTTTATGAGGGATTGGAACATTTTTCATGAGACATCAAGCCCTCTGTGTCCACGATCCAATGGACTTGTTGAAGTCTATGTAAAAATAGCAAAACGAATACTTCAAAAGGCCAAAGACGAGAATAAAGACCCTTATTTGCCTTTGTTGGAGTACAGAAATACACCACTAACATGTGGGTATTCCCCATTACAATTGTTAATGGGTAGGAGATTAAGATCCATACTGCCTTCAACAAATGAACAGTTAGCCCCTAAGCCAGTCAATTCCAACATGGCGAGAAACAAAATGAAAGAGACACAAACTAAATCAAAATATTATCATGATCAAAGTGCAAGACCACTTTCTCAAATTCATGTAGGACAACCAGTTACTGTTCAAATGGGAAAAGTCTGGGAACCAGCCAAGGTTATATCACAACATAATGACCATTCATTTAATGTAGAAACAAATGATGGAGGCATATATCATCGAAACAGGTGATTTTTAAATAAAACAACAGAGAATTATAATCATATAATACCAAGCCAGATACAATACCAAGCCAGATATAATACCAAGCCAGATACAATACCAAGCCAGATACAATACCAAGCCAGATATAATACCAAGCCAGATATAATACCAAGCCAGATACAATACCAAGCCAGATACAATACCAAGCCAGATATAATACCAAGCCAGATACAATACCATGCCAGATACAATACCAAGCCAGATATAATACCAAGCCAGATATAATACCAAGCCAGATAAAATACCAAGCAAGATACAATACCAAGCCAGATATAATACCAAGCCAGATATAATACCAAGCCAGATATAATACCAAGCCAGATATAATACCAAGCCAGATACAATACCAAGCCAGATATAATACCAAGCCAGATATAATACCAAGCCAGATACAATACCAAGCCAGATATAATACCAAGCCAGATACAATACCAAGCCAGATACAATACCAAGCCAGATACAATACCAAGCCAGATACAATACCAAGCCAGATACAATACCAAGCCAGATACAATACCAAGCCAGATACAATACCAAGCCAGATACAATACCAAGCCAGATATAATACCAAGCCAGATATAATACCAAGCCAGATATAATACCAAGCCAGATACAATAACGAGCACCAACAGTGACACCCCATGTGAACCCCAAAATGTTGACATCAAATTTCCTGAGAGGCCAGCAGAATTTATCAAATAAGATAACGCCTATTGTTACAAGATCAGGTCGTGAAGTGAAACCATCACGATTATACGCTGGAGAAGAATGGACAAAATAAAACATAATATTATGCTGATTAAATGACAATTATAATCTGTTTATATATGTTTATTGTTATTGTACCAGCAGTCTGGATCATGGACAAGTGATAATTAGTTTACTGATAAATGGCTGTCATCTTATACTGTTTAAATACCTATAGCCACCAACTGCGAAGATTAACTTGAACTGTTTCTGATTATTCTATGTAAACTAACAATGTGAATATGTGGACATTTATAAATGTGACATTTTGAATTGTAACACATGTCTACTCCTCAGAGCTTCATTTTTTCAAACAAGGGAGATGTTGTATTTTCCATGTATCCATAAACCTCTCTACGTATGCTCAGATATACTATTTACTCTTGTACAGGTACACTGCTAGGGCGGTCTTAATAAAATCATAGAACTGTATACCCAAGCTTTGTGGTTTATCATCACAAAAAAACACAACAGAAATTATCTATTGAGCAAAATATTTCCCAGGTTTACAGTAATAGATTATGAAACAGAAAGTAGAACAAATATCAGGTTTATCAGCAAGTGTTTGTACTTTAACAAATATAGTGGTTCAATATTGACATATTCTAACCTCCCATTCATCAGAATCTTTCAACACTGGCGCCCTCACTAATTCTTTGTCAAAGAAATGCAATGCCTTGTCAGTAGACACAACTTTCACAATAAACTGAAATTGATATAAAGAACAATAGTAACTGCTTTTAAACAAAGTAAGTGAATAATTATATATATCTAACTAATTCAAATATATCTGATGGCACAATCAATTAAATGATAAATGATTAAAATCTTAAGTAAGTGATGCAACAGTTTAACGTCTGAAATATGTCTTGTCCGGACACTGATACACTTGGATCCAATACAGCGCCGGAGAAGATAGAACTGACAGGATATTATTATATTGAACCTACTTGCTCCTTTATTAAGCAATCAACAATTTCCGGCACTTTCAGTGACGCGACACTTCCTGTGCAACAAAGCAGCACTTTTAATTGCCGAGGTCCTTCCATCAAATTTGCCAATCTCCTACACAGTGATCTCCCCTTATAATTGTCGTAACTGTAAGGGGACAGGTTTAAAACGCGGCCAAGCTGTAAATTGCGGCCAAAAGGGAAAGGAAATTGCGGCCACCCCCTTAACTTCTTTATTATTTAAGATATGTTAAAAATTATTTTTGCATATTAGAGGGCACCCTCGTAGCTTTCCTAAACATGTTTTAAATTTAAATTATTTTAATTGGAAGTTTATAAAATTTTGGTCTAAAAGTCGGACAGTTTTTTTATCAAAATTACGGCCAAAATGGAAATTGCGGCCACCCCTCTTAACTTCTTTATTATTTTAGATATCTTGAAAATTATTATTGCATATTAGAATGCACCCTCGTAGCTTTCATAAACATGTTTTTAATCTAAATTATTTTAATTAGAAGTTTATAAATATATGGTCTAAAAAATGGCCGTTTTTTATCAAAATTACGGCCAAAATGGAAATTGCGGCCACCCCTCTTAACTTCTTTAGTATTTTAGATAACTTGAAAATTCTGTTTGCATATTAGATGGTACACTCGTAGCTATCTTAAACAAGTTTTACATTGAAATTTTTTGAATTGGAAGTTTATACAATTTTGTATGAAATATGGCCGATTTTTATCAAAATTACGGCCAAAATGGAAAACACGGTCACCGCACTTAACTTATTTATTTTTTTAGATATCTTGAAAATTATTATTGCATATTAGATGGTACCCTCGTAGCTATCCTAAACAAGTTTTACATTGAAATTATTTGAATTAGAAGGTTATAAAATTGTGTCTAAAAGTGGGACCGTTTTCAGATCAAATGTAAGAACAGAAAATACGGCACTATCCATTAAGTTCGTTTTAATCAAATATATGAAGTTATATTTATTTATTATTGTTATAACTCGATTTATAAAATTATCATAATTTACTCTACGACTTTGCATGCAACAAAGCAGGACAAAAATAAATAGCAATAAACGCAACTGATCAGTTTATACCCAATTAAATACAATAGGTGTTGATTAAATCAAATGTGCATATCTATCGACTAATTTAATTATCGCACCATTCGAAGTGCGTTAACATTAATCGATTGAATTGTCACACCTAGCCTGTTTATTTAATGGTAATATCAGAACATTGAAATACAACTGTCACAAAGGATATTTAACAAATACATGTACAAATATAACACAACTATAACACCAATAATTTGCAAACTCAGAACATTAAAATATTTAACAAATACAAATATTACACAACTATATCACCAATAAACAAACATAAAATCAATTAAACATTAAAGAACATTAAAATACAACTGTCACAAATGATATTTAACAAATACAAATATTACACAACTATAACACCAATAAACAAACATAAAATCAATTAAACATTAAAGAACATTAAAATACAACTGTCACAAATGATATTTAACAAATACTAATATTACACAACTATAACACCAATAAACAAACATAAAATCAATTAACAATTTATAACACAGCAAAATACAATTTTATCACACATTGTTATATGTCAGTTCACTTGTTTTTTTCTCGATTATTATTTAATTAAATGAAAAATGAAATTAAAGTTCAGGTATTTGAACACAGTGACAGCCGATAGGTTTTTATAACACGAAAATTCAACTGAATAGTTTTGAATGATTAAATTAATCTTTTACCACGAACATTTATTACATAGCCATTTGTCATTATTGTCAGAGCATCCTGAACAACTTTGGTGATACCACTTAATTTTGCAAAATTTATTTCCACATTTAACCATATTTTCAACAATATCGGGCATTTTGTATATACAGTATAACTTAATAATATTAGTTTTATCTTCTTTGCATGGCATTTTCGGCATTTTTTCGACTTTAGGAAAAGCAATAATTTTATTATCAATTAAACATTGTAAAAGATGTGCCCTCATTTGATTTTATCATTGTCAATTACGTGTTTTGCTAACATATCCTGTGTTACAAATTTTTCGATTCCCTTTTTTTCGTCACTCTCTTTGTCATCAATGGTGGATGCATTTTTATTTAATAAAACTTCGGGCAACGGGTCTATAATATTTACATCAGGTACATTATTCTTATTATTCGCAACTTCCGGTAATGAGTCTAAAACATTTATGCACGTAGCGTTTTTATCAGCTTTATCGATGTTGGTATTGCATGTTTCATATTTGCTTAAGAGTTCTTTTGCTTTTCTGAGAATTTCATCAGGTGAACCGCTCATCGGAGATATGCGTATATCTTCCGGTTCTATTTTCGCAAAATGAAATTCCTCTTTTAATTTGTAATTACCGAAGCCCGCTCGTCCGCACTGTATTTCGGTGTATATGTAATTTTGTAAGAAATACAAAGTTAAACAAATCATATCTATAGGAAGTTCTTTTCTACCTTGTAAAGATTTTATGATATTGTTAACGCATTCTGCGGGATTGGTAGTAATTCCAGAATATGGATTGTAAATACAATGATGCTCTAAAATCCAGCGCCCCGAATTTTCTAAAATTGCATTCTTTATATGGCGGTGGAAATACTTCCTGAACTCTTCAGACCATAAATTTTCTAACTCTTCAATATTGTCTATACACTCAGATTCTGACTCGCTGCGAAGTATTATATCAATATGATTGTTATATACAGAAATGTCATCTTGTGTAGCTTTAATTTTGTTAAGCCAAAATTTTACATCCTTTTTTATGTGATTCCAACAGTGAACAATAGGAATATTTGGTAAAACACTAGAAATTGCACTTTTTATTCCTGGTTCGCGATCGCATATAATTGGATAATTGGTATTTTTTAAGTTCGGGATGTTTTCCTTCAAGACGCTGAAAAACCTTTCATGAAATTTAGAATCTCTTTTATCATGCAACATAAAAGCAAGGGGTATTACACGATTGCCTTCAAATATGATATGTTGATACGACAACACGCTTACAAATAATTCACCGAGTTTGTATGTGGTGTCATAATACATTTTTATCGGAATTTTTTTGTCATAAATTAAGAGATCATTTAATTCTTTGATAATTTCATCCATTGCCGAAATACATACAAGCGATGGGTAGACATCTATCTGTTTGTTAAAATTTTCTAATTCGTATGAAAGTTCGCATAGGTTATAAATATCGTCTTTGCTTAGTCTTTTATCTCGCCTTGCTTTATACAAATGATTTTTTACTTGCTGTAAGTTTTTTGCCGTTTTAACACCTAAATCAGTTCCCTTTTCAGCCTTTGATTTCGATTCCTTTTCAATTAAATTTGCTGAGGATGTAACCTCTTCAGCTCGGTCGCGAATTTCGTCAAATACTGAAGGACAAGTGCGCTTATGAACCTGTGTTTTAAGTTTAGAATTACCGTGTGACAGGGGCTCAAATACAGCAGCGTCACCTATATAATGAATAAGAACATATCGGCTGTCATCAATAAGCTCATATACATGTTTTTGAAAACTTATGCTATGGGATTTGTCTGGAAGTTTAAATTTTATAAATTGACCTATAAAGCACAGAATTCTTGTTTCTTGGGTATTTTTTCTTCCGTCGTTTCGCCATATATAACGATCGACTCGCACGTCTTTCTTGTTGGGTAGGGCTTCCATATCCACAATAAACATATCGCCACCCTTTGCTGTTGACGGATTTGTTGTACATATCTGCAAATGGAAAAATTGCATTTAAAAATGACGGATAAATAGATAAACACAAATGTATAAAATTATTATATTAATTATAAATCATATTTGTCAAGCAGACGGGACGGACGAACAGCTATGCATCTTTCTGTAATGCTGTTTTGAAAATTAATTTCAAATTAAACATGATACATAACAATATATAATAATACAATTACATTAATCATGTCAAACAGATATGGTTACCATAGAGACATCTTTACAGGGATCACGAAGTATCCGCAGCGCTTCGTCCATGGACAGCGGTACTGGTCGCCGGTCATATACAATCTCATTACCACCTCCACCGACTAAGCTACCGGGTACCATGGCAGGAACGATAGAGCTGTCGTTTATCCACTCCACAAGACTGGACAACTCACTGTCGGGCTTTTCTTTAACCACAGACGTCCGGGCTTTCAGCGGTCGCCGTTCTTTTGAAGAGGAATCTACATTCAAAATACGTGGCTTTTCAATCTTCAAACCAATAAATCTGTTGCGATAATGACCTGCCGACGTGGATCCTGTAATTCGATAAAAAGGACCATTCAATAAAATGATGTACTCAGTCAAATGCAAATAATAGTAAACATACAAAAACAATATTTATTGCATTGATATAATGATCTTATGATATAAGAGTAATGTCAAACCCCATTGATATTAAATATAGTAAACGGACATAAATGAAGTTGTATGAAATGAAACTAACTGTCAGCATTATTAAATATCTCTATTATCTTTTGGAACCTACACAAACAGAGACAAACACAGAAATAGTAGAAAACTGTGATATTTTGAATTACCTTTGTTCTTGTGAAACAAAACGGTAAGGCCCTTTTTGGTTCCAGCCGCCTGCTTCCATTTACAAGGAGCCTTAGTAATTCCAGTAGACGACTTCAACGGTCTGCTGTGAACGGGGGGCGTCATGCGCTTTGTCATAGGTGGTGGTGGTCCTCTACCTGAAAATCAAACACGTATTTTTTTTAATAATCTTTAAAAAATAATTTAAATAATCAAAAATAATCTATTTGTTTACCTGCAAAGTGTGATATCGTCTATTTTAATTAATCTATATGTAGTTGCATTGTTGAATATATCTTCATTTAATAGTATTTATGAACAGAACAGAATAGAACAGAACAGACCTGAAATTTTATTATTGAGTTGGGTAATTGTATAACATCAGATACGTAGTAAAATGTAGATTAATAGTATGGCATTACTCGCGGGTAACTATTTTTTAGCATACCTTCTTTCTCGGTCTTCGCTGCACATGTAACAGCTGGACACTGGGACACTACTTCCCCGTACGTAAGCGGTCCGAAGGGTCTTGTTTGTGTGATCGTGACAGTCGTGCCGGTAACTTCAGGAACCAGCAGTTGCTTGCGTATTTCTTCTTGAAAACGTAAAGACACCACCTCTGTCCCTCTGAAGCTAAGATGGAGGCCGTCTCGGCTCAGGAGGGACCGAACCACATCGCCGTTAGCATCTACGAAGGTAGGGTCGAAGTCCACCACCTTCATCCAGGGGACATGGTCCTCAACCGAACGTAGCTTGCCGTTCACGTCGTGTGCAACGGCGTTGAACTTCCGGATGAAGTTGTCTGACATACGACTGCCAGGAAACCCGCTCTGTGCACGTGGCAGGATGGTGGATACTAGCACCTTGGCACTAAAAATAATTGCATGTAATTTAAGATTTAGTTATTTATAATAATTGCATTGAAATTAAGATCTATTTATTGATAATAATTGCATGTAAATTAAGATTTTTTTATTTTTTTCAAACGTTTTGTTAAGATTTATGATATTTTGAATTATTCCAAATCACGTTAAGTTACAGACAGTTACAATCTTTTGAATTCAACAATATTAAAAGAGAAAGTTCTGTATGAATAACAACGTCATATATGTTTATGAGATCAATAAATTTTCCATATTTGGTCTGATCCAATATTTCTTAGATATAGTAGTAAATTGTTTATTAAAGTGACATGTGTATGAAGTTACAAGACAATAAATATATAACATACAACAAATACACCCGGCCCAATGGACCTATAAGTCACTGTTTAACATAGAGTATACAGTTTGATATGACATGAAATTAAATAAAATATATATATCGTTTGCGTATATCAAGATACAGGTCACATTTTCTTTCATCCCAAGCCAATCATATTTATATTTTGTCGATACAAAAGGAAAATAGTTATAAAGCATTATAATGCATTATATTGCTCACCTAGGATTACTGTCATGTAAATCCTCACACAACGTTTGCAGTCTACTGCAGACATCCCGACTGTCACACTCTGGTATGTCGTTTGCTCCCAGTAGAATCACAATCACCTGCTCAGACAGATAAAATGTGTATAATAATTATATATAAACATTGAATACATACAGTGTTTTAGTTAAGTATTTCATTTGATCGTAATTTTGATAAAAAAAACTGTCCGACTTTTAGACAAAAAATTTATAAACTTCTAATTAAAATAATTTAAATTAAAAACATGTTCAGGAAAGCTACGAGGGTGCACTCTAATATGCAAAAATAATTTTTAAGATATCTAAAATAATAAAGAAGTTAAGAGGGGTGGCCGCAATTTCAATTTTGGCCGTAATTTTGATAAAAAAATGTACGACTGTTGTTGTTGTTGTTGTTGTTACTGAAGAGATAATAAAATCGAGCTACAGAAATAAATACATTTTTCGAAACTAAGATAAAATCATGTAGCACGTGTATCCACTGCATAGGATCAACCTTACATAAACAATTGGTATGACCTGGTGATTTTACCAATTTAATGAATGAACTATTTTAAAACATTGCACGTGGAACACATTTTACACATTTTACAATAATATTAATGTAACGTAGTATAGAAAACTGTTGATGATTGTAAAAATTTGGATTTATGGTACAGCTGGGATTTTAGATGAAGTAAGCTTTAATGTTTTGTTTAATAAATTTATGTATTACCATGTTAGTTGCGTATTATTCCATTGGTTATAAAATGCATGCCAGGTCGGGGTTTCTCGTGTTATATCGAGCGCAATAATGCAAAATATTAAAGATTTTCCAGTCCTATTTTTTGTTTGTTTACGAAATCGAAAATAATATGCTTTGTAAAAATAAAGGTGGTATATCATACGCAAACACGCTCCTGTAAATGACGTAATTTTTTAAGTCACAATAAGAAATACCAATTTTACCGTCAAACTTTGGAGAAAAGTAGAAACCAATCAATGTAAGTTATAATTTATTATTTTATATCAGTTTTCTTGCCAAAAAAGTATGTTAAACAAGAAATGTCATGAACAAGCAACGTTAAAATTTGGGCCAAGCGGGGATTTGTACCCAGGACCCTTAGCATGTACGGCAATAGTCTCACCAAGGTATTCCAAATGATTCGAAATTAACATTCTCATTAGGGTAAAATATATATTAAATGATATAATATTGTACATTGACATACCTGCAGATCAGCTGTGAGTCCACAAACATTATCCCATATTTCATTAATCCTATATCCAGAGTACGAACGTACTGAAATATCACTATCCGTAATATACTTAACGGATTTAAAAACGCGACACTTGGGTATGTTGGCTTGTTCCAGTAAAATAAATCCCTATATGAAAGTGCTATATACCATGTTAAAGGTTAGTTTAATGCTGTCATTTTGATTCACAAATACTTGAAAACGGATAAGTATGAAAATAATAATCGCACGAATAAGACATTAGTCCAGAAAATAAAAGTAACAGATTAATCGGCGCATTGATTACGACGTTGAATATGATCAACCTGTGATAAAGTCGAATCTCTCTGTAAAGAATAGTCTAGCTGCTTTACACATTCTAAAGTAAATTAAATATATGGCTCACCAACGATAAAACTAGCCTTGCATACAAACAATAACTGATAATGTAAACACGATATGGGTGAACAATGGCTTGTTTCAATTGATATGTTTTAAAGGGTTGTGTACAGAATCGAAAATACAGCGGAATCGGTTATTATCAATTGTTGATGTTTTCAAGGCTAGTTTTTTCGTCGGCAAGCTATAGCAAATGTCATATCAAGTTAGTTCAAATGTGTCTGTATAAAATGTTGCATAAAACCAACCTTGTTTCCAGATGGAAATCACTTGATCGGACAATTTGTGATACATTTGAAAAATAACACCTGGTATGATTTCATTGACTTTATTTCATGAAAATTTAACTACAATGATTTCATTGAAATAAACACTATTACACCAATAACATGTCACAACATAACCATACGCATAAAATGCAGTACATCAAAATGTTAAAATCGACAATGTCCTCCCCCAGCTTGCCTTACAGCAAGACATCGTTGCCTCATAGACCTGCACAGTGTTCGAATAAATGCCTGAGGGATCCGTCGCCATTCTGCCTGAAGTGCAGCTTGTAGATCATGTACGGTGTTTAGATGGCGAAGACGAATTCGTCGTTTCAGGTAATCCCATACGTGCTCAATGGGATTCAAATCAGCAGACATAGCTGGCCAGTTTCCCAGTAACTGTATCCCATTTTGACGCATGAAGTTAATACATACTTGTGCCACGTGTGGTCTTGCGTTATCCTGCATTAATACAGTATGTGGATGTTGGCGAATAAATGGTAACACGACAGGCTGCAAAACGTTCCGTATGTATCCCTGTGCATTCAGCGCCACCCGACGTCTTTGTCCTCCAAGACCTACCCCTTGATCAAGAAAAACAAGTTCCGTTTTGTAGTTGCTCGTAATTCCTGCCCATATCATCGTTGATGCTCGACCGAATCTATCTTCCTGTACAACACAATTGTCGTTAAATCTTTGGCCTCGTATGCGATACACGCGCTGTCGTCGGTCACTAGAGTCAATCATGACTTTTGTTTCGTCGGAAAATAAGACGTTATCCCATCGATTTAATGCCCATCGTGCATGGACCATTGTCCAGTGGGTTCTAGCAGCTCTGTGACGTTGCAAAAGTCGAGGTCCGCGATAGGGTCTTCGACAACGAAGACCGACGACCCTTAATCGTTGACGGACCGTTCCAGGGTCGATGCGGGGATGTTGCCGTCCAGGAATGGTTCTGGCCGTTTCTGTTGCTGTCCGAAACCGGTTGGCACGGTGTTGTAGACGGATGTTTATGTCTTGGCGTGCTGATGTAACTTTTGGCTGACCGGACCTCGGTCGGTCACGAACTGTTCCAGTGGCTTGATATCGTTGATTTAGTCTATAAAGTGTTGACCGATGAACACCTAAACGGTTGGCCACTTGCTGGTAGGGAAGCCCAGCTTGTATCATTCCTAACGCTTGCCATCGTTGATTTAAGTGTAAAACCATGATTATTACTTTATACAGTGAACTTTACAAACTGAATAACGATAATTTGGAAATCACTTATACATGTATAGCGAATTTGTGGACTCTGCACCATTTACCCGTGCATTTTAAGAGACAATTCCTTTGACCTATACAATTGAAGCATTTATTGTCTTTCATATATGATTATAATGACAATGGATTTATTGCATGGTTAGGTTTGAAATATGTTACTCACACTTTTACCGTTACAAAAACAAAGTACCTCAATTTAATGAGGATTATTTGCGTTAAACTTAAGCCCGCGTGAGTTGGCTAAATTCATCGACGCTACCTACTTAGTATTTCAAAATGGTAAAAAATGTGACTTTCATTTTTTATATCGATGTCTTCATTGTACGATATATTTGTTAATACGCATTTGATTTTCATTATCTTTGTACCAAAATGACGACATAAAATTCACCTTAAATAAGCAGCATTATAATACAAGCAAACATTTGAATTTTCTGGTTACACACAACATATACCAGTGTCGCGTTTTTAAATCCGTTAAGTATATAATACCTGAGGTATTTTGCCTGACTATGTCCGACTATCAAAGACATGATGAAATTAATAAACAGCGGAACACAATATTGAAAAACAACGAAATGATTGATCCTTTGCAAATGGAAATACAAGACACTTATATGAAGCAATTCGAATGAATGATAGTAAAACAATATTTCCAGGTTCGTTGTTTTCAAATTTCATTTTCTTACATTACTTTAATACAATGGCCTTTATAATTAGACGATAATTGGCGTTAAATTTAAAGTGTGCTACCAACAATTGTGTATTTCAAAAGATATTATATATATATATAGTTTATTATAGTGTCAAACATAAAATATTACAGTATATTTTACAAAGTAAAAAACATAAAAATATTTTGTGCTCAGCCACACTTGGCTTACTAGACACTGACTAATTAACACAATATCACAGAATATCTACAATGCAATGTTATATATGTCGGCTAAATAACCGATTTGATTGAACATCAAAATCGTTAAAATAAATGGATAATCAAATTAGTTTATCACGTCCAGAGGTGTGATAATCCAATTATAGGGGTGATGCAATTAATCATGATTAAAGATGATTACGGCTCCAAATGTTTTCCTTTTCGGCGTAATTTGATCGGAAAATCGACCGAATTCTAGACAAATATTACAAAAGTGTTTTAAAAATATCTATGATAGTCTTTTATAAAATGATAAAATAATTTTAAAAGATATCACATAAATAATGAAGTTAATGGATAGGGCCAAGTTTGCTATTTTGGTCGTAATTTTGATAAAAAAACTGTCCGACTTTTTTACCAAAATTTTATAAACTTCTAATTAAAATAATTTAAATTAAAAACATGTTTAAGAAAGCTACGAGGGTGCATTCTAATATGCAATAATAATTTTTAACATATCTTAAATAATAAAGAAGTTAAGGGGAGTGGCCGCAATTTCCATTTTGGCCGTAATTTTGATAAAAAACGGCCATTTTTTAGACCAAAAATTTATAAACTTCTAATTAAAATAATTTAGATTAAAAACATGTTTATGAAAGCTACGAGGGTGCATTCTAATATGCGATAATAATTTTTAAGATATCTAAAATAATAAAGAAGTTAAGGGGGGTGGCCGCAAATTCCATTTTGGCCGTAATTTTGATAAACAAATTGTTTAAATTAAAAACATGTTTAGGAAAGCTACGAGGGTGCCCTCTAATATGCAAAAATAATTTTTAACATATCTTAAATAATAAAGAAGTTAAGGGGGGTGGCCGCAATTTCCTTTCCCTTTTGGCCGCAATTTACGGCTTGGCCGCGTTTTAAACCTGGCCGCTGTAAGGGAAAGTAACTGCCTTGCGTTCAGTTACAGCTACGCAAGCCGCTCGAGTTCGCGTTACAAATAAGTGTACTGTCGGCCTCGTTTTTATTTTGGTTCCCTGCCTAAAAAACAGTAAAGGCAGGGAACCAGCCCTGCACTTCATTTTGCAATTTGGTTCCCTGTGTGCAGTCATTGTGATACGGTGGGCCAGGGATACAAAACAAAACATGAGTGATTGTTAGCCGTAACTGAACGCAGTGTTGGGCTCAATATTCGCGTGCTACCTCTGAGTTGCGATAGCGAGTGATATGGAACGTTTCTCGCTATCACACCGGTCAATAGCAAAACTCGCACGCTGTTTCGTAACGGTTTGGACTGATATAGCCTTTACTGAACGCAAGGCTGCCGTGAGGAGTTTGCAGATTTGCAGTAGGCGCAACTCCACTATTAAAACTCTGTAATAAAATCCGAACTCCGTTTTTGATACCGTAACAGCGTGGAGTACGGAACGTTCTTTGTCAAGTTTATAAATTGATCAATGAACCGTATAATTGAAATGAAATAAACATCATTCATGACTTTGTATATTTATTTATTTAACCGAAATTGACCCTTCCTCAGATATTTGATTGACAGGCCGATTGGCCAATCAGATAACGGGATTTCGACACACCCCCAGCAGCTCGCTTACCTTAGACAAACAGGAAAAGATAATCGCGCGATAAAAAATAAGGTTTAGTAGATTTCTGATGATGATAGCATTGTTATTATATCATATTATGTTAATATGTGACAATGGTGAAAAGTTTCAGCTACGGATTGTGTTGTTCGGACAGCAGATATCCGGAGAGACTAGAAAAATTGAAATATTTATTCATATCGGCTTTACTGGGAGGGGGCAGACATTAGACATTAATGAAAAATATAACCCTGGAAGATAAAGAAACAACTTAAAATATGTTTGTTGTATATATATATATATGCAAGCAACAAACTGCTAAACAATTTTACACTGATTAGCTAAATTCTTGATTAATTATGTCATTCGAATCAATAATTGGAAAGCAGTGAAGGTTTATTTCACCAAACTGTCATCTTCTGGTTTTAATAAGTTGCAATTTATATAATGTCTGATAGGATCAATATATCTGCGTGTTGAATGATCATTATTGTTAGTTAGATAAACTACAATATTTGACTTTTACCAGCATTTAGATAAGTATTTGAATATTCCATTTGCTTAGGGTGGACATTACTTCATAAATTAGTTATAAATGCCTAGTTTGTGAAACAAAAAATGCCCAGAATCAATTATAACATCAATAATTATTGAGATTAGAAGATAGTATAGCCATAAACATATATATGCAGAAAAGATATTTTTATTTTTGTTAATACTAGTGAAAAATGAAAATACAGGTGATTTACTGGTATTGGTTACTCACTGATGAGTATCTCTTTCAATCGTAATTTATAAGAGTTAGAAAAGTTCTGATGTCTTCATTATTTCATTTACACTGGTGTTTACAGTTTATGATAGGGCAGAAATTAGTAATATATCGTGTTTAAACCCTACAAATCACACCTATGTCGAATTCAGTTCTAAAATAATATACACATTTTATAACATTCAACACAGACCTGATCAATGGTATTTTAGTAAAAGTCTATAGAAATATTTGACACTTCATAAATGTACTATATATATGTGTCAGATGATGACAGGAAGCACTGATTGGATGTATATTGGATTCCAACTGGGACAGACAAAGAGAAATGCTGATTATGGGTCTGGACAAGATTGATATCTAGATAGTGCACACAGGGGACAATATTGTTTAGGCCTATTGCGTAATATTATATAATTTGTCCGAGCCAGAACTGGCCTTGTTTCTTTAAGCATAATTTCTGGAATTTTTAGAAATACATGTATGTGTTGAATGATTAATTGATGATTTGAGATATAATCCTAATATTTTAATGTATGTTCACTTTCTAAATTATTTATTAAACAGACTATTTTGTCAATTTCAAAACAAAATATTTACCACATGGACTTTTAACAAATATTTTTGATGTCAGATTATAATAGACATTACAAATTATCCTTATATTATCCAAAAGATGTAAATTTTGAGCATTTATTTGTGGCTGTAGTATAAAATATGTCCATTCCAATAAGACGCTTAGCTATGATGTTGATTTTTCTTTGATAATATTTCGTCTGTCACAGACGGTTTTGAGTATTTCTTTCTTATCAGTAAAAGAGTCAAAGTTTGATCACAACGATAAATCAACGCAAAATCGCTTGGAAGACACTCCAAAATTACATTACGTTTATTATTGTCGGTCGCCATTTTGTAAAGCGCTTGTCTAACGTAGTTACAACGAGCACCTGTTGCTAAGGTGGGCGTGGCTACGGTGCGTTTGAGGAAGGGTCAATTGAAGCTTGTTTGAAAACCTCCACTTAACTGCATGAGCTGAACGTGTTAAAGACGTATATGGTACATCGTAACCTAAAACATTATAATGGGCTTCATCCAGTATTGTTGTTACATAGTCTAAACATCATTTATAAGAAGCATTGACATGTATAACTGTTTAAAACAATCATGTTTAAGCATATTACTAAGAGACAAAACTAGTTAAAAAACTTTTTTTTTAAATTTATGATGATACAAATGTCTTTTTTCGTCAAGTACAGAGATATGCATTATAAATGTATTCTGTGATAATTCATATTTATTGAAGTTTTAACTAGATTAAGTCTATTTTTCATGATTGTTTAAATAAACAAATGAACCAAAAATTGAGCATAATATATCATTAAATTTCGTAATTTTCATTTCAAAATGAAATACCGCCCCCACGATCTCCATTCGCAAATTCAGTATTTCTACAATTGTTGACAACTTTATAAACACTGGTTAAGTTTGCGAAAACAGGTTTGATAACGAGTGTGTACAAAGTTTCAATGTCAACTATGAAAACCTTACTAGTACGACCACCATGCACGTACTGGTTATGAAGAAAATTGGTCTCATTAATGAGATGGTCTTAATGTTGAGGTGGTTTCAAGTGATGTTTACTGTATATCTTTATTGTACTTATCAATGTTTTGGCCCAAGAGGGGTGTCGGGGATAAACGGAAACTTTAGACAGAAGACGATTCCCGACAGAGGGGGGGGGGGGGGGCGGGGGGGGGTGACACGCCGAATGATTCCGGGTCTCGAGAAATAATGTACTTCGGTAGGATTAATAAATCTCTGACGACTTTTTTCATTGTATGTATATATAATTATCATATATTGTAGTTGATATCTAAATACACGTGCCTATGCTTGTGTGAAATTAAGAGTTGCGTCAGGTCATTTGATATGCACTTAATTATTCAAAGCATTCGTTAAAACATAATGTGAATCGCTTTCGACAGAATGGGATTCTTTTAAATCTGTCAATATTTAATGTCGATAAAATATATTTAATAACAAAAGGTGAGGTGGAGAAGGAGATCCGACATACACTCAAAGAAATGTGTGTTCATAAATGGCGCATCGATATCGTTTATTTGTACTACCGTATCGAAAATCGATTTTGTACGTAGATACGTTATATAAAACGCTGCAAACTATATACAGGGTGGAGCATAAATGTTTGTCTGGATCTAGGTACTTATATAAATCAATATGCAGTGGTTTTATACACACTGTGTGTTTACTATATATCAGCATTCGTGTTACAGAGATACGTGCACGTGTGTGTACAAAGAAATACGGACGCAACTCTACATATCAGCCACATATTTATAAATGACCGGTTTGCTGCAAGTGTCGGATAAAGTCACACTAAATGTTCTACAAAGGAAAGATAACTATGCAGCCATCGATCACAAGTTGCCTGGACATATGAAGCAAGAAAAGGGTCCATAGGACAATTTTACTCTTTGATTTTATGCGAAATTTGAAGCATAGCTCTCTAGATTTCCAAGAAACTTTACCTCATTTGAAAATGTTAAATACCTACCGAAATATCACGTTTAGATAAATAATAAAACACATGAAAGCGTAATTACTCAAACATATATATTTTGACGTCATCAACCTGTTTTTACGTTTTTGACGTGAAGTCGTACCAGATAATGACCCATTTCTCGTTTTGTGGCCCACATGTTAGCCTTGATTACCTGCCCTTACCATAACATTATCGGCTTCGTGTTAGTGCAGAGTACGCTGGGTACCAGACTAGCCCGCATGTTAGCCTGGATTACCTGCCCTTACCATTACATTATCGGCTTCGTCTTAGTGCAGAGTACGCTGGGTACCAGACTAGCCCACATGTTAGCCTGGATTACCTGCCCTTACCATAACATTATCGGCTTCGTCTTAGTGCAGAGTACGCTGGGTACCAGACTAGCCCGCATGTTAGCCTGGATTACCTGCCCTTACCATAACATTATCGGCTTCGTCTTTGTGCAGAGTACGCTGGGTACCAGACTAACCCACATGTTAGCCTGGATTACCTGCCCTTACCATAACATTATCGGCTTCGTCTTAATGCAGAGTACGCTGGGTACCAGACTAGCCCACATGTTAGCCTGGATTACCTGCCCTTACCATTACATTGTCGGCTTCGTCTTAATGCAGAGTACGCTGGGTACCAGACTAGCCCACATTTATACAGCGCGTTTCCACTTTTGACCTTACGCGTGTACTTTGACCTTGACTATTCATTGAATGAACCCCTATGGTCAGATAAGTATAAGAGTATGAATGTTACTATCGACTGTTATACATGTAGTATAATTAATGTTAAGACCCCCTTGGGACCTTTGAAAACTGGTCTTCCTATTGAGGTGGTCTCAATATTGATATTGAATAAAAAGTAAACAATGAAAATGGACTTGCAAATTATGGTCTTAATTTTGAGGTGGTCTTATTATTGAGGTGGTCTTTAAGTGAGGTTTTACTGTGGTTTTCTCACATACCAGTTCTACATTAAGGGTGGGGTTCGAACCCGCAGCGGTGAAGGACAATATGTTTCAAGTCAGCGACCTAATGGTTACCACTCCTCGGCCACGGATCTCCTGGTGACAGGTCAAACAATTATTTATTGTCACTACACATGTCCGTGAACCATACTTCTGTAACAGTGTTACAGTCGGTGTATTGTCACTACACATGTCCGTGAACCATACTTCTGTAACAGTGTTACAGTCGGTGTATTGTCACTACACACGTCCGTGAACCATACTTCTGTAACAGTGTTACAGTCGGTGTATTGTCACTACACACGTCCGTCAACCATACTTCTGTAACAGTGTTACATTCGGTGTATTGTCACTACACATGTCCGTCAACCATACTTCTGTAACAGTGTTACAGTCGGTGTATTGTCACTACACATGTCCGTGAACCATACTTCTGTAACAGTGTTACAGTCAGTGTATTGTCACTACACACGTTGTCAACCATACTTCTGTAACAGTGTTACAGTCAGTGTATTGTCACTACACACGTCCGTGAACCATACTTCTGTAACAGTGTTACAGTCAGTGTATTGTCACTACACACGTCCATGAACCATACTTCTGTAACAGTGTTACAGTCGGTGTATTGTCACTACACATGTCCATGAACCATACTTCTGTAACAGTGTTACAGTCAGTGTATTGTCACTACACACGTCCGTCAACCATACTTCTGTAACAGTGTTACAGTCGGTGTATTGTCACTACACATGTCCATGAACCATACTTCTGTAACAGTGTTACAGTCAGTGTATTGTCACTACACACGTCCATGAACCATACTTCTGTAACAGTGTTACAGTCAGTGTATTGTCACTACACACGTCGGTGAACCATACTTCTATAACAGTGTTACAGTCAGTGTATTGTCACTACACACGTCCGTCAACCATACTTCTGTAACAGTGTTACAGTCGGTGTATTGTCACTACACATGTCCGTCAACCATACTTCTGTAACAGTGTTACAGTCGGTGTATTGTCACTACACATGTCCGTGAACCATACTTCTGTAACAGTGTTACAGTCAGTGTATTGTCACTACACACGTTGTCAACCATACTTCTGTAACAGCGTTACAGTCGGTGTATTGTCACTACACACGTCCGTGAACCATACTTCTGTAACAGTGTTACAGTCAGTGTATTGTCACTACACACGTTCGTGAACCATACTTCTGTAACAGTGTTACAGTCGGTGTATTGTCACTACACACGTCCGTGAACCATACTTCTGTAACAGTGTTACAGTCAGTGTATTGTCACTACACACGTCCGTGAACCATACTTCTGTAACAGTGTTACAGTCGGTGTATTGTCACTACACATGTCCGTAAACCATACTTCTGTAACAGTGTTACAGTCGGTGTATTGTCACTACACACGTCCGTGAACCATACTTCTGTAACAGTGTTACAGTCGGTGTATTGTCACTACACACGTCCGTGAACCATACTTCTGTAACAGTGTTACAGTCGGTGTATTGTCACTACACACGTCCGTGAACCATACTTCTGTAACAGTGTTACAGTCGGTGTATTGTCACTACACACGTCCGTAAACCATACTTCTGTAACAGTGTTACAGTCGGTGTATTGTCACTACACATGTCCGTGAACCATACTTCTGTAACAGTGTTACAGTCGGTGTATTGTCACTACACATGTCCGTATACCATACTTCTGTAACAGTGTTACAGTCGGTGTATTGTCACTACACATGTCCGTGAACCATACTTCTGTAACAGTGTTACAGTCGGTGTATTGTCACTACACATATCCGTGAACCATACTTCTGTAACAGTGTTACAGTCGGTGTATTGTCACTACACATGTCCGTATACCATACTTCTGTAACAGTGTTACAGTCGGTGTATTGTCACTACACATGTCCGTGAACCATACTTCTGTAACAGTGTTACAGTCGGTGTATTGTCACTACACATATCCGTGAACCATACTTCTGTAACAGTGTTACAGTCGGTGTATTTCCTTTTACTTGTTGACATAAATTCATACTCCGTTTTTTGAATCACCCTGTATATATATTGTTACCAAAAACCTTTTCAATTTTCTCAGTATAGTGTATGCGTACTGTTTATAAAATTAAACAGTTTTGGTTCAATTTATTACTCAGGAGGATAAAATGGCTCGACAGGTAAATATGAGAGCTGTTGTAAATTCGCTGATATTATTTCTCTGTTATGAGCTATTATTACGTGTTTTTATTGTTACAATACATTATGATTGCTACTGAACAATTTGACTTAAATATCGCACATTCAGAAATGGCAACCCGTAAAATTAAAGCTACATACGCTCGTATGAATTATCGAGTAGATTTAACACTTTTTTCAAGCGCACCAGGTACATGTATACTGAAGGGATAAAGAAACGTGGAAGGAAGTTAAGATCTACATAACAGTGGACTATCATCAGAGATAATTGATTTTGGAGTATGTACGTAAAGATACATCATTATTGTTTATGTTAAAACAATTTTAAATTGTTTGACCGATTGTCTTACGGAAGCGTAAGGTAACCTATGTGAAACTATTTCTCACGGTCTTTGAGTCGATTCCGCATATATGTTGGAGACATGGCTCTGTCCTGACATCTAGACGTCACACGAGGACGGCCATGTCGCGGTCGGCCGGCAAATATCCCCGTACGTGTGTCTCCAATGTCTAACAAGACGTTCTACTGTCGAAACATGCACACCAAACTGCCTAGCAACCTGATATTGTCACAATATGTTCATCCCAATTTGAATATTGTCGAAGCAATCTCGATCCGTGTGCACGTAAGTTTGGGGTCTCTAAAACATTTAATTACGCAAGCACCGGTCAAGCTTCACTAAGGCTGTTACCAGGATGTAATGTGGACTACACAATGAATAGTTTGACCACGTGACCGCGTTTTACAGCTAATGTACAGCCATCGGTTTAAGAATTATACCAAACTGTTTGTCTCGCTGTTTCTTTATCCTTTCAGTGTACAGTAAAACCTCAATAATAAGACCACCCTTGGGACCCTTGAAAACTGGTCTTAATATTGAGGTGGTCTTAATATCGAGGTTGAATGAAGAACGGAACAGTCAGAATGGACTTGAAAAGTGTGGTCTTAATTTTGAGGTGGTCTTATTATCGAGATGGTCTTAGTATAATTTGGTATATCCCCGAGTTGTGTTGAACACCTTGAATCGATAGAGAGGTTCGTTTAGGGACCATAGGTCTGACCCCTGATGAACGATGACTGAGTCCGGATACAGGGGCAATAGTACAAAAACATCTTAAGTGAAATCGTATCCTTATCCTTAAAATTCAGTTTCCTTAACTGGTTTATTTAACATACAGGCTATTATATGGTCAAATCAAGAGTGATAAATGGACAGTATTAACATGTTGTTGCCATTACAATTAAGAAGCCTAACAGTTTTAATGTGGTTTTAGCATTACATCCATTTGAAGTTTTGAACTTAAGTGAACATATTTAAGATTCACTTAAGATGCTTCTGTAATACGGGTCCAGAACTATAATTATGAGCTAATGAATAATAACGCATAGTCTAACACAACGTTAGTATGTATCTGCAGTGTAAATGCTCTGAACACGCTCTGGTCAAATGACACACTTGGTCACATGGGTTTGAATGAAATTTTTGAACCATGCCTGAAAGTCAACACTACAAACATGTATAAATAATTTTGATGTCTTCGTAGTTTTTCTGAAAAAATCAATCCACATTGATCCTCATTTGAATTTTACGACAAAAGTCATAAAACCGTAATACATCAACAGTCGGACCTCGTTCATCCGAATCAACCGGGTCCGAACTTTCATTTCGAATAATGCATAGTTTCGAATACCAAGTATTCGGATAGAAGGATATCGAATAAACGCGGTTCGACTGTACAGATTGAATGGTCAGTGAAAACCAAAGTGACCCAATTAGAACTTTTGCTCAGTTTACTTGTATGTTTAATTCAATTGTCTTATATTTGTACAGGACCGATGTTTGCGACTGTTAGATAAAATTGATGATAATGATATTGAGGGTGTAAAAGATGTTCTACAATACGATGTCGATCTAACAGTGGATAGGGTATGTCTGTATAAGGGCTGACATTGATACAATCAATATCGATATACCAACTTTTTTCTGTCGATCGATAATCGATACATACAAATATCAATATTATGGCGGGAAAATACAGGAGAATTGGTACAGTTTACAAATTTGCCAAAATAGCGTAACGTAGCTTAATAGTCGGCTGTAGTGGATGTGAAGTTAAAACTATGGATTAATTACTTAAATGTTTTTTTTATCATAAAAATACAAGTTGAACATTTAACTATGTAGGGCATACACACATAAACATACAAGTTGAACATTTAACTATGTAGGGCATACACACATAAACATACAAGTTGAACATTTAACTATGTAGGACATACACACATAAACATACAAGTTGAACATTTAACTATGTAGGGCATACACACATAAACATACAAGTTGAACATTTAACTATGTAGGACATACACACATAAACATACAAGTTGAACATTTAACTATGTAGGACATACACACATAAACATACAAGTTGAACATTTAACTATGTAGGACATACACACATAAACATACAAGTTGAACATTTAACTATGTAGGACATACACACATAAATATACAAGTTGAACATTTAACTATGTAGGGCATACAGACATAAACATACAAGTTGAACATTTAACTATGTAGGACATACAGACATAAACATACAAGTTGAACATTTAACTATGTAGGACATACACACATAAACATACAAGTTGAACATTTAACTATGTAGGACATACACACATAAACATACAAGTTGAACATTTAACTATGTAGGACATACACACATAAACATACAAGTTGAACATTTAACTATGTAGGGCATACACACATAAACATACAAGTTGAACATTTAACTATGTAGGACATACACACATAAACATACAAGTTGAACATTTAACTATGTAGGACATACACACATAAACATACAAGTTGAACATTTAACTATGTAGGACATACACACATAAACATACAAGTTGAACATTTAACTATGTAGGACATACACACATAAACATACAAGTTGAACATTTAACTATGTAGGACATACACACATAAACATACAAGTTGAACATTTAACTATGTAGGGCATGCACACATAAACATACAAGTTGAACATTTAACTATGTAGGGCATACACACATAAACATACAAGTTGAACATTTAACTATGTAGGACATACACACATAAACATACAAGTTGAACATTTAACTATGTAGGACATACACACATAAACATACAAGTTGAACATTTAACTATGTAGGACATACACACATAAACATACAAGTTGAACATTTAACTATGTAGGACATACACACATAAACATACAAGTTGAACATTTAACTATGTAGGACATACACACATAAACATACAAGTTGAACATTTAACTATGTAGGACATACACACATAAACATACAAGTTGAACATTTAACTATGTAGGGCATGCACACATAAACATACAAGTTGAACATTTAACTATGTAGGGCATACACACATAAACATACAAGTTGAACATTTAACTATGTAGGACATACACACATAAACATACAAGTTGAACATTTAACTATGTAGGACATACACACATAAACATACAAGTTGAACATTTAACTATGTAGGACATACACACATAAACATACAAGTTGAACATTTAACTATGTAGGACATACACACATAAACATACAAGTTGAACATTTAACTATGTAGGGCATACACACATAAACATACACAAACAATTGGAGTTAATGTCTATTAAAGGACTTTAAAAATATAAATATCGTCGATATGCAAAAGTTTGAATCAATGACAGCCCTAGTGTTTATACAACGTAATTAGATATATCGATTCATGTAAAACATGCATACGTCTGGAGTATGGTGCTTTATTGATAGAATTCCTAATTAATACTTATATGTGTTTACTCAATGGTAGAAAGTTTGCACACTTGTAGTTGATTACAGTATTATACCACTGACTGTATTGATATGTTTCAGGATTTTTCAATTGCGCATGTTACAGATATGAGTAATAATATAGCACATTTAAACACTGTTGCCAATACAGGGTTTTCAGATGACTCTTTATTAAGATGGAACGTTATTTGTAGCAGTATTAATGAGGATAACGTCGTATTTTCGGTTAAATTATCATGCTCTTATACGAAGTTTGATTGTAGCAGTATGCCGAATGATTTTTTGTGTGATATTGAAACTTTATCAAATTTAAATAGCATAATTGTTCATCTCGAGCTAGGCATGAAAACGCAGAATGATATTGATAGATTATAATTAACGGAATGGTGCGACCTTATTGTAGGCGCGATGTACAAGTCTATTTCACATCTATATACGTTTAAACACTGTGCATACTACTCAAGTTGTAATAGGAAACGTAGACCCGGGAAACCATGGTGGAACCAATGACACATGACATAAATGTAATATAAGACAACATACTTAATGCAATGTTAACCTGTTTGACTTAGGGATAACACTAATTAACCTACAAACAGACAAATACAAACAAAACACATAAATCATAGCAAAGTATGAAGTATATACAACATGTACTACTCTGGTATAATTGTATGAAGTATATACAACATGTACTACTCTGGTATGTTTGTATGAAGTATATACAACATGCACTACTCTGGTATGATTGTATGAAGTATATACAACATGTACTACTCTGGTATGATTGTATCAAATATGTACAACATGTTCTACTCTGGTATGATTGTATGAAGTATATACAACATGTACTACTCTGGTATGATTGTATGAAGTCTATACAACATGTACTACTCTGGTATGAATGTATCAAGTATGTACAACATGTACTACTCTGGTATGATTGTATCAAGTATGTACAACATGTACTACTCTGGTATGATTGTATGAAGTATATACAACATGTACTACTCTGGTATGATTGTATCAAGTATATACAAGATGTACTACTCTGGTATGATTGTATGAAGTATATACAAGATGTACTACTCTGGTATGATTGTATGAAGTATATACAACATGTACTACTCTGGTATGATTGTATGAAGTATATACAACATGTACTACTCTGGTATGATTGTATCAAGTATGTACAACATGTACTACTCTGTAATGATTGTATGAAGTATGTACAACATGTACTACTCTGGTATGATTGTATCAAGTATATACAACATGTACTACTCTGGTATGATTGTATCAAGTATATACAACATGTACTACTCTGGTATGATTGTATCAAGTATATACAACATGTACTACCCTGGTATGATTGTATAAAGTATATACAACATGTACTACTCTGGTATGATTGTATCAAGTATGTACAACATGTACTACTCTGGTATGATTGTATCAAGTATGTACAACATGTACTACTCTGGTATGATTGTATCAAGTATATACAACATGTACTACTCTGGTATGATTGTATCAAGTATATACAACATGTACTACTCTGGTATGATTGTATAAAGTATATATACAACATGTACTACTCTGGTATGATTGTATCAAGTATATATACAACATGTACTACTCTGGTATGATTGTATCAAGTATGTACAACATGTACTACTCTGGTATGATTGTATGAAGTATGTACAACATGTACTACTCTGGTATGATTGTATCAAGTATATATACAACATGTACTACCCTGGTATGATTGTATCAAGTATATACAACATGTACTACTCTGGTATGATTGTATCAAGTATATACAACATGTACTACTCTGGTATGATTGTATCAAGTATATACAACATGTACTACTCTGGTATGATTGTATCAAGTATGTACAACATGTACTACCCTGGTATGATTGTATCAAGTATATACAACATGTACTACTCTGGTATGATTGTATCAAGTATGTACAACATGTACTACTCTGGTATGATTGTATCAAGTATATACAACATGTACTACTCTGGTATGATTGTATCAAGTATGTACAACATGTACTACTCTGGTATGATTGTATCAAGTATATACAAGATGTACTACTCTGGTATGATTGTATCAAGTATATACAACATGTACTACTCTGGTATGATTGTATCAAGTATATACAACATGTACTACTCTGGTATGATTGTATCAAGTATCAATACAGACACAAACATTTCTGTAATCTATCTATATTGGACGCGTCGCTTCTCTTGTTACACTTTTGAGAATGCATAAAAACGAAACATAATTATAATTTAAATTCCGGTCGTCTACACATTTTGTGCCCACGTCTACACATTTTGTGCCCACGTCTTCTCCTATTGTGCCCACATTAGGAGTTTAAATCATAAAAAAACACAGCTGCATTATCTCTATAAAACACGTTCTGGATAACTTCCAAATTCTGCCTTATCAGGTATTGTGTTGCTCAACTTATATATTGATTAAATATAGAAGAAACTAATGATATAAAATGAAGTATTTGCTTTTATTTATCGGAAAAAAGACATAATGAATAGCTGTACGATAATATGAAAGCATCAGCTGACAATCCGGTGATTGGATATAATTTATTTTGCTGAGATCATGAATAACGTAGACAAGATGTTTTGATGCAGTCAAACCGTCTTCTAATGTCATTCGATATTGTCGAAATAATTTATGCAGTGAGCGTTTTTTTATCAAACGTTCATGCCATTAAATTATATTTGTGGCCAAGTAATTGAATGCCAGACGAAGATTGAACTTAAGTTGTTTCGTAAAACTGGGACCTAGATATTTGAGATTCAAGGAGGTAGTCCATTACACGTTAATTTCATGTCCCATATTGTGACAAATGTCTGGTTGTTTATAAATATAACGTGTTATTTAATGATTACAGTGTTTATTTATATATACGTACAGGTCGGCTCATTCCAATTTTCATGTGTAGTTTTGCAGTGCTTTCTTATGGTGGCATATTACTGCCACCAGTTAGCATGATAGCGTTCGCGAATTGTTTCGTGTTAACCACTTAATTATTACGATAATTATCTAGCTATCTAGTTAATATTCGTGTTACATTTTCGGTAAGATAAATATCATAAGACTAGAAACAGGCTTGAAAGTGCCCAGAACTGCCACCTCTTACCTTTTTGTGATGCATTACACTAGATTTAAGTGGCAACACGAATCTTATCTAGTTGACCACTTATTATGTTACTTAATAACTCAAATTCGCGAATTTCACTTAAGATTCGTGTTACCACTTATTATGTTATGCGTTTTTGGCTTCTACATGTAAGTGGTAACACGAATCTTATCTAGTTGACCACTTATTCATTTTTGGCTTCTAGATGTAAGTGGTAACACGAATCTTATCTAGTTGACCATTTATTATGTTACAAATGTACTTAATAACTCAAATTCGCGAATTTCACTTAAGATTCGTGTTACATCTTATTTATAAATGCAAGTTTGGCTTCTAGATGTAATTGGTAACACGAATCTTAAGTGAAATTCGCGAATTTGAGTTATTAAGTACATTTGTAACATAATAAATGGTCAACTAGATAAGATTCGTGTTACCACTTACATCTAGAAGCCAAAAATGAATAAGTGGTAACACGAATCTTAAGTGAAATTCGCGAATTTGAGTTATTAAGTAACATAATAAGTGGTCAACTAGATAAGATTCGTGTACCACTTACATCTAGTGTAATACATCATGAAAAGGTAATTATGGTGAAATTGAAACCATAAGTTTAACCAATCAAATAAAGGTAGAATGCACCGTGATTGAACACCATGAAGTTGCACCAAATCCTGGTCGCTTTTGTCAACAGTGTGGTATACTCTATCTCGTTCCGACAAGGAAAGGCGTCGTACCTGTGTGACTGTGTATAATATCACAGTTGTAAATCCATTACAATGAGAATAAAGATTAGTACTACTACTTATCACTGTATACTTGTCGTTTTACAGAAAGGTGATACACCAATGCACGCTGCTGCAAGGAAAGGGTCATTACAGATACTAAAGCTCTTAGTTGCCAAAGGTGGTGACGTCAGCCTGAAAAATCTGGTAAGGTGGTCTGTGAGCTCCTCTTTAATCTTGTGTCATCAGCAACATGCCTGTCAAGTCTTGCACCGCGTGATTCATATTCGCAACATACCTTTCAAGTCTCGTTGTTGCACCGCGACACTAACGTTCGCAACATACCTTTCAAGTCTCGTTGTTGCACCGCGAGACTAACGTTCGCAACATACCTTTCAAGTCTCGTTGTTGCACCGCGAGACTAACGTTCGCAACATACCTGACAAGTTTCGCTGTTGCACCGCGAGACTCACGTTGTTCAAATCAAATTCACGGCCACTGGTCTAAACCTCACGCATTTTTGTAAAATAGAAATGAAGAAGAATCAAAGATAATTTCTCAAGAACATTACAAAACTTATCAGTGGATTAATGCTGCTTCCCCCAAAACGGTTGTTATGTTTTGTTTCAATAATGTTTAGCAGTTCTTAAAATATTAACATAACAGGTTACTCCAAACATAATCTATATTTTTCCAGAATGGATATGCGCCAATACATTATGCAGCACGTGATGGTAGAATGGACATAGTCAACTATTTTCTGGAATGCGGTGCCGATCCAAACACTCAGAACAAGGTATGACATAACAATATCACGGATAGGTGTGTAGAAACGGGTCTTATGTAACGGGGGTATAAAATTAATGAAGAAGTGGAGGAGGAAATGCCACATACACAAAAAGCACAGACATCCAAATATAATGAGACGTGATCATATATAATATAATATTACATACATCTAAAACACAACAACAACAGCAGAATGGACACCATACATACATAACCTGGTTTTATGAGTATGATCAAAGGAAACTCAACAGACAAGTTTAGGGTAACACAGACGCTAAAAGGACTCAGTAAGATCCGGCTTTATATCGCATACAAAGTACCGGTTTGTACGAGGGGTGATCCAGAATTAATAGGCCTTCTATTATAACATCGGCGAAGATCAGACATAACAAAACAAATTAATTACATAATTTGATTATCGTGCAATTTTCTATCTTTGGCGTTGACGTCAATTCGTCTAAGACGGTCTTGGACACACGAACCTGTTTATATGTTGTGATCGTAAACAAAGAGCTATCACATCATTATTTTGCAAACTGACGTCAAAACATCCAAGTAATGTCACCTAATTTTGCGCCATCAATTATTGGGCATTTGATTAGTTAGTTAGTTGATAAGCATATTTTTAAATAGGGTATTTACGATTATCAGTGTGACCCGCCTAGGCAATACCATGTTTCTATGCAGTGATTTTTCAGATTACTAGAAATGACAGCACAATGTGTCGATATGTAGAGTATAAAACGTTATGCATATAATAGCAATTTCATAAAATTATAGATGTTGGTTGAGACGTTATGCAGAAAGTCTTATTATTTCTGGATCACCCCTCGTACATTTGTCTACATATTTAATATATGCGTAGAATGAAGGGTTTGTTTTCTTTCGGACTGATCCTTGCAGAAATAGTTCAGACCATAGGTGAGCTACAATATGGTTTGACAAATACAATTGGGCCCGTTTTATCAACGTTTTATCAACGTTCTTACGCCTGAAAATTTCGTAAGATTTTCTTACGACGTTCTTACGATCTCGAGAGCGTTTTATCAAAAGTTTCGTACGCACGCAGTCGCTATGAATTCGTAAGTTTTAACGAAAATGCTACGAATGGTTATAGGCATTCGTAACGTTCGTAACAAAAATGATATTAATATTTCACATTAATCAACAACAGTTATGAACTTTTTTATCAATTCATCGACTTCATATCACATGAAATGGTCTGGCATTTCTGGGGGGAAAATACATAAATAGTTATCTTCTAAGTATAAGATGATTCCATACATACTAGCTGATACAGTAGTCAATCAAAGTTATTATCAGTCACAAAGTAAAACCACTGACAACCAAAAAGTAATTTGAAGATGGAATGTGGAATTGTACATTGAATTATAATGTATGGTTTACATTTAAAGTACAGAATCAACTATGTCATACAACCTTTTAAATTGAATATTGTTATTTGATTACTGCTAAGCCTAATCTTAAACTGTTATGACATGAACTGGATGACTATACGCTCGTATATTAAGACAGGTAAATTATTATCATTTGGCAATTTAATGGTTTGTTTATTGTTCCTATGTTTTTTATGAACTCTTATAAATCATTATAATTACAGTGGTTGTGACTTGAAGCAGCACTTCACATTTTCTTTAACAATAGTCTGCTTCATTAACATCAACAGTTGAATGACATCCTCAATGACATTTGACTGCAAAAAAAGTATTTAATCCTCAATAAATTAGAACTTCCAGTTAAAACTCAAGAAAATAATAAATTTTAAGCAAGTTTTTATTCTTCTGAGCTAGAATACCACTCTATATACTAGTTCTTAAGCTGTGTAGTAGAGTGTGACTAAACCTTGGGTGGGGTCGAGCCCCACACTGGGTGCACATCCATCTGCATTTAGATGAAGGTAGCAGCAGTATATTGACGTGAGTGGGAGGAGAGCAGTTGTGTGGGGTGATACAGCCAACTGGTTAGTACAGTTGGTAGAGCGCCCTGCCGGTGTAGAGGGGTGTGGCTTCGAGCACCTCTTCAAGCGCCACACCACTACAGTGCTTTCATATTTCAGTTCGAACCACTTATGACCAGCCCCTGTTGAGTAAACATTCGTATCTTAGTCATCAGACCTGCAATACCAAACCTGATCACACATGATGTTATAAGAAATATAAGGCAGGCATATCTGCCGGCATATCGTATTTAACACTGTTAAGAGTTCTGTTAAGTTGTCCCAGTACTTTTAAGCAGCTGTCCAACGAAGTTGTCTCGTCTTTCTCTGAGAAGTTAGTTTGTCAAGTTTTTTACATGAATATGCCTTGCCGCTTAAAGTTTTTTTAATAAATGACAAGAATTAAACTTTAAAATGTAAGGTGGTAGAGATATTTTTTTGAATGGTACAATGAAAACTTGAAATGTTTTGATGAAGAAAAAAATGCATGTCTAAATATCGGTTTGTTTTATTAAAACTTTAAAATATCGTGGTAATATAGTGAAGGCATTGGGAAAATAACAGCGGCCTTGAAAAGGCTTCTTTCTGATTGAACAAAATGTTAATATTTTTTCCATATATTCAATAATTTACAGTTTTGTGTCACAACATGAAAATTTCATTTCAAATACAGAAGAATGTTCTATTTAATTAGTTCATTTTAGTGAGATATGGTTAACTCAAGTCGACTTATATTACAAATAAATATTTTTTTTATTTCAATGCAAACGTTTCAATCTACTTGTGAATATTATTGCATTTTACATGTAATAAGCTTTAAATTCATAGTAACTGTCGTATAAAGAATTTCCATTCAAACTAAAACTGACGAGGGATTATTTTGAATAAGTTCGCTATAGTATGTTAGCATAAACGCAACGCAATATAATGCCTGTATGCATTCTTTCTATCGACTTTGATGAGTCATAGGGAAATCACTTTTTATAAATAATGCAATCTTTTATAAGTTATAAGAAACCAACATGTTTGTGGGCGTGATATGCAAACATATATGCTGCGTTAAAGATGTATTAGGCTCATCTTAACGCAACACTATGTGAATGGACTTCTTTCAGTGCTGTTTAAGTGCTACAATGGCTACACCGTCTTTAATTCATAATTTTGGGCTCCTTTTATACAAGGAAGTTTTCCAGAGCGCCACGCAAAATACATCCTGTGTTAAATGTTGGTAGATATTTGAATATATGTCTCGATCTAACCTCGAATTTACTATAAAATCACGAATAATGATTATTTAACAATTAGTTAAAGGTAAACATTATTTCTTAGGTCTTTTAAAAAAAAAAAGGCTTGGCCCGTATTGTCCCTAAATATGGTCCGAAGTGTCTGGTCCGTAATGCCCGTGGTCCGAAGTGTCCTGACACTCGCGAGATACGTCTCTTTTGACCTCCCCGTGAAGAGCGTGTACTGATAAGGGCGAATTTGTTATGCAAAACCTGGTTTAGGTTTGATGTTTCATTTTTGTTCTAGTTTGGTTGAAAAACTTAAACCAGTTAAGATTTAGATTGGTCAGCAAACAAACAGATGGTTTAGTCAATGAAAAATGGCCCACGTGATTTTGATTGTGCGAGATTGCAGACAGATTGGTGGGTGATAAGAAAATCAGAACTTTCAAACGTCTGTTTTGCAACGTAACATAGTGGGCAATTCTAAAGCCAGGTTCCCATGTAGTAAAGAAACATATATTTTTAAACATTGCCCCACATATGAGTGACACGGTCACCCGCCATAAAATCAGTCCACCATTTTGTTTAACTAGTATACGATTATTCGGATACATCAAACCAGACAAACCACACTTGGAGGTAGTTTGGTCAGTTTGATTAACCAGTTTAAGATTTGTTATTAACAAATACAGAAACTTGTTTTAGTTTGAAACCAGTTAGTTAAAACAAATGAAAGGTTTGACGAACCAGTTTTGGATTCAAACCGGTTTGGTACAAACAAATTCGCCATTACTGTGCGCACGAACTTCTACTTCTACTTCGTTACTGCCTAGGGCATAAATGCATCGCAGGCAAGTGACGCCATCAAAGTGGTAAAAGCCATACAAAGTGGCATATATACAATTAAAATTTTTAAAATCATCTGTGCTGCTCAGGCTGTGTATGTCTGCAGAGCGGAGCTGAAGCCGTCTACAGAAGTGATCTGCACCAGGTCTGGAGGAAGGGAGTTCCAGTCTCGTATGGTCCGAGGCAGGAAGCTGTTCTTGTATTGTTCGTAATTGGCCCGGAGTTCAATATAGGCTTTGTTATGTCTACTTCTACGAACCGTTTCTTATTCGTAAGATCCCTGTCATACTTACGACCACGTTGATAAAACGGTCGTAAATATTTTCGTAAGACAATTCTCACGAACATTTCGTATCTTACGAACGCTCGTTCGTACGAATATTGATCAAACGGGCCCATTAATGTTTGAATATTTTGTTTATCAACACATTTTTGCAGTAAATGTTGAATTATGTTGTCAGGATGGCGACGCACCAATACACGAGCTGGTTAAAGTTCAACCAATGGACGTCATCGAAGAAATGGTATCACTTGGAATGAATGTCAACTTACAAAACAAGGTCATACTAGTTAATTTATGATTTTATATCAAACTCATGTCTCTTTCATTTGGGCCCGCATCTATAAGTTGGATATATTCTTTGTTATTTACTTGCTGACAATATCAGATCTCCACAACATAGCAGTTTCACAATTCTTTTGATGAGGAATGACACTTATAATGTCATTTCCTGTTTGTAATTAAAACAATATGATAATTAGACACTTCTCTCCAATTTGTCAGAATTTCTAATTAAGATCACAGAAAATCCACACTTTCGTTTTGATGTATAAAACCGGCTACCTTCTGTTCAGAAACATATCAGTACCAACATAACAGTATTTTTGTGCAATGAACTGCACTTTAATTGCATGTTTGAAACTACCATACAGCAACCAGAGAAGAGAAGAGAAAAGTCACGCCGCTGTAACGAACACACAAAAGCTACTATTATCACAGCTGACGAAATTAGTAACACCGCAAAATACTGAAATTATGAACTTATATACAGTACAAGGAAATGTTAAACTCACTCTGACGCGAGTTTTCCAAAGCTTGCAAAGCCGCTATTGTTTGTCTGTTTAAAGTGGGTTTTTTTAAAGCAGACAGTAAAAAGTGTCCAGAAAATACAAAATTCCCGACTTTTCCCCTTTTTTTGCTCTTATTTTTTAAATTCAAGCACTTTTCCAGACCTGGAAAATGACATTAAAAATCAAGGACTTTTCCAGTTTTCCAGGAAGCGTGGGAACCCTGTAATACATGCGCACCGTGTAAACTACCTTTAATTTTCATAAGGAATTAAGATAATATGAGTTATGCATATATTAATGTTTTCACCCCCGGGAGTCATATAGGGGACATCGTGAGTCCAGACAGGCCCAGCGAGATTACTACTCGGTGTATAGACTTATTGGGAGTTTTCGAGCCGAAGGGCCACCTGTGTAGAACGCTTCCACACTGAAGATTTTGACAACCTCTCTGAACCATAGCTTGGAGTTAGACGACATTTGTTTCACAGTTTGACTGAACCCCGCTCGATTTTCTCCTCGAGTAATAAATCGATCTGGGCGTCTAATCTATGAATTTGTATTTCAGATGGGTAGGACACCATTACACGTCGCCACTAGAAACGATAGACACGAGGCAACAGAAATTCTACTTACGCATGGTGCTGATGGGAAAATAAGGGATGAAGTAGGGGCTGTTTCTACAACTATAACTCTATAATTACTGTATCACAACAGTTATGCTGATATACTGCTAAATTGCAATGAAGAAAATTCTTCATTCAATTAGCTTTACATAAAAATGAACTTGCATATTTTCTTACACCAAAGTTTAAACTTGTTAAATCTGATAAAAGACATTCAATAGAAGAAAAACACACATATGCACATATCTTTTATGAGAATAGCTATATGTAGGTAATACCATCTAATTATTCCGCCATATAAAGGCAATAACTTAATCTGCACCAATCTGTACACATGTAGGCAGGATTAGAACCCATCGCCGATGTCAACAATAAGTTTTGGAAAGTTATGCAAGTTCTAGACGATCGGGTTTTGGCATTTGTTCCCAACTTGTACATTTAACATAAGGCATAATACATACTTTGTTGAACTACATTACTCTATTTTTTAATTTACACGTATAAACCTCTACAAGGGAAAAAATAAGACCACACATTTTGGACTCATTGGCGCGACAACATAAGAACCATTGGGACATTTTTCAACCAATAACTAAATTATGTTGTTCACATGAGACGCAAGCGTGTAATGTCTTCGAGTCACACCAGACAACCTCAGTGACACCAAACACAAATACTAAACATGACTTTAAACAGAGAAAACAAAATACATGTAAATACTACGTTGTTTCATATACTGACCACGTTGGTCACATGACACGCTGGTCACATGACACGCTGGTCACATGACACGCTGTTCACTTGACACGCTGATCACATGACACGCTGGTCACATGACTTCATTGACTTTGCTTCCAGCACGGCAAAACAGCAGAAGAAAGCTGCACAAATCCTGAGCTTGCCAGTAGAATGAAACTGCACGATTTAATGATGGAGGCATTAAGAAAAGGGTAATTGCAGAACATTTACTTTGAAATATACCACACATCGGTCAGCAATCTTTGCCTTAGCGAAACCACTTCGACAGAAAGTCACAATTATGTATTTTACAAATGTATACAGTTTGATAAAGTTATGGATTTTTTCTCAGTTTCTCCAAAATTAAGCACTCGCCTGTTCGGACTAGCACTCTGGAATTTCTGTTAACCCGAAATTAAACTTTCTAGCCCCAGGCTTACGACTAGTGGGTTACCGTGAAGACAGCATAATAAAAATTATATCACAAATTGGTAACGTTTCATAGTATAATTAAAAGATTATCTTCCAAATCTGATTAAATCATTAAAGCAGGATCAGGACAGCAGAAAATATTGAGACGTACTTTGGTTGTTATTTTCATAAAATTGTGTTTTCCTGAAAAAAAATACGCTACGCACCGAGTTTGATGAAATGGATTTTTAAAAAATATGCGGTACGACAACACGTCATCTAAAATCACCAGAAAGCTTAAAAATGTATATTCTGGAAACTGATATGCATTGTTTATAAAACTGTTTTGTTTTATTTATCTTATAGTACAGTGAAAGCACAAGGGGTATCGTTGAGAAAAACAAAGAAAACCATGGAACTGAAACGTGTAGGAATCGTCGTGGAATCCTTTGAGGTTACATCCATGGTACCAGCCTCATTCTATTGCCGAAGGGAGAAATCTGAAAATACAACAATGACAATATCTACAGATAATGGAGATGAAATGATCAGTGACGTGTTTTATCTCAAGATAACTGACGTGCCACGTTCATGTCACATGACCTTGACGGTGCCCATATATGGTATTCCTAAACATGCAGAGGAACTGTTTGTTCGCTATCAAAGTGGAAAGAGAGAAACAGTTACGAAATACGACAATTCCGAAGAAGTAAGTAGTTATGCTCCATGTTAATTACAAGACAGCATTAGTAATTGATTATCGATTCCAATTAAAGCCGTGGAGCCGCTGTATCGTTCAGTTTCTCTTCTTGTTTAATTATTGTGGAGTCCCGCAATTTCCCTTTCCCTCTCCAATTTTAGCTTAATTGTTCAATCTTACCCTTTTATTTAGTATTTTATACCAAGCCCCATTCGCTTGATTAATCTTTTTTCATCCCTGTCTAGCGCTGGTTTATAACTCAGTTTGCCATTAACATGACTTTTGGATTGTTTTTATACCCCCTCCCCATTCTTTGTTTATTCTATACCCGAAGGTACTCTCCTTATACCCGAAGGATGCGTGTGGTGAGGTTCTGTCAAGTGAATGTGTTCTTCTCTGCACTGTACTTTCCCATCTGTTGTAAGGAAAAAGAGATTAAGTTGTTACAGGGGACGCCACATACACATGACAATGCCTCCCCACACAGACCCTAGGAAAACAACAGCCTACGAAACATTATAGAATTGGGAGGTACAAGGGTAAACATGTAGGGGAACGGGGGAGCCAGGAATAGTCTGATCGAAAATCAACAACAAGGATAATTTAGAGGGGAAACAAAGGGGTGTTGAATTGATGGAATACATCACAGGACAAGACAAACAAGAAATACCTTGATAAAAGATGGTCGGCGCAATTTGAAGGTTAAGATTTGTTGTGCAACATAAAAAAATGCCGAGATGTTACGATTGCTGGTCAGCTCACTAATGATCCAAAATGGATTTCGGAAAATTTACCGAAATTCAGTGGATTTCGGTAAGTTAACGTACCCTTATCGAAAGGTTAACCAATTCGCGTCAAGGTTACAAAAGATGTTCTGTTGAAGAGAAATTGCCTTGGTGGTTAACGTAAGAGTGATTGGTTTACACCACAGTGATATGCAAATAGCAACATCATGTTAGTTCGCCGAAAAAAAGCCAGTAGGTCCGGGCAGAAAAGCGGAAGAAAAGAACATAAACATATCAAGTCAATGAACTATACAAGGGGAAAGGGGAGCTTAACATACATACTGTCAGTCAAAATACTAAGAAACATATGGGTTCGATTTCGGAATTATTTCTATTAGTGTTACAATATCTTGCTGAAGCTTATTCAAATAACTGTATTAGTACACTATAAATATTCCTGAGACAGAGCTCTTGTGATCTTCCATCCCCAAATCAAGACCATGCGCAGAAGTTCTTTCTCGAAATGCCTACGCTTGCTCTTCAACAGTACCTTTTTCAAGTAGGCTCAAACTTATCCAAACAATGTTTCTCGTTATTCTCTACGTACTTATGTAATGACTCAAACTCTTACAGCAAATCAGATTATCTAAAGTGTGTCAGAGCAGTAATTTGTGTTGGTGTCTTAACAGGACCACACGTGCACATTCACAACTGAGCTATTCCCGGAGTGTTTCTCAATTTGTGCCTTGTACACGTGCGCTAAAACTGATGTGCAGCTTGTAGGGAAGGATGGAGCTACTGTCACTACTGAACTTGTCGAGGAGCTCAAGATCGAGATCCCTCCAGATGCATTCGATAGCGAGACAAAATTATCAATTCAGGTAAATACTAGTACACGTGCCAATAGTTTGCAGTCTTTACAGCGGATGGTTGCAAACAAGGCAAGTTTGGCTGAACTGGTGCAGTCGCCATACGGGAAATATAATTATTTGGTCGAGTTTCCTACAGACGATATTTGCTTCTTAGAATACCTTCTTAGATTGTCTTATTGGAGTTGTCAGCGTAATGGTTTGGACAGCCCTCTATTTGAGTTGTCAGCGTAATGGTTTGGACAGCCCTCTTATATGAGTTGTCTGCGTTATGGTTTGGACAGCCCTCTTATTGGAGTTGTCTGCGTAATGGTTTGGACAGCCCTCGTATTTTGCCAGATACAAACACGGGTGAAAAGGCGCATTACGGATACATGAATAATCATGTATCTACTAAACTTGAATAATGATGTTATCTTTATTTAACATGTAGATCTAGTATACCTATATGTATTTTCACATATCTATATAAATGCATCATTTAAAAAATTTATACTAAAATTATTAAAAAAAGGTTCGATTCCCAGGCTGTGCATGTCATGTCCTTCTAGACATATGACTGTGGTCTTTTTTCCTCCACTTCTGATTCTTGTGGAACAGTTTTGAACCTCTTGCGGAAGACAAAATTAGTACCGGTTAATCGTTAATTCTATGAAAACTGGTTAGATCAACTGTATAAGTGCAAACAATGTAGAAAAAGGCGCTTAATCCGATTGCAAATATCAAAATCAGTTTCTATTTTACCCAGGTATTCCCGAACAATGAAACAGACAACGACAAAAGTGACATGTTACTTACTGATGTATACAACATACAAGCAGACACTGGTGAAGTCACTTGTCAAAACAGAAAAAACATGAAACTCACTCTGCCAACACATGGGAACATACAACAACCAGACGATGTTGTGTTGTTGACATTAAATGAAATATCAGACGATACTGACGAAGATAGCATGGAAGTGGTTGATTCTGTTGTGAAACTTGTTGACAAAACGCTTGTATATGAAATACCACACTTCAGCATGTGAGATTATGGTCTTGTTAAAATCCCTACAGCAGTATGCACATTTTTAGTGACTTATAATTAAGCAAAATAAAGCAGAATATACTTTCAAAGCAAAATTATTTTTATGTCAAATTACCAGGCAACAAGCATACGTATCTTGTACTCATTATAAGAAAACCGCATCGAAATCTTACAATAAATAATTCCAACATTGCGATAGTGATGTCGTTGTTTCAAGAGATCAAATTTGTTGGCCATCTTTCCAATTTTCTGTCGAGTGTTTTTCTTAATGAGATTGTTACTACAAGATATTTCAGTAAACAGAGTCCTTTTAAACCTATTAAAAGTTGACTTAAGTGTTATTTCAAGAAACTCAATGCTTCCACTATGAAAAAAATGTATATGAACATGGTAAAATCTTTAGTGACTAGTATGTCTTTTTTAAAATATATTTAAGGTATTAATACGACGTTGATGTCGCTTTTTGCACATTTGAAACTGAACTAAAAATGCTTGATGATTCTATGTATCTCATTATTTTTAAGTCACGTGGCAGTCCCTAGAGCGTGCTACTCGGCTGGAAGATCAGAAATTTACAGGAGACTTGTAAGCGCAACAGAGCGTCAAAGGACGGCTGTATTTTTCGTGGTGGTTCGCGGTGACCACAGTGAGACAACAGAATCATTGCTTGCGATTGTAGAGTGTTGCGTTGCCGAGAAAGCTTCACACCGACTTGAGAAATGGAAAGGGAAAGGCTACGACATTCAGGTCAGTTATAATACAGGAGAATATCACGAGTTCTTCATCCAAGCAAACGTTCTATCCCTTTGCCCCTTCAGTAGAATAAATATAGTAGTATATGTACATATTATATAGAAAATGCAAAGGAAGGAACAACTCTAAATGGGATAAACGGAAATAATTCGTGACAATCTTCTGTGCTTGGAACTTAAGGGACTAAATCTATTGTGGCATAATTCTGCCACCAGATAACTACTTAATTATCTAGATAATTATGTGATTATGACGTTAAAGAAACAAGCTAACTACTTAATTAACTAGATAAGTATATGGTTAACTAGATAAGTATCTTGATAAATGTTCATACCAGATATATATCTTAACATATGCCCTCAACATCATTATATATTAACATTTTTTTAAATTTCGGAAAGCATAAATGTTGTATCGAACGGCAGATGAGAGGAATGATAATATCGATCAGTGACTGAACCAAGGGTAAGGTATAATGTACAGATATGTATGAGTTTTAGAGATTTAATGTTGTAAGGTATTACTTACGTTTTCTTTAGAGCCCAGTGATGTCAGGGAGTTTCATGCTGAGGCCTTATCAAGAATTCAATACCACATTCAAAGGGGTACAGCCACCTGATGCCTCTGACACACGGAAAATTGCATTCTTGCCAAGACGTCCAAGCTATCAGCCTTACAGGTATAATGTTCTCATCTCTGTTTTGGCCCTCCATGGAAGAGGACAGGCACATTAAGACTTCAACATTTTATTTTGAAAATTCCATCTCTGAAGTTTTTTTCCAAAATCCCTAGTATGGCAGATTGTCTAGGCATAACTAAATCCTATTAAACTCTATTTAATGGGAGGTGGTCTCGCCGGGCCCGTAGTCCCCTTTATGCCTACTGCAAACCCGTGGGGGCAAAACATTGATAGGTGCATCACAGCCCTATGCTTTGCGTTAAGACTATAGAACAATACGCAATAATTATTCGTTATAAACTATGTAGATACAATGTACGTTAGAAATATTAAGTTGTTACAGGCAACGCAACATACACAAGACAATGCCTCCCTACACAGATCCCAGAGAAATGTCAGTCTAGGAAATATTAGGGACAGACGAAGTGTAAGGGTACACATCTATGGGAATAGGGAAGTATGGGAATTGCATGGTTGGCTATAAAAATAACCACGGACAATTTAAGGGGTAAACAAGGGGGGAAAGGGTTGACAGGTCGACAGAGAGTTCATTTGGGACGTTCTTGTAACAAAGCCGGCGTATGGACTGCGATTGTCTGATTTACTTTGTTCGTTTTATTTAGGTGATGTTAAGTTTAACCGATAATGGCATGTTTGCCACTGTCTCTTCCATCTTCACCCAGTATTTATGTGTGTGTATTGTGTCCCTTTTAGATTTGTATTTAGTTACATGTATGTGTATGTATTTTCACGTCTTTTTGTGGTGACTGTGCACTTTGTATGTGACATGACCTGCTCGACTTTATTCACTTTCACTGTCATGTTTGTTATTTTTGTCTTTTAGTACTATCGGGGACTGCATATGAACAAGTGTGCTTTCCAGTTACAATGTACTATTAAACTAATAGTAAAGGAGTACTAGAACTCGTTTTTTCTTGCACCGCTCATTTAAGTTTCTTTCAGGGTTTCACGGGATGATACATCAGACATAAATTCCATCTATGTAGAAGGAACAGTGTATATTCGTGTCGTACATAACGATCAGAGAGATCAAGAGGCAGAGGGAGAATGCCTGACTGCTATACCATTCAGATTTCAACGAAAAACCATACCGCCACCAAAAGAAGGTATTTAAATCACATTTTGTATTTGTGTGATTTCACTTCACTTCGTAAATCCATTCTTCCTACAACTTAATATCAGATTCTATATAAATAACTCTGTATATGTTTGTGCCAGTATTAAATTGGACAACTAAGTCAATTACATGATTAACTTACCTGGTTTCAAAACTGCAACACAATGGTTGCTATTATGTGATAGTGTGCGTAACCAATATATTCCTAATGAATATCTACCGTCTGTGCCAATGCATAGGTCAGTGTTTTCACCAAAGTTACTAGTATGGGCATTAAAGTATATATATACTTATTTAATCCTTTAGAAGTACTTTACTAAGCAAAACGCCCAAATTAAGCTTAATTGGCTATCACATTATTGTTTCTTAAAACCTATGTTTTGATATTATAAATTTATAGTGTAAATCTATTGAAAGAGTACAATAATTCTGCTTGTTTAATCATATATCTATACATTTAATCTATATATATCTGTTAAGATACTTAAGAATTTACTAGTATATATTTTCTCTATACTGCTTGTTTATCTGTAGATGCTGGCGATTATTTCATATTAACAGAACAAATACCCAATTTCACTTGCATTGAAGTCAAAAACCTCCAAACCTTTCGATCGCACATGCTGAAAAGTCCAACAAATAACCACTTTTAATTTCTAAAGCACATTTAACCATCACAACAAGGCGGGTGGTGGGGTGGAACCGAGGGGAAAAAGAAATATGAAGTGAAAAACTTCCAAGTATTTCCTTTCATTATTCCAGCCTGGATCAGATAAACTACTCGCTAAATTGCGCAGAGAAGTTTTTCACTTCATATTTCTTTTTCCCTCGGCACCCCACCACCCGCCTTCTCCCGAGGGTTTATGTGTTATAGAAATTAAAAGTATTTATTTGTTGGACTATAATGTTTCAAACTTTATTTCACCTTTACAGTTATAGTTTCCTTAAATAGGTAATATAATGTGGACTCTGTTGTGTCCACCTTTTCGTCACACTGATAATAATATATTATCAATTTTACAAACTTTATAATTTGTTTGTTTAACTATGTAGTATATTGTAGATTTTGCTGTGTCCAACTTTATGTCACACTGATAATAGTATTATCATTTTCACAGCTTTATAGTGTGTTTACTTAGATAATAGTATTATAATTTTCACAGCTTTATAGTGTGTTTACTTAGATTATAGTACATGTATTATCATGTTCATAGCTTTATAGTGTGTTTACTTAGATAATAGTATTATAATTTTCACAGCTTTATAGTGTGTTTACTTAGATAATAGTATTATCATGTTCATAGCTTTATAGTGTGTTTACTTAACTACTTATATATTTAATTTTGCTGTTTCCAACTTTATGTCACACTGATAATAGTATTATCATTTTCACAGCTTACTTAAATACTTATATATTCAATAAAACGTCTGACATTGGTTAGATGTCAGACATTTCCAATCCACACTTGTGTTTGTGTCTTTACTTTGACATAAATGAACTGCATTGACAGGGGAACACAAATATAAAATGTTACGCCGTTTTAAATTATTACAAAGTATCGATAAAGTGCGAATATTTTTCTTGTATTGATGATTACTTTTTCACGCAAATGACTTTTGGAAGATGCAGAAACTGGAAGCTTAAATGAAGAGCATAAAAATGAGACTAGTGAAGAAACAGTGAGTGAACCCGGCGAGACAATAGATCACAAAATAGAATTTGAAGTTGAACCAATCACTGAGGAATCTGAGGGTTCTGTTAACATTGATAAGGCCGAAGGTACGGAAGCGGTAACATTGGCTACATCTGAGGTAAAGGGTGATGAATTACCTAAGGTGACCAAAGAAAATGAAAGTAAGAAAATCATTTGAGTAGTAATATACTTGTAGCATGAAAAATACTAAAATGCATTGCACATAACTAATAAATAACGACCGAACAAGTAATCACATGATGCCAAGTCTCTCAATTGATTTACAAATGCACTGTTCTTAAACATGTTTACATATGGTGTGAATTTGTTTCTTTGTTGGCACCAGTGTGTGGTTAGTAACAACTATTGAAGAGAGAAAATACATAGCGCCTTTTGTAGTAATTGTGCTATTTCTGACATCATGGTTTTAATATTGCATGGAATCATGTCACGCTTGGTAGCTTCCTTGAAGCAAAACTGGGGACGACCGAACGAAACAAAATGTTTATTTCGCTGTTGTTCAGCCCGTTCCATGACCGTCTTCTTACTGGTTGACTGTGAAATCGTAGAATAAATACCATGACTGTGCCATGTGCAAACAGCTGGTTGTGGCTATCCTGGCCATTGTCTTGGCACAGAAACTTATGATATTGAAGAGATGGTCATCAGATCTGGCATACAGATACAGACGCCATCTGTTAACAACGTGAAAGCATGTTTAAAACAAAGCATAGAATATATGGGATGTGGTTTTGGCAATAACATAGCCTTGTTAAACGTCTCTCTTGACTCTGAATCAAACAGACTGTGGAGCTTTGAGGAAAACAGGCTTATGGAAACATCTTAAATATACTGTCTCTGCTCACTGAATGAAACCTCGTGATCAGATCTATAATGATAGGAAGGATTATTTTTTATGCTCTATGCATTTGGTGAAGGGAGAATGCTATGTCAACAGTTGATCCACTTGAGTAAAAGCCATGCTGTAAATCTAGCTGTACTTCACAAGCAAGCATCTGCACGCAATCTAAAACTGTGTGTGCAAAACAACTTGCCATCATCGCTTGTCATGTAGATATATACCATGGTGGTTGTCATGTAACTTTATATTCGATGGTGATTGCTATGTAGATATATACCATGGTGGTTGTCATGTAGCTATATATTCGATGGTGATTGCTATGTAGATATATACCATGGTGGTTGTCATGTAACTTTTTATTCGATGGTGATTGCTATGTAGATATATACCATGGTGGTTGTCATGTAGCTATATATTCGATGGTGATTGCTATGTAGATATATACCATGGTGGTTGTCATGTAGCTATATATTCGATGGTGATTGCTATGTAGATATATACCATGGTGGTTGTCATGTAGCTATATATTCGATGGTGATTGCTATGTAGATATATACCATGGTGGTTGTCATGTAGCTATATATTCGATGGTGATTGCTATGTAGATATATACCATGGTGGTTGTCATGTAGCTATATATTCGATGGTGATTGCTATGTAGATATATACCATGGTGGTTGTCATGTAGCTATATATTCGATGGTGATTGCTATGTAGATATATACCATGGTGGTTGTCATGTAGCTATATATTCGATGGTGATTGCTATGTAGATATATACCATGGTGATTGTCATGTAGCTATATATTCGATGGTGATTGCTATGTAGATATATACCATGGTGGTTGTCATGTAGCTATATATTCGATGGTGATTGCTATGTAGATATATACCATGGTGGTTGTCATGTAGCTATATATTCGATGGTGATTGCTATGTAGATATATACCATGGTGGTTGTCATGTAGCTATATATTCGATGGTGATTGCTATGTAGATATATACCATGGTGGTTGTCATGTAGCTATATATTCGATGGTGATTGCTATGTAGATATATACCATGGTGGTTGTCATGTAGCTATATATTCAATGGTGATTGCTATGTAGATATATACCATGGTGGTTGTCATGTAGCTATATATTCGATGGTGATTGCTATGTAGATATATACCATGGTGATTGTCATGTAGCTATATATTCGATGGTGATTGCTATGTAGATATATACCATGGTGGTTGTCATGTAGCTATATATTCGATGGTGATTGCTATGTAGATATATACCATGGTGGTTGTCATGTAGCTATATATTCGATGGTGATTGCTATGTAGATATATACCATGGTGGTTGTCATGTAGCTATATATTCGATGGTGATTGCTATGTAGATATATACCATGGTGATTGTCATGTAGCTATATATTCGATGGTGATTGCTATGTAGATATACACCATGGTGGTTGTCATGTTGCTATATATTCGATGGTGATTGCTATGTAGATATATACCATGGTGATTGTCATGTAGCTATATATTCGATGGTGATTGCTATGTAGATATGTACCATGGTGATTGTCATGTAACTTTATATTCGATGGTGATTGCTATGTAGATATATACCATGGTGGTTGTCATGTAACTTTATATTCGATGGTGATTGCTATGTAGATATATACCATGGTGGTTGTCATGTAGCTATATATTCGATGGTGATTGCTATGTAGATATATACCATGGTGATTGTCATGTAGCTATATATTCGATGGTGATTGCTATGTAGATATACACCATGGTGATTGTTATGTAGATATATACCATGGTGACTGTTATGTAGATATATACCATGGTGATTGTTATGTAGATATATACCATGGTGACTGTTATGTAGATATATACCATGGTGACTGTTATGTAGATATATACCATGGTGATTGTTATGTAGATATATACCATGGTGACTGTTATGTAGATATATACCATGGTGATTGTTATGTAGACATATACCATGGAGATTGCCATGTAGCTGTATAAATATGTATCCATATTCTCCATTGTTTTCTGACTTAATAGACACAGTAAAAGGCTTATATACTGCTTTTTTAAATTTATAACTATGCATCATGCTTGACACTGTAAATGGCTGCTTCTTTATTAAATGCCATATTTCCACATAGAATGATAGAACATATATAATTGTACAAACTGGGTTTAGTTCTAACATGTGTAACAGATGTGTACTGGTAGATACAACATGGTTGAGGAGTGCTTAACTGCCTCCGTATCAGTAAATTGATAATGCTTGACAAATGTAAGGAAAGAAATACATGAATCAGTTGTTGTCATTTAAACACAATATAGACACGTACACCACATACTGGTCTATGATAACTTGATGTGTGTGCAAAACTGGACTTATTGTCTACCTGCGATAATTATATAAGAGAGGAAAATGTTCAAATACAAATCTTCATTTAACAAAATTTCGGAGCAGGATGAAGAAACAAAACGTCAGTATGAAAATTAGATTTTTCCTCTTCCTTTTCAGTGACAAAGAATTATTCAATCCACCACATATTTAAATTTAATAAATACGACTTTTTATTTTAGATCCGAAGAAAAAGGCAAGAAAACCATTTCTTTACCCAAACTAATGAAGAAATTACGACTTAAATCATTCCATTCAGTGAGATCCTGTATGTGGTGTTAGTATACTATTCAACTGACACATTATATCACAAAGCACTCGTTTGGTCAATGCAGAGCATTGAAGAGCAAGTTGACGTCCGAAAGTACTAAATGCTTCATGAAATTATCCTTATTTGTACGTACATGCAGAATCTTGACAACACTTCACATGAAAGGTTTTCACTCCTTGCATATTTGTTTGTGAAAATCCAGAACAAATTGACTCCTGACTTGGCCAAACATTGAGAGATGGTATCACAAATTCAGAACAAATTGACTGCTGACCATCCCAAACAATGAGACGTGGTGCCACAAATCAACAAGGATGTAAAGAATGGACTAACTTCCTTAACCAGTTACAACAGATTCTGGTTTTCAGACGTATCAAATCTCACATTATAAGCAAACATTTAGTAAACGAACTTATTATAACCAAACTCCTCCTGGTGCTAATTTCCCACAGTGGTACATAAATCACTGGACATTGATTAACAATGTACTTAAGAAATGTTTTAATTAATGACAGAGGAATTGGTATGTTGTCAAGGGAGACAACTATGAGCGACTGTTCTTCTAGTTGATATTAAATGACAGCGTGTACTATTCATTTTATCTCATGGCATCTACGTTTTAATGCTACATTCCAAGATGACACATATTGCACTATAGAGCATAGATTAGACACATATAGTGTGAAATATAAAGCATAATGTGATGAGTATACTTAAATTATAGTACAAATGAGTATTCATATGAGATAGGCCTAGCGGAAACATGTTCATTTGATCAGTCTGTAACACTGCATGTCACCGCAGTCAATATTACTTTAAGGAAGGTTATCAGAACTGCATACTGCCCCAAAACAAGTCTATTAATTCTATATTATATATTTGATGTCCAGATTTTTATTCACATTTTGTGTGTAATTTAAACAAATGTTTTTTATCCAATATGTTTTGCTTTATATTGAGGAGTGTGTAGTTTTGGCACTTATGCAAATATTATATTGAACATCAAAGAGTTTAAGAGTTGCTGCCCTTTACTTTATTACACATTAAAGCATGTAAGAGTTGCTATCCTTTATTATATTACACACCAAAGCATGTAAGAGTTGCTGCCCTTTATTATATTATACTCCAAAGCATGTAAGAGTTGCTATCCTTTATTATATTATACACCAGAGCATGCAAGAGTTGCTGTCCTTTATTACATTTGTATATTATACTCCAAAGCATCTAAGAAATGCTACCCTTTATTATATTAAACACCAACGCATGTAAGAGTTCCTGCCCTTTATTATATTATACACCAATGCATGTAAGAGTTGCTGCCCTTTATTATATTATGCACCAGCGCATGTAAGAGTTGATGTCCTTTATTATATTATACACCAACGCATGTAAGAGTTGCTGCCCTTTATCATAGTATACACCAAAGCATGTAAGAGTTGCGGTCCTTCATTATATTATACACCAACGCATTTAAGAGTTGCATATATTATACACTGAAGTGGTCACTACAAAGTACAGTTGATATGAAATATTATAAGGTTTCATGTTAAAATTTATTGTTACATTTGAAAACTACTCTCATCTACTATAAAGGTATACATTTCTTAATGTTGTCTATACTAGGCATGGACATTGACACAAAATACAATGATGGACATGCATTGCCTCGTACCAGTTTTTATTAGATAATGCCAACTTTGACAGTGTGTGGCTTCTGATTTTGTAAATAGCTGCCTGTCTACATATCTGTTTGGCTTGTGTACATGTTTATTTGATTTTTAGAATTGATTGTTAACTTGCTATATAATGCTGTATTTAATAAAAAGCTTGCTTAAAAGATGCCACTTAATAATATTATCAAATAATACCGGTTTAGTCTCTGTGGAAGTATGTAGTCTCTGTGGAAGTATGTAGTCTCTGTGGAAAGTATGAAGTCTCTGTGGAAGTATATAGTCTCTGTGGAAGTATGTAGTCTCTGTGGAAAGTATGTAGTCTCTGTGGAAGTATGTAGTCTCTGTGGAAGTATGTAGTCTCTGTGGAAGTATGTAGTCTCTGTGGAAGTATGTAGTCTCTGTGGAAGTATGTAGTCTCTGTGGAAGTATGTAGTCTCTGTGGAAGTATGTAGTCTCTGTGGAAGTATGTAGTCTCTGTGGAAGTATGTAGTCTCTGTGGAAGTATGTAGTCTCTGTGGAAGTATGTAGTCTCTGTGGAAGTATGTAGTCTCTGTGGAAGTATGTAGTCTCTGTGGAAGTATGTAGTCTCTGTGGAAGTATGTAGTCTCTGTGGAAAGTATGTAGTCTCTGTGGAAAGTATGTGTAGTATCTGTGGAAAGTATGTAGTCTCTGTGGAAAGTATGTAGTCTCTGTGGAAGTATGTAGTCTATGTGGAAAGTATGTAGTCTCTGTGGAAAGTATGTAGTCTCTGTGGAAAGTATGAAGTCTATGTGGAAAGTATGTAGTTTCTGTGGAAAGTATGTAGTCTATGTGGAAAGTATGTAGTCTCTGTGGAAAGAATGTAGTCTCTGTGGCAAGTATGTAGTCTCTGTGGAAAGAATGTACTAGTAGTCTCTGTGGAAAGTATGTAGTCTATGTAGAAAGAATGTAGTCTCTGTGGAAAGTATGTAGTCTCTGTGAAAGTACGTAGTCTCTGTGGAAAGCATGTAGTCTCTGTGGAAAGTATGTAGTCTCTGTGGAAAGTATGTAGTCTCTGTGGAAAGTATGTAGTCTCTGTGGAAAGTATGTAGTTTCTGTGGAAAGTATGTAGTCTCTGTGGAAGTATGTAGTCTCTGTGGAAAGTATGTAGTCTCTGTGGAAAGTATGTAGTCTATGTGGAAAGTATGTAGTATATGTGGAAAGTACGTAGTCTCTGTGGAAAGCATGTAGTCTCTGTGGAAAGTATGTAGTCTATGTGGAAGTATGTAGTCTATGTGGAAGTATGTAGTCTCTGTGGAAAGTATGTAGTCTATGTGGAAGTATGTAGTATATGTGGAAAGTATGTATTCTCTGTGGAAAGTATGTATTCTCTGTGGAAAGTATGTATTCTCTGTGGAAAGTATGTAGTCTCTGTGGAAAGTATGTAGTATCTGTGGAAAGTATGTAGTTTCTGTGGAAAGTATGTAGTCTCTGTGGAAAGTATGTAGTCTCTGTGGAAAGTATGTAGTTTCTGTGGAAAGTATGTAGTCTCTGTGGAAAGTATGTAGTATCTGTGGAAAGTATGTAGTCTCTGTGGAAAGTATGTATTCTCTGTGGAAAGTATGTAGTCTATGTGGAAAGTATGTAGTCTCTGTGGAAAGTATGTAGTTTCTGTGGAAAGTATGTAGTATATGTGGAAAGTATGTAGTTTCTGTGGAAAGTATGTAGTCTCTGTGGAAAGTATGTAGTATCTGTGGAAAGTATGTAGTCTCTGTGGAAAGTATGTAGTATCTGTGGAAAGTATGTAGTCTCTGTGGAAAGTATGTAGTATCTGTGGAAAGTATGTAGTTTCTGTGGAAAGTATGTAGTCTCTGTGGAAAGTATGTAGTATCTGTGGAAAGTATGTAGTCTCTGTGGAAAGTATGTAGTATCTGTGGAAAGTATGTAGTTTCTGTGGAAAGTATGTAGTCTCTGTGGAAAGTATGTAGTCTCTGTGGAAAGTATGTAGTTTCTGTGGAAAGTATGTAGTCTCTGTGGAAAGTATGTAGTATCTGTGGAAAGTATGTAGTCTCTGTGGAAAGTATGTATTCTCTGTGGAAAGTATGTAGTCTATGTGGAAAGTATGTAGTCTCTGTGGAAGTATGTAGTCTCTGTGGAAAGTATGTAGTCTCTGTGGAAAGTATGTAGTTTCTGTGGAAAGTATGTAGTCTCTGTGGAAAGTATGTAGTATCTGTGGAAAGTATGTAGTCTCTGTGGAAAGTATGTAGTATCTGTGGAAAGTATGTAGTCTCTGTGGAAAGTATGTAGTATCTGTGGAAAGTATGTAGTTTCTGTGGAAAGTATGTAGTCTCTGTGGAAAGTATGTAGTTTCTGTGGAAAGTATGTAGTCTCTGTGGAAAGTATGTAGTATCTGTGGAAAGTATGTAGTCTCTGTGGAAAGTATGTAGTATCTGTGGAAAGTATGTATTCTCTGTGGAAAGTATGTAGTATCTGTGGAAAGTATGTAGTCTCTGTGGAAAGTATGTAGTATCTGTGGAAAGTATGTAGTCTCTGTGGAAAGTATGTATTCTCTGTGGAAAGTATGTAGTATCTGTGGAAAGTATGTAGTCTCTGTGGAAAGTATGTAGTATCTGTGGAAAGTATGTAGTCTCTGTGGAAAGTATGTAGTATCTGTGGAAAGTATGTATTCTCTGTGGAAAGTATGTAGTATCTGTGGAAAGTATGTAGTCTCTGTGGAAAGTATGTAGTATCTGTGGAAAGTATGTAGTCTCTGTGGAAAGTATGTAGTATCTGTGGAAAGTATGTATTCTCTGTGGAAAGTATGTAGTATCTGTGGAAAGTATGTAGTCTCTGTGGAAAGTATGTAGTATCTGTGGAAAGTATGTAGTCTCTGTGGAAAGTATGTAGTCTCTGTGGAAAGTATGTATTCTCTGTGGAAAGTATGTATTCTCTGTGGAAAGTATGTAGTCTCTGTGGAAAGTATGTAGTATCTGTGGAAAGTATGTATTCTCTGTGGAAAGTATGTAGTATCTGTGGAAAGTATGTAGTCTCTGTGGAAAGTATGTAGTATCTGTGGAAAGTATGTAGTCTCTGTGGAAAGTATGTATTCTCTGTGGAAAGTATGTAGTCTATGTGGAAAGTATGTAGTCTCTGTGGAAGTATGTAGTCTCTGTGGAAAGTATGTAGTCTCTGTGGAAAGTATGTAGTCTCTGTGGAAAGTATGTAGTCTCTGTGGAAAGTATGTAGTTTCTGTGGAAAGTATGTAGTCTCTGTGGAAAGTATGTAGTCTCTGTGGAAAGTATGTAGTCTCTGTGGAAGTATGTAGTCTCTGTGGAAAGTATGTAGTCTCTGTGGAAAGTATGTAGTCTCTGTGGAAAGTATGTAGTATCTGTGGAAAGTATGTAGTTTCTGTGGAAAGTATGTAGTCTCTGTGGAAAGTATGTAGTCTCTGTGGAAAGTATGTAGTTTCTGTGGAAAGTATGTAGTCTCTGTGGAAAGTATGTAGTATCTGTGGAAAGTATGTAGTCTCTGTGGAAAGTATGTATTCTCTGTGGAAAGTATGTAGTCTATGTGGAAAGTATGTAGTCTCTGTGGAAGTATGTAGTCTCTGTGGAAAGTATGTAGTCTCTGTGGAAAGTATGTAGTCTCTGTGGAAAGTATGTAGTCTCTGTGGAAAGTATGTAGTCTCTGTGGAAAGTATGTAGTCTCTGTGGAAAGTATGTAGTCTCTGTGGAAGTATGTAGTCTCTGTGGAAAGTATGTAGTCTCTGTGGAAAGCATGTAGTATATGTGGAAAGTATGTATTCTCTGTGGAAAGTATGTATTCTCTGTGGAAAGTATGTAGTCTCTGTGGAAAGTATGTAGTCTCTGTGGAAAGTATGTAGTCTCTGTGGAAAGTATGCAGTCTATATGGAAAGTATGTAGTCTATGTGGAAAGTATGTAGTCTCTGTGGAAAGTATGTAGTCTCCTTGGAAAGTATGTAGTATCTGTGGAAAGTATGTAGTCTATGTGGAAAGTATGTAGTCTCTGTGGAAAGTATGTAGTCTCTGTGGAAAGTATGTAGTATCTGTGGAAAGTATGTAGTCTCTGTGGAAAGTATGTAGTCTCTGTGGAAAGTATGTAGTCTCTGTGGAAAGTATGTAGTCTCTGTGGAAGTATGACAGAGATCCTTTAAATATTAGGAATACGAGACACACAAAACATTTAGATAATGATGGATCGTGTTTCCCAGGTCGGATGTTGTGTAGTTAACAGTGTAGGAAAACCGCATCATGTAATGAGATTTAGGTATATTCATACATGTACCTTCGAGGTCTATTTCTGAACAGTTACAGAAATTGCTGAGATATTTTGACAGATCTCTAGGCTACACTGGCACATGGTAAATACTATAAAACAAGAAGTCACAGTGGTATTGAAAATATTCTATTTTCCTCACACATATCAATGACAAACATGACATCAACAGATTACCAACAGACAGTAGTACAAATATAATGATTACAGTCATCACACACACCCATGTGCTCGCCCATATGGGATATCCCAGTGGCGAGGACAAACAAACTCCACTCCACACACACACACCTTCACAATTACCAAACGAGAAAAAATTGTACTTCAGTAAAAGCTATGTGTCTTCCAAAAGACAGATTGGGCTTAAATGCCTCAACTCATGCAAAATAGAAACAAATTACATGCATTAATATAACAATGTTATGCCACCTTAAGTAATGTTAGGTGAATACAGGCTACACAGAAATGTTCTACAGCTCACATTTACCTGGCTTTATTTATGACAACAATACATGTCGGTATATATAAGAATTCATACCAGTTTTGACTGCTAAGTATATTACCATAGCTGTATCCATGAATCATAAAAAATCCAGCATTATTTTAAACAGGTAATAAAAACCTATCATTGTTATTTGAATTTAAAGGTGGAGTTTATTGACACCAAAAAATGAAAATAACATGCAAGTCAGTTTCTTGAAGGAAAGCAAAAAAGTGATTCCTGGCCCAAGATGTTTATACTCACTCACATCTTGTTCACTTTTACACATCAAAAATGGAAATAACCATCAATGAAAGACAAGTTTTCAGTCACTAATCACAAATACATACAAAACTGTAATAAATATATTTAAGAAGAACTATAACCAGTAAGCAGCATCTAACATTCTATCTTTCCTGCCTGTGTATACAACTATGTCATATTGTGGTAGTGTTCCACTGTGCTGTGAGAGGTGTCCTGATAGACTCACACCTGTGTATACAACTATGTCATATTGTGGTAGTGTTCCACTGTGCTGTGAGAGGTGTCCTGATAGACTCACAGTCAGTGTTTGCTGAAAACCCTGAAAACCCAAAAATAAGCCAGCCACTATAAAAACTAGTGTAAAAAAATAAGCCACTTATTTCTTGCAAAAAACAATACTCAAAAAGTAGCCATTTTCATAAATAAGCTGCCATTATTTAATGCATGGAATTAGTTACATATGATTCTATTGAATTTCTTATGGAAAATCTTCCCTAGAAAGCATGTTCCATAACTAAGTCCGTCTCCACACAAAGTGCCGAAAGCTGCAGCTTATTGTTGGGATTGCAGGACTTTTCTTGACTTGCAATATAATATTTGCAGTATAATAAATCAACACAACATAGTACACATAAACATGTAAACATTTTATACAAATGTTTTGAATATTATGTTCCTTCACAAAAGTCAGAGGTAAGTTGAACTACTAATTTAAAAATAGATTTGTAATTTCACAAAATGTATGGATAAAGGTGAGCAGAACACAGTCACTACAAAGCTTAAAACATCGCAGATATATTAGCACTATTGGGGAATCAAAAACATCAGAAAACACTTCACAGTAGGGCTGTCATTGATACAAGCCATTATCAATATGCCAACGATTTGTTTCTGTCAATCGATATTTGATACACACTTGTAAATAATGATATTATGGTGGGATAATACAGGAGAATGGGTACAGTCTAAAACTGTGCCAAAATAGCATAATGTCACTTTGTAGTTGGATGCTCGTTAAACACACACTCTAGAGGATAGTGTATTCCAACGTCGGCAATATAATATAATACTGTACAGTTAAAAATATGTATTCATCACTTAAATGGTATTTTGCTATCATAAAAATACAAGTTGAACATTTAAATATGCAGGGCATACATACACATACAGAAAGATAGGAGTTAACAGTCTGTTAAAGGAATTAAAAAATATAATCCATATATATCAATATATTGTCGATATTTGTCTTTCGATATATCAATATCAGCACTATGTAAAAATCTGAATCAATGACAGCCCAACTTCACAAACATGGGTAGAGACTTGGGTGGGGGGGGGGTAGAGACTTGGGGGGATAGAGACTTGGGGGGGAGTCTAAACATCAGTTCAAAATAAATATACCTCAGACAAAATAAGCACTATCTAGACATGAAAGTTGAAAGGATGGAAATCAGAATACAACAGAATATAGAATACAACTCAAACAAATATGGAAAGTTATGTACTAAAAAATGAATATCACTTAAATAGTATGGAAGTTACACAGAGTGTTTGTAATGAATGAAAATTGGTATGAGATCATAATTCTTCCTTCGTTGACTGTTGTTCATATTGTGCTCTATCTTCATCGCCAAGATCCATAACTGTATCGGCAGCTATACTATCTGTAACAAAACAGACACCCACCATGACAAGTGTTATATAGATATATGTTAAGGTTATGACATCAGTGTATAATTTATGTACAGTAAAATCTAAATTAAAGTCCAACTTGAAATTAAGACCACTTGCTTAATGAGACGTCATTTCGCGGACCAATTAATCATTTATCTTCTGTATTTCAACTCCACAATCCGATCACCTCATAACTTCGACTTTCTTTAGAAACCAACGGTGGTCTTATATTATAGAGGATTCACTGTATATGGTCAGCCTGTTTATCAACTTTGTGTCAAAGAAAAATCTCACCATGAAGTAAAACATCAACATGAAATATCAGCGATATATCTACTGCTTTACATACAAGAATGATAAAAATCATAATTTTAGTAATATTATGCTAATATTTTGTTGGTTTTTAACCAAACAAACATAAACAAATTATTTCATTCAGTCACTATATCAACAAATGTGCATTATCAACAGGACACATAATGTCCTCCTCCACATAAGTCGAAAAATCAAGTTTGTAATATCATAAAATTGAAAAATCTTACTGACTTTCAACAGATTTTGTGTGTGGGTAATATGATAAAAAAAAATTCTGTCAATCAGTTACACATTGCAATGTTTCATATTAAGGATGTTATAGCCAATGTAACAACAACCAATCAGTTACACATTGCATTGTTTCATATTAAGGATGTAATAGCCAATGTTACAACAACCAATCAGTTACACATTGCAATGTTTCATATTAAGGATGTTATAGCCAATGTTACAACAACCAATCAGTTACACATTGCATTGTTTCATATTAAGGATGTTATAGCCAATGTTACAACAACCAATCAGTTACACATTGCATTGTTTCATATTAAGGATGTTATAGCCGATGTAACCATAACCAATCAGTTACACATTGCATTGTTTCATATTAAGGATGTTATAGCCAATGTTACAACAACCAATCAGTTACACATTGCAATGTTTCATATTAAGGATGTTATAGCCAATGTTACAACAACCAATCAGTTACACATTGCATTGTTTCATATTAAGGATGTTATAGCCAATGTTACAACAACCAATCAGTTACACATTGCATTGTTTCATATTAAGGATGTTATAGCCGATGTAACAACAACCAATCAGTTACACATTGCATTGTTTCATATTAAGGATGTTATAGCCGATGTAACAACAACCAATCAGTTACACATTGCATTGTTTCATATTAAGGATGTTATAGCCAATGTTACAACAACCAATCAGTTACACATTGCATTGTTTCATATTAAGGATGTTATAGCCAATGTTACAACAACCAATCAGTTACACATTGCATTGTTTCATATTAAGGATGTTATAGCCAATGTTACAACAACCAATCAGTTACACATTGCATTGTTTCATATTAAGGATGTTATAGCTAATGTAACAACAACCAATCAGTTACACATTGCATTGTTTCATATTAAGGATGTTATAGCCAATGTAACAACAACCAATCAGTTACACATTGCATTGTTTCATATTAAGGATGTTATAGCCAATGTTACAACAACCAATCAGTTACACATTGCAATGTTTCATATTAAGGATGTTATAGCCAATGTAACAACAACCAATCAGTTACACATTGCATTGTTTCATATTAAGGATGTTATAGCCAATGTAACAACAACCAATCAGTTACACATTGCATTGTTTCATATTAAGGATGTTATAGCCAATGTAACAACAACCAATCAGTTACACATTGCATTGTTTCATATTAAGGATGTTATAGCCAATGTAACAACAACCAATCAGTTACACATTGCATTGTTTCATATTAAGGATGTTATAGCCAATGTAACAACAACCAATCAGTTACACATTGCATTGTTTCATATTAAGGATGTTATAGCCAATGTAACAACAACCAATCAGTTACACATTGCAATGTTTCATATTAAGGATGTTATAGCCAATGTAACAACAACCAATCAGTTACACATTGCATTGTTTCATATTAAGGATGTTATAGCCAATGTAACAACAACCAATCAGTTACACATTGCATTGTTTCATATTAAGGATGTTATAGCCAATGTAACAACAACCAATCAGTTACACATTGCATTGTTTCATATTAAGGATGTTATAGCTAATGTAACAACAACCAATCAGTTACACATTGCAATGTTTCATATTAAGGATGTTATAGCTAATGTAACAACAACCAATCAGTTACACATTGCAATGTTTCATATTAAGGATGTTATAGCCAATGTAACAACAACCAATCAGTTACACATTGCATTGTTTCATATTAAGGATGTTATAGCTAATGTAACAACAACCAATCAGTTACACATTGCAATGTTTCATATTAAGGATGTTATAGCCAATGTAACAACAACCAATCAGTTACACATTGCAATGTTTCATATTAAGGATGTTATAGCTAATGTAACAACAACCAATCAGTTACACATTGCATTGTTTCATATTAAGGATGTTATAGCCAATGTAACAACAACCAATCAGTTACACATTGCATTGTTTCATATTAAGGATGTTATAGCCAATGTTACAACAACCAATCAGTTACACATTGCATTGTTTCATATTAAGGATGTTATAGCCAATGTTACAACAACCAATCAGTTACACATTGCAATGTTTCATATTAAGGATGTTATAGCCAATGTAACAACAACCAATCAGTTACACATTGCATTGTTTCATATTAAGGATGTTATAGCTAATGTAACAACAACCAATCAGTTACACATTGCAATGTTTCATATTAAGGATGTTATAGCCAATGTAACAACAACCAATCAGTTACACATTGCAATGTTTCATATTAAGGATGTTATAGCTAATGTAACAACAACCAATCAGTTACACATTGCAATGTTTCATATTAAGGATGTTATAGCCAATGTAACAACAACCAATCAGTTACACATTGCATTGTTTCATATTAAGGATGTTATAGCTAATGTAACAACAACCAATCAGTTACACATTGCAATGTTTCATATTAAGGATGTTATAGCCAATGTAACAACAACCAATCAGTTACACATTGCAATGTTTCATATTAAGGATGTTATAGCTAATGTAACAACAACCAATCAGTTACACATTGCAATGTTTCATATTAAGGATGTTATAGCCAATGTAACAACAACCAATCAGTTACACATTGCATTGTTTCATATTAAGGATGTTATAGCTAATGTAACAACAACCAATCAGTTACACATTGCATTGTTTCATATTAAGGATGTTATAGCCAATGTTACAACAACCAATCAGTTACACATTGCAATGTTTCATATTAAGGATGTTATAGCCAATGTAACAACAACCAATCAGTTACACATTGCATTGTTTCATATTAAGGATGTTATAGCTAATGTAACAACAACCAATCAGTTACACATTGCAATGTTTCATATTAAGGATGTTATAGCTAATGTAACAACAACCAATCAGTTACACATTGCAATGTTTCATATTAAGGATGTTATAGCCAATGTAACAACAACCAATCAGTTACACATTGCATTGTTTCATATTAAGGATGTTATAGCTAATGTAACAACAACCAATCAGTTACACATTGCAATGTTTCATATTAAGGATGTTATAGCCAATGTAACAACAACCAATCAGTTACACATTGCAATGTTTCATATTAAGGATGTTATAGCTAATGTAACAACAACCAATCAGTTACACATTGCATTGTTTCATATTAAGGATGTAATAGCCAATGTTACAACAACCAATCAGTTACACATTGCAATGTTTCATATTAAGGATGTTATAGCCAATGTAACAACAACCAATCAGTTACACATTGCATTGTTTCATATTAAGGATGTTATAGCCAATGTAACAACAACCAATCAGTTACACATTGCATTGTTTCATATTAAGGATGTTATAGCCAATGTAACAACAACCAATCAGTTACACATTGCATTGTTTCATATTAAGGATGTTATAGCTAATGTAACAACAACCAATCAGTTACACATTGCATTGTTTCATATTAAGGATGTTATAGCCAAGTAATAACAACCAATCAGTTACACATTGCATTGTTTCATATTAAGGATGTTATAGCCAATGTAATAACAACCAATCAGTTACACATTGCATTGTTTCATATTAAGGATGTTATAGCCAATGTAACAACAACCAATCAGTTACACATTGCATTGTTTCATATTAAGGATGTTATAGCCAATGTAACAACAACACTGGAGGAAGCCCATTCAACGATTTAATGTTTAAATGAGCCAGACACATCTTCAATAGTATTACTAGATCTTTGTGTAGTTTGTTTAATAATAAAAAAAAATTAAATAATATTCAATACTCAATTGACAATTACCATGCATTTCCATCCTTAAATTTCCACTATCAGTCTCATAAGAGTAAATTGTGTGGTCTGAAATTTGAGTATCTATCATAATCCTGGGCCCTTGATGTACACCAATGTTAGGATATGTGACAAAAATACCTTGATTATCTCTCTCATATAATTTCATCAATTCCTCTTCCATATTATCAGACTTTTCTTCTTTATTTTCATCATCAGCGTTTACTTCATCACCAGTGTTGAATTCATCAGCAGCATATTCAACTACAGGCATTGGTATGTTCATATCACTCTCTGTACATGTTGCTGAAATTTGCAGGAGAGTTGAAAATGGTCAAACATCGAAAACAACTAAGACATGAATGGGTGTCACCCTGGAAGCCAAGGTTCAATTCCCGGGTGAGGCAGGTAATGTACGTCTGTGACATTTAGTTCTCCACCTCTGATTCTTGTGGGGTAGTTGTCAGCAGCTTGTGGAAGGGCAAGGTACTTGTTCATAATTGATTCCATGAAAACTAATTAGGTCAACTGACCACCATGTACATGTATAACCTAATCATGTTGGAAACAAAACAAACTTCATCTACCAATTTATTTAAAGAAACGTAACAGTTAAAATTTAAAAACTGGCTCAAATAGTGCATTCAATAAATTACAGAATCATTATTTTCAATAAAGTATACACCTGGCCTTTGTAGGGGTTGACCTTTAATCCTCGGAGTTCAGTGGCTGAAATCTTGTACACTTGATTATTTAGTTAAATGACACTTCCATATCATTGCTTAAAAGGTTAGCACAAATTTAATATTCTTGTAAAGGAATATACTAAATGTATCTAAATTTAACATAGTGCACAAACATTTAAGCTGGATATATCGTCGCAATATTTCCAGAACCCCATAACTTGTTCCTTGTCTTTTTGAGAAAAACAACCTTTACATTTTAACCTCTTGAGATAATTGTAACATATGGAGTTATGGAATTGCATTTTATATAAGTTAAGTGCATTCCAGTACAATATAGGTAGTACAGATAAAAAGAGCTTGGAAAGACAATTTCAACGATAACAAATACTCAAAACCACTAAAAATTAGAGTTACAAATACTTACAAGCAATTTCAGCACATATAACACTGTCAATATTTGGTTGATTTTCTTGTCTAAATAAAGCAATCATATCATCCTCGTATTCCTCGATCAAATTTTCGCACTGAAATAAAAATGAAATACAAAGATGTAGCAATAGAGAGATTGTTTCAATATAACATTTGTATCTGAACACAATGCCTGCATGTAAAACATTTCATTTTCTTATTTTCATCATGGACAACTCTACATTTCAGAAAAGAAATAGACCATTAAGTTTGAACATTCAGTGTGTATTTTCAGGCCACTTGGGGGCTCTGGAATGTATATGTTTGCCCCATTCTGTATTATAGTACTCCCCTCTTACAGTATCTGATAGGTTCAAACAAACAACAAGCAACCATGCATATCACATGATTCACCATTTTATTCAGTCATTTACATGATTGTTTCACCAAAATTTAATGAATTCAAGGTATGAAAACAGAAAAATGTACGTTTAATGGTAAATTATTCTCCCTTCATGATGTTGTTTCCCCAATTTTTCCCCTCTCAAAAGTCCCGTTCATCATTCCCTTAAAGCCGAAAAAACACCGATATTTTACACGTCCTTACAAGTGACAGGTTATATACTTTTCATAATAGTATTAATAATCTCAAACTGTGTATTTGATTTACAATGCTAGTTTAAACATTAAATATCATTTCAGAGCATAAAGAATGAACCAATGCTGTATCATCATAATATATTATTGCTGGAATTAACATTTATCACTCCACTACAAATGAAATAGAAACAAGAGATGTTTGTAAAACATTATGCCCCCCTGTGACCTTTGACCCTGTGATCCCAAAATCAATAAGGTACCTCTGCTACCCAAGATGAATGTGTGGACCAAGTCTGAGGATGATAGGTCAAGGGATTCTTGAGTTATTGATCGGAAATGAAAAGGTTACGGACCGATGGACGGACATACAGACAGACCAACCGCCATGTGCAAACCAATATGCCCTCTCTTCTTTGAAGGGGGACATAATTAATAGGGGTTCCATTTTTAAAAAAGAATTTCCAAAAGCCACATTTTGACTCATAGGATTCTAGCTGAAGGGTAAATTTTTCTCACAATTATAGGTAATTTGGCTATAAAATGGTGAAATCTGGTCAAAAATTATCAAAATGACCCTTGAAATTCAGCACCTAGTGGAACCCGTGATTAATCTTAGTACATAAAAATCCACATATACCTACATTATGCTTAAGGTCTTTTTGTATCTCTGAATTTATTTTTATATCTTTCAAGGCAAGTGTTTTTCCATCCCTAGCTTTGGTCCTACACACACTTCTGCCTCCTGCCTCATTTGAAGTTTCAGCATAGTTCCTAAAATTATCACAGATGGTCTCAAATACTTCAATTAAATGGACCTCAGATCTGGCGTACGGTTTCTGCAATATACAAATATATACAACACAATCATTCACTGTGGTTCACATTGATTTTAAATCAAAGATACCTAGCAGGTCCTCCGTAGTCAAGTTTTTAAGGTCACCGTCTTAACATCACTTGCCTCTCATCTATGCGGGTTCGAATCCCACCAAAGATGTTGAATTTGTGAGTGTGGAAGCTATCTAACCAGCTTATGGAACGATGGTAGTTCTCCTCAGGCGTCTGTCTGAGCTCATCATCCATCCTTATAATATAGCTCGACAAGTCAATTCATGATGCAGGCTGTTTATGTGACTTCAAACCTCATTACAAAGAGATTACTATATAATTTGATGAGGTGAAAATAAAATTTTGCGCCTTACCCTTTCAGTATATCACAATGGCAAAAAATGCTTATAGTTTATTAGAATACCATTTAGTCACACTTGTAGACTTTAACTATGAGAAATCAAACTTTAAATATCAACATCACAAGTGAGCACACAATCTCTGCATTAATAATTTATAGAAAAGCCGCCATAGACTTTCATCAACTGCAAAGAAAAACTATGTCTTTGAAACATTAAAATATTCACCTCATATGTCCCTTGGTTACCTCTGGAATCAACTCTGAAACTTCCAACCTGGATTGTTTTCTTTGGATCCACTTTACTTATACTATAGTTAACTTCATCCACCACAGCTCGACAAACTGAAACAGTACACAAGTACATTACTATGTATTCCATTGAGTGTCTTGAAACATGGTGGAACAGAGGTTTCCCAGATGTGTGTTTTCTGCATCTTGGATGCAATTTTCAGGCTCAGGACAAACTTTGCGAATGAGGGAGTCCCAGGGGCATTTATGTATGTTGTTTATTATTCACAAAAATATAAATGGTTCCTTGATAATTGTAAGGTGTTCCGGTGATGAAGTGATTCGAAAACCAGCCAATGTTGAAATTATGAATGGGAGCAGTTACTTCCCTTTCCATTAAGTTTACTGTTTGCTTATAACTTCGCAGTACTAACTAAATCATGTAATGGAGAAAAAAAACTTATATTCATATTCTTTCACAGCTTTTTACAGTTAATTAATGCAGAAAATATCTATTTTTCCCCATGTTTTTCCTATTATGCCATATTGTTTCAATGTAGATGTTTACTTGTCAAGAAACTAAAATACTGTAAAACTGGAAGTTAAGGCAAAATAGCAGCAAACAGTATATTATGTATTATACTCATATTGTTTTCTAAACCTTCAAATCACTACATTCCCATGTGATGACAGTATCTTCAGATTTAAATTTGAAACACCAATATCCTCTGAGGAGCACACGGACATGGAAACTGTAACCTACCTGCACATGACAGCTCTCTGTAACATATCTGCACATGACAGCTCTGTAACATATCTGCACATAACAGCTCTCTGTAACATACCTGCACATGATAGCTCTCTATAACATATCTGCACATAACAGCTCACTGTAACATATCTGCACATGACAGCTCTGTAACATATCTGAACACAACAGCTCTCTGTAACATACCTGCACATGATAGCTCTCTATAACATATCTGCACATAACAGCTCACTGTAACATATCTGCACATGACAGCTCTGTAACATATCTGCACATGACAGCTCTCTGTAACATATCTGCACATGGCTGCTCTCTGTAACATACCTGCACATGACAGCTCTCTGTAACATATCTGCACATGACAGCTCTCTGTAACATACCTGCACATGACAGCTCTCTATAACATACCTGCATATGACAGCTCTCTATAACATATCTGCACATGACAGCTCTCTGTAACATACCTGCACATGACAGCTCTCTGTAACATATCTGCACATGACAGCTCTCTATAACATACCTGCATATGACAGCTCTCTGTAACATATCTGCACATGACAGCTCTCTGTAACATATCTGCACATGACAGCTCTCTATAACATACCTACACATGACAGCTCTCTATTACATACCTGCACATGACAGCTCTTTATCAAGACCCAGTGAGACCTTCCAAATCATTAAAAAATTCAGTAAACACAACGACGGTGACAGATCCATCATCAAAACTGAAAACAAAATATAATTTAATTATAATTTTAAACTGCTTATAAATATAGAATGAAGCTTTTTTAGGATTTTTGTGAAAAGGGTTCCTGGTCAAATTGGGATTTGTTTGCCATCAACTGTCAACAAGTTTCTGAAAAGTGTACAAGCAATGTATGTTAATTAATATTGTTTGTGTTTATAATGGCCTACAACTTCAGTTTTCTAGTTTTACTTTCTCTGAATATTGTGCAACACTGAATGACTGATCAATCCATATATGTGTCCTCTCTTAAAATCAGTTTGATTTCAATTTTGGAATTTTGGTTAAGAATGTGAGAAAGGGGAATTTATTTTGTATTTGGAATGACAGCCAGACAATGAAGTTGAAAAGCTGTGTGTAATACCAAGTGCTTTAATTAAACCAATCAATGCTTTAACTTCAATAACTCCTTTTTGAGAACAATTAACCACTGGAATTATCTCAGCGGACTTAACGGGAATTTACATTCAAATAAACAGTGGAACTATCTCGCTTTAAATAACATTTCTAAATGTCGATTTTGTAATCACATCGCATTAGTATCCGAAATGTTTGTCCGAAAACTACTCATTACACGATGCTAACATTACTAAAACGAAATAGGATGGATAAGAAAAATTTAAAAGAAGGAATTAGTTGCGAATAGCTTTAAAAGACATTGATATTAGATTAATTGAAGGAAATAAGGCATACTTATTACGTAATTTATACCTTTTCTACACTTCGTTTTCGGCTAATCTTCGGCTAGACGCCACTAAATTTGCCGGAAGTGGTTTTAGGTGACGTGTAACGATGCGATTGTCTATCATAAGCTTTCCATGTAGTACATGTTCCTTCATGCTGCTTTCTATCAACTATTCAATTGTTGGCTTCATTTCTCTACTTTCTAATTGATCTTTCAACGTAAAGCCAGTATAGCTACAACTAATGTGCGATTTTCCCTGCCTATTTCGCTTCTATTTTCAGACCCGTTTTATTTCCAGAATTTGTGGAGTTTACATATTTGGAAATATTCTAATGTATTCAAATATGATTCTTATATTTATAGGATAAGACACTCATTCACATAATTGTTACCGTGATAATTTGTGGATAAATTAATTGAGAATGAGTATATATTGCCTTTATAAACACATGTATTAAACACTTAGATTATAGTGGCATTTGTGTCATGCTTTCAGGTGGTTTACCGCCGAATTATCAGTGAAATTATCAAAGCGATAATAACGTCATATTAAATTTTAAGGCATCCTGTGGGTATTTGATGTATTTAACGAGTAAAAGATGTATGTATCGGTGTTAGATGGAGTTATTTCTTCTTGTGAGCATCTCACTTAATATTAATATATTCCGTCCGCTGCTCACTCGGGGAAATATCTTTTGAAATTATGTACATTGAAACACACAAACATCCTCTACGTCTCTTGTATTGATACCTTAGTGTAACATACTCACACCAACATCCTCTACGTCTCTTGTATTGATACCTTAGTGTAACATACTCACACAAACATCCTCTACGTCTCTTGTATTGATACCTTAGTGTAACATACTCACACAAACATCCTCTACGTCTCTTCTATTGATACCTTAGTGTATCATACTCACACAAACATCCTCTACGTCTCTTATATTGATACCTTTGTGTATCATACTCACACAAACATCCTCTACGTCTCTTGTATTGATACCTTAGTGTATCATACTCACACAAACATCCTCTACGTCTCTTGTATTGATACCTTAACTAGTGTAACATACTCACACAAACATCCTCTACGTCTCTTGTATTGATACCTTAACTAGTGTAACATACTCACACAAACATCCTCTACGTCTCTTGTATTGATACCTTAACTAGTGTAACATACTCACACAAACATCCTCTACGTCTCTTGTATTGATACCTTAACTAGTGTAACATACTCACACACACATCCTCTACGTCTCTTGTATTGATACCTTAACTAGTGTATCATACTCACACAAACATCCTCTACGTCTCTTGTATTGATACCTTAACTAGTGTAACGTACTCACACAAACATCCTCTACGTCTCTTGTATTGATACCTTAACTAGTGTAACGTACTCACACCAACATCCTCTACGTCTCTTGTATTGATACCTTAACTAGTGTAACATACTCACACAAACATCCTCTACGTCTCTTGTATTGATACCTTAACTAGTGTATCATACTCACACACACATCCTCTACGTCTCTTGTATTGATACCTTAGTGTAACATACTCACACAAACATCCTCTACGTCTCTTGTATTGATACCTTAACTAGTGTATCATACTCACACACACATCCTCTACGTCTCTTGTATTGATACCTTAACTAGTGTATCATACTCACACACACATCCTCTACGTCTCTTGTATTGATACCTTAGTGTAACATACTCACACAAACATCCTCTACGTCTCTTGTATTGATACCTTAACTAGTGTATCATACTCACACACACATCCTCTACGTCTCTTGTATTGATACCTTAGTGTAACATACTCACACAAACATCCTCTACGTCTCTTGTATTGATACCTTAGTGTAACATACTCACACAAACATCCTCTACGTCTCTTGTATTGATACCTTAGTGTAACATACTCACACAAACATCCTCTACGTCTCTTGTATTGATACCTTAGTGTAACATACTCACACAAACATCCTCTACGTCTCTTGTATTGATACCTTAGTGTAACATACTCACACAAACATCCTCTACGTCTCTTATATTGATACCTTAGTGTATCATACTTACACAAACATCCTCTACGTCTCTTGTATTGATACCTTAGTGTAACATACTAACACAAACATCCTCTACGTCTCTTGTATTGATACCTTAGTGTATCATACTCACACAAACATCCTCTACGTCTCTTGTATTGATACCTTAGTGTATCATACTCACACAAACATCCTCTACGTCTCTTGTATTGATACCTTAGTGTAACATACTAACACAAACATCCTCTACGTCTCTTGTATTGATACCTTAGTGTAACATACTCACACAAACATCCTCTACGTCTCTTCTATTGATACCTTAGTGTATCATACTCACACAAACATCCTCTACGTCTCTTGTATTGATACCTTAGTGTAACATACTAACACAAACATCCTCTACGTCTCTTGTATTGATACCTTAGTGTAACATACTAACACAAACATCCTCTACGTCTCTTGTATTGATACCTTAGTGTAACATACTAACACAAACATCCTCTACGTCTCTTGTATTGATACCTTAGTGTAACATACTCACACAAACATCCTCTACGTCACTTGTATTGATACCTTAGTGTAACATACTAACACAAACATCCTCTATGTCTCTTGTATTGATACCTTAGTGTAACATACTCACACAAACATCCTCTATGTCTCTTGTATTGATACCTTAGTGTAACATACTAACACAAACATCCTCTATGTCTCTTGTATTGATATCTTAGTGTAACATACTAACACAAACATCCTCTATGTCTCTTGTATTGATACCTTAGTGTAACATACTCACACAAACATCCTCTACGTCTCTTGTATTGATACCTTAGTGTAACATACTAACACAAACATCCTCTATGTCTCTTGTATTGATACCTTAGTGTAACATACTCACACAAACATCCTCTACGTCTCTTATATTGATACCTTAGTGTAACATACTCACACAAACATCCTCTACGTCTCTTGTATTGATACCTTAACTAGTGTATCATACTCACACAAACATCCTCTACGTCTCTTGTATTGATACATTAACTAGTGTATCATACTCACACAAACATCCTCTACGTCTCTTGTATTGATACATTAACTAGTGTAACGTACTCACACCAACATCCTCTACGTCTCTTGTTTTGATACCTTAGTGTAACATACTCACACAAACATCCTCTACGTCTCTTGTATTGATACCTTAGTGTAACATACTCACACCAACATCCTCTACGTCTCTTGTATTGATACCTTAGTGTAACATACTCACACCAACATCCTCTATGTCTCTTATATTGATACCTTAGTGTAACATACTCACACCAACATCCTCTACGTCTCTTGTATTGATACCTTAGTGTAACATACTCACACACACATCCTCTACGTCTCTTATATTGATACCTTAACTAGTGTATCATACTCACACCAACATCCTCTACGTCTCTTGTATTGATACCTTAGTGTATCATACTCACACAAACATCCTCTACGTCTCTTATATTGATACCTTAGTGTAACATACTCACACAAACATCCTCTACGTCTCTTATATTGATACCTTAGTGTATCATACTCACACAAACATCCTCTACGTCTCTTATATTGATACCTTAGTGTAACATACTCACACCAACATCCTCTACGTCTCTTGTATTGATACCTTAGTGTAACATACTCACACACACATCCTCTACGTCTCTTATATTGATACCTTAACTAGTGTAACATACTCACACAAACATCCTCTACGTCTCTTGTATTGATACCTTAGTGTAACATACTCACACAAACATCCTCTACGTCTCTTGTATTGATACCTTAGTGTAACATACTCACACAAACATCCTCTACGTCTCTTGTATTGATACCTTAGTGTAACATACTCACACAAACATCCTCTACGTCTCTTCTATTGATACCTTAGTGTAACATACTCACACAAACATCCTCTACGTCTCTTATATTGATACCTTAGTGTATCATACTCACACAAACATCCTCTACGTCTCTTGTATTGATACCTTAGTGTATCATACTCACACAAACATCCTCTACGTCTCTTGTATTGATACCTTAGTGTATCATACTCACACAAACATCCTCTACGTCTCTTATATTGATACCTTAGTGTATCATACTCACACAAACATCCTCTACGTCTATTGTATTGATACCTTAGTGTATCATACTCACACAAACATCCTCTACGTCTCTTATATTGATACCTTAGTGTATCATACTCACACAAACATCCTCTATGTCTCTTGTATTGATACCTTAGTGTATCATACTCACACAAACATCCTCTATGTCTCTTGTATTGATACCTTAGTGTATCATACTCACACAAACATCCTCTACGTCTCTTATATTGATACCTTAGTGTAACATACTCACACAAACATCCTCTACGTCTATTGTATTGATACCTTAGTGTATCATACTCACACAAACATCCTCTACGTCTCTTATATTGATACCTTAGTGTAACATACTCACACAAACATCCTCTACGTCTCTTGTATTGATACCTTAGTGTAACATACTCACACAAACATCCTCTACGTCTCTTGTATTGATACCTTAGTGTAATATACTCACACAAACATCCTCTACGTCTCTTGTATTGATACCTTAGTGTATCATACCCACACAAACATCCTCTATGTCTCTTATATTGATACCTTAGTGTATCATACTCACACAAACATCCTCTACGTCTCTTATATTGATACCTTAGTGTATCATACTCACACAAACATCCTCTATGTCTCTTGTATTGATACCTTAGTGTATCATACTCACACAAACATCCTCTACGTCTCTTATATTGATACCTTAGTGTAACATACTCACACAAACATCCTCTACGTCTATTGTATTGATACCTTAGTGTATCATACTCACACAAACATCCTCTACGTCTCTTATATTGATACCTTAGTGTAACATACTCACACAAACATCCTCTACGTCTCTTGTATTGATACCTTAGTGTAACATACTCACACAAACATCCTCTACGTCTCTTGTGTTGATACCTTAGTGTATCATACTCACACAAACATCCTCTACGTCTCTTATATTGATACCTTAGTGTATCATACTAACACAAACATCCTCTACGTCTCTTGTATTGATACCTTAGTGTAACATACTCACACCAACATCCTCTATGTCTCTTGTATTGATACCTTAGTGTAACATACTCACACAAACATCCTCTACGTCACTTGTGTTGATACCTTAGTGTAACATACTAACACAAACATCCTCTATGTCTCTTATATTGATACCTTAGTGTATCATACTAACACAAACATCCTCTACGTCTCTTGTATTGATACCTTAGTGTATCATACTAACACAAACATCCTCTACGTCTCTTGTATTGATACCTTAGTGTAACATACTAACACAAACATCCTCTATGTCTCTTGTATTGATACCTTAGTGTATCATACTAACACAAACATCCTCTACGTCTCTTGTATTGATACCTTAGTGTAACATACTAACACAAACATCCTCTATGTCTCTTGTATTGATACCTTAGTGTAACATACTCACACCAACATCCTCTACGTCTCTTGTATTGATACCTTAGTGTAACATACACACACAAACATCCTCTACGTCTCTTGTATTGATACCTTAGTGTAACATACTAACACAAACATCCTCTACGTCTCTTATATTGATACCTTAGTGTAACATACTCACACCAACATCCTCTACGTCTCTTGTATTGATACCTTAGTGTAACATACTAACACAAACATCCTCTACGTCTCTTGTATTGATACCTTAGTGTAACATACTCACACAAACATCCTCTACGTCTCTTATATTGATACCTTAGTGTAACATACTCACACAAACATCCTCTACGTCTCTTGTATTGATACCTTAGTGTAACATACTCACACAAACATCCTCTACGTCTCTTATATTGATACCTTAGTGTAACATACTCACACCAACATCCTCTACGTCTCTTGTATTGATACCTTAGTGTAACATACTCACACACACATCCTCTACGTCTCTTGTATTGATACCTTAGTGTATCATACTCACACACACATCCTCTACGTCTCTTATATTGATACCTTAGTGTAACATACTCACACAAACATCCTCTACGTCTCTTGTATTGATACCTTAGTGTATCATACTCACACAAACATCCTCTACGTCTCTTGTATTGATACCTTAGTGTAACATGCTCACACAAACATCCTCTACGTCTCTTATATTGATACCTTAGTGTATCATACTCACACAAACATCCTCTACGTCTCTTGTATTGATACCTTAGTGTAACATACTCACACAAACATCCTCTACGTCTCTTATATTGATACCTTAGTGTATCATACTCACACAAACATCCTCTACGTCTCTTGTATTGATACCTTAGTGTATCATACTCACACCAACATCCTCTACGTCTCTTGTATTGATACCTTAGTGTAACATACTCACACCAACATCCTCTACGTCTCTTGTATTGATACCTTAGTGTATCATACTCACACACACATCCTCTACGTCTCTTGTATTGATACCTTAGTGTAACATACTCACACACACATCCTCTACGTCTCTTGTATTGATACCTTAGTGTAACATACTCACACACACATCCTCTACGTCTCTTGTATTGATACCTTAGTGTAACATACTCACACACACATCCTCTACGTCTCTTGTATTGATACCTTAGTGTAACATACTCACACACACATCCTCTACGTCTCTTGTATTGATACCTTAGTGTAACATACTCACACACACATCCTCTACGTCTCTTGTATTGATACCTTAGTGTAACATACTCACACACACATCCTCTACGTCTCTTGTATTGATACCTTAGTGTAACATACTCACACACACATCCTCTACGTCTCTTGTATTGATACCTTAGTGTAACATACTCACACCAACATCCTCTACGTCTCTTGTATTGATACCTTAGTGTAACATACTCACACACACATCCTCTACGTCTCTTATATTGATACCTTAGTGTATCATACTCACACAAACATCCTCTACGTCGCTTATATTGATACCTTAGTGTATCATACTCACACAAACATCCTCTACGTCTCTTGTATTGATACCTTAGTGTATCATACTCACACAAACATCCTCTACGTCTCTTGTATTGATACCTTAGTGTATCATACTCACACAAACATCCTCTACGTCTCTTATATTGATACCTTAGTGTATCATACTCACACAAACATCCTCTACGTCTCTTGTATTGATACCTTAGTGTATCATACTCACACAAACATCCTCTACGTCTCTTATATTGATACCTTAGTGTAACATACTCACACCAACATCCTCTACGTCTCTTGTATTGATACCATAGTGTATCATACTCACACAAACATCCTCTACGTCTCTTGTATTGATACCTTAGTGTATCATACTCACACAAACATCCTCTACGTCTCTTATATTGATACCTTAGTGTATCATACTCACACAAACATCCTCTACGTCTCTTGTATTGATACCATAGTGTATCATACTCACACCAACATCCTCTACGTCTCTTGTATTGATACCTTAGTGTATCATACTCACACCAACATCCTCTACGTCTCTTGTATTGATACCTTAGTGTATCATACTCACACAAACATCCTCTACGTCTCTTATATTGATACCTTAGTGTATCATACTAACACAAACATCCTCTACGTCTCTTATATTGATACCTTAGTGTATCATACTCACACACACATCCTCTACGTCTCTTGTATTGATACCTTAGTGTATCATACTCACACAAACATCCTCTACGTCTCTTGTATTGATACCTTAGTGTATCATACTCACACACACATCCTCTACGTCTCTTGTATTGATACCTTAGTGTAACATACTCACACCAACATCCTCTACGTCTCTTGTATTGATACCTTAGTGTAACATACTCACACAAACATCCTCTCTGTCTCTTGTATTGATACCTTAGTGTATCATACTCACACAAACATCCTCTACGTCTCTTGTATTGATACCTTAGTGTAACATACTCACACAAACATCCTCTCTGTCTCTTATATTGATACCTTAGTGTAACATACTCACACAAACATCCTCTCTGTCTCTTGTATTGATACCTTAGTGTATCATACTCACACAAACATCCTCTACGTCTCTTATATTGATACCTTAGTGTAACATACTCACACAAACATCCTCTGTCTCTTGTATTGATACCTTAGTGTATCATACTAACACAAACATCCTCTACGTCTCTTGTATTGATACCTTAGTGTAACATACTAACACAAACATCCTCTACGTCTCTTATATTGATACCTTAGTGTAACATACTAACACAAACATCCTCTACGTCTCTTATATTGATACCTTAGTGTAACATACTAACACAAACATCCTCTACGTCTCTTATATTGATACCTTAGTGTAACATACTCACACACACATCCTCTACGTCTCTTGTATTGATACCTTAGTGTAACATACTCACACACACATCCTCTACGTCTCTTGTATTGATACCTTAGTGTAACATACTCACACCAACATCCTCTACGTCTCTTGTATTGATACCTTAGTGTAACATACTCACACACACATCCTCTACGTCTCTTATATTGATACCTTAGTGTATCATACTCACACAAACATCCTCTACGTCGCTTATATTGATACCTTAGTGTATCATACTCACACAAACATCCTCTACGTCTCTTGTATTGATACCTTAGTGTATCATACTCACACAAACATCCTCTACGTCTCTTGTATTGATACCTTAGTGTATCATACTCACACAAACATCCTCTACGTCTCTTATATTGATACCTTAGTGTATCATACTCACACAAACATCCTCTACGTCTCTTGTATTGATACCTTAGTGTATCATACTCACACAAACATCCTCTACGTCTCTTATATTGATACCTTAGTGTAACATACTCACACCAACATCCTCTACGTCTCTTGTATTGATACCATAGTGTATCATACTCACACAAACATCCTCTACGTCTCTTGTATTGATACCTTAGTGTATCATACTCACACAAACATCCTCTACGTCTCTTATATTGATACCTTAGTGTATCATACTCACACAAACATCCTCTACGTCTCTTGTATTGATACCATAGTGTATCATACTCACACCAACATCCTCTACGTCTCTTGTATTGATACCATAGTGTATCATACTCACACCAACATCCTCTACGTCTCTTGTATTGATACCTTAGTGTATCATACTCACACCAACATCCTCTACGTCTCTTGTATTGATACCTTAGTGTATCATACTCACACAAACATCCTCTACGTCTCTTATATTGATACCTTAGTGTATCATACTAACACAAACATCCTCTACGTCTCTTATATTGATACCTTAGTGTATCATACTCACACACACATCCTCTACGTCTCTTGTATTGATACCTTAGTGTATCATACTCACACAAACATCCTCTACGTCTCTTGTATTGATACCTTAGTGTATCATACTCACACACACATCCTCTACGTCTCTTGTATTGATACCTTAGTGTAACATACTCACACCAACATCCTCTACGTCTCTTGTATTGATACCTTAGTGTAACATACTCACACAAACATCCTCTCTGTCTCTTGTATTGATACCTTAGTGTATCATACTCACACAAACATCCTCTACGTCTCTTGTATTGATACCTTAGTGTAACATACTCACACAAACATCCTCTCTGTCTCTTATATTGATACCTTAGTGTAACATACTCACACAAACATCCTCTCTGTCTCTTGTATTGATACCTTAGTGTATCATACTCACACAAACATCCTCTACGTCTCTTATATTGATACCTTAGTGTAACATACTCACACAAACATCCTCTCTGTCTCTTGTATTGATACCTTAGTGTATCATACTAACACAAACATCCTCTACGTCTCTTGTATTGATACCTTAGTGTAACATACTAACACAAACATCCTCTACGTCTCTTATATTGATACCTTAGTGTAACATACTAACACAAACATCCTCTACGTCTCTTATATTGATACCTTAGTGTAACATACTAACACAAACATCCTCTACGTCTCTTATATTGATACCTTAGTGTATCATACTCACACAAACATCCTCTACGTCTCTTATATTGATACCTTAGTGTATCATACTCACACAAACATCCTCTACGTCTCTTGTATTGATACCTTAGTGTATCATACTCACACAAACATCCTCTACGTCTCTTATATTGATACCTTAGTGTAACATACTCACACAAACATCCTCTACGTCTCTTGTATTGATACCTTAGTGTATCATACTCACACCAACATCCTCTACGTCTCTTGTATTGATACCTTAGTGTATCATACTCACACCAACATCCTCTACGTCTCTTGTATTGATACCTTAGTGTATCATACTCACACAAACATCCTCTACGTCTCTTGTATTGATACCTTAGTGTAACATACTCACACAAACATCCTCTACGTCACTTGTATTGATACCTTAGTGTAACATACACACACAAACATCCTCTACGTCTCTTATATTGATACCTTAGTGTATCATACTCACACAAACATCCTCTATGTCGCTTATATTTCATTTTAAATCTTCACTATGCTCTGATGACTATTTCTCTCTCACCGACTATATATGTGGCAAAAAACTTTAAAAATGTATTGTATTGTATATTGATAACTTAATGTATCATACTCAATCAGTGCTGTAGTTTGTGCCCATCATATTCCGAGCTAGATGTTCCTTTGAAAGCTTCTGTTACGTTCAATTATTACTACAATAGTAAACACATACAGAAGTTAAAAGACAAACATGCGACAAACTTCACGTGAAATTTAGCCTCTGTAGGCTATAGCGAGGTCGCTAAAATGTTTATTTGAACCCCTAACGTTTTTCGGAGTAGCCACATCAACTTTATTCCATATGAGTGTGTAGCGATAAATGTACTTGTAAATCTACTGCACGATGATATCGTACACTTTAAAAATCATGAAACCATATCGATATTAGTGAATAGCTTATAAATACACATGCTATTCAATGTTTTTAATTAATGACATTCGAGCGAACGTTAATTAGTATAAGTTGTGTAAGTACAACTGTAGATATCCAACCTGTTCATATTTAAAAAACCAGGTCATTGTGTTTGCAGATTGAAATTAATTGACGGTAAAGAGGGCTTTTTGGTCATTCTTGTATTAAATATGAAGACAAATCTGGTCATCCTTGTGCATCTGTTCCCTTACATCTGTTCCCTTACATCTGTTCCCTTACATCTGTTCCCTTACATCTGTTCCCTTACATCTGTTCCCTTACATCTGTTCCCTTACATCTGTTCCCTTACATCTGTTCCCTTACATCTGTTCCCTTACGTTTACATCTACAATTGAGCCTCCTTAGTGCCTTATGTTTTATGGATTGTTGTTTTCCCGGAGGTTCTCTGTAGCAACTTATTCTCTCTCTTTTAATAGCATTTAAACTAAATTGGTCCCTCTATATATTAAACTAAAACTATAGGATTGTGTTCGAGTGTGGAAAGTATTCAAGTTCGATAAGTAAGTCGATTGTCAACATAAAGCTTTATCTGAGCTGAAAAGCACGTGTATTTCGTGCTTTCTTCATGTAAGTGAATATATACACGTGCTGGCTCTTCCAAAATTGATACAAGTGAAATCTCTGACGATTAAAATGGCGAAAATCACATGATTTTAACGAACCGTTAATGATACGCATTATACAACAGACGAAGGGAGTGTGTTGTCGGAATAGTCCATATAGTAGTTCCAAACCGACAGCATTTCTCCAGTATGTTAATTTTAGAAGTCTTACATTTCGAGTATTTCAATACATATCTATGTAGCGAATGTACCACGTACTACCAGGGAAAGTTTAGTTGCGTTGCTTTAAGTTTGCCAGGTTCTCTGGCAGCAACGGTAACACAATAACCAACCAAACTAATGTAATAAATTAGGTTTTTGAACACCGGTGTGAAGTTAACAGTAATAGCAGTAACAGCAGTAACAGCAGTAACAGCAGTAACAACAATAACAGCAGTACTACTGCTGGAACTGCTGGAAGAGGTAGCAATATTATTGCTATTACTGCTGTAAATCAATGATAATGGTTATTGCTAATGTGCAGTTAAAGGCCTATTCTGGTATATTACTAGTAGTAAAAGGCAATTTTACCCTTCAATGTTATTGCTAGGAGCAGTACACCCCTCTCACTTATACCCCTCTTATATCTGTAGTATCAACAATGAATCTGAATCTAACCATTCTCTTACTGCTAGCAACATTATCTGCATTGATGCTTATTACTGCTAGTATCATTGATTTACAGCAGTGATACTGCTACCTCTTCCAGCAGTACCAGCAGTATAACTGCAGTTACTACTGCCTTTGACTGATGTTACTGCTATTACTGCTAACTTCACACCGGTTTCATGAGCCGCCTGTGCGTCAAACAATGTGACTTTCAAGGTCAGTTTTGTTCAGGGTTGTCAGGTTCTGCTACACAAGCCAACCTCATGGCCACCTACCAGCCAGAACATGGCCACCTACCAGCCAGACCATGGAAGTTTATCTCAAGATTGATGAACTTATTACACGATTTTTCATTTATTATAAATGTGACGACTCAACTTGAATTAACGTCTTATTGTTTCTTCTGTTATTATTTATGCAAATAAAAAGACTTGTCAGTAAGTTGTGCACTTTCCATAGAAATATGTCAACAATTGACAGAAATAACAACGCTTAACAAGGTGTGGAGTTAGAAAATGTGTCAAGTATAAATCAATAACATGTACTCTCGTGTCATAGTCACCCCGTCGTTTATTTCAAATAATTGAAAGTTTAAGACATCGTTTTAATTTGTTGACTAGTCGCTGATCCCAAACAGAAGTATTGCAAAACTATATACAGTATCTACATACATACTATGAGTCATTATGCAATGGGGAGGTGCAAGAGTAAACATGTATGGGAATAGGGGTGCAGGTGTTAGACAATTTAGGGGGACGACAATGATGGAATACATCACGGAACAATTCCAGAAAGTCGAAAGGGGGAGCAAAGAACATGAATAGTACAATGTATATCCAGGAAAATAACTGCAAAAAACTGTAAGATCAGGAAAGTCTAAGACCACACTTACAAATATTAATTAATACATGTACAATATCGAATATTATCGTTCAAAATCCCTTAAAACATTGTACTATAAGAAATAAATCGCATCCTTTACAATATAAATGTACATGAAAAGGATGGACTATTTAGTCACTGGTCCGTCTGTATAAAATACGCGACATCTCTTAATTAGGCAGTGTAGAAAATATGAATTCTTTTTGACATTTCTCGGGTATTCTTAACATCGACGGAGCTTTTTCACAGTTTTACTACAACAACATTTTTTTAAATACTTCAAACCATACGTAACATTCATCACTTATTTAAAGTGAAAGTGTGTTAATACGGAACTTCGTTACATTATGTGTACACTGCATTAATGGCATTTATATCAGATTCGCGTATTTTTAAACAACACATACTCTTTCATAGCCTTATGGACGCCAGTTTTTCCTCTTAAAATAAATTCCCCATCGACACAATAAGAATCGTATTTGATTTCAGCAAGTGTTTCAAATCCTAATTTCTCGTAAATAGCTTTGGAATATTCAGAAGAGCCTTGCCCTCTTACATAGAAAGAATCAAAACCAAGATGCTCGAAAAACTTCAATCCCGCTTTCATCAACAGAGTGGCGATTCCTCGCTGTCGATATTTCTTCGGTACACCCAGACCTAAAAACAGGAAGGCTTCTTTGGCGTCGTATTTTTGAAAGAATTGTGCTTGCTCAAAGCCAGCTTGTAATATCCTAGCGCACTCCCTGAAAGGTCTGTCTTCAAACTTTGATACATCAAATGAACCCTCTTTCGAACCTCTCATAATTCGGCGAGTCAACCGAACACCCATTATATCTCCATTGTCCTTATTGACTAACACGAAGGATAGGTTTTCTTTGAGAGTGGTGCTCCAAAACGCTTCAAGATCCTTGGTCCATTCCACACCAAGAGCTTTACCGAGAGGTTCATCACCAACAAAACATTCTTTTATAACTTCTAACACTGATGAATAGAGATCTTCAGTAAGCGGGACAAGTTTACCAATGCTGATGTTCATGCTAGACTGAGTCTTCTCAACAGCCTGAAATGTAGTGATGGCGTGATTATCGAAAATAATCGTAAAATCGTCGCTAGGTATCCGACATTGGCGACAATCGATTATGAACTACAATAATCGATTATAATCGGAAATTTTGACTTTTTTACATCTGTAAATTATTGTGTCTATCTATTTCTTTATTAACATCCACACTAGTTCTAATTTGTACATCGAAAAACAAAATTGTTTTCAATTACTTCAGTGAAATACAAATATACGAAATAAACATACTAAAACAAAATTAATTTATTGAATGATAAAATGTTCTTATGATATAAGAGAAATGTAAAACCACATAGATGTTAAATGTTGTTACAAAGAGATAAATAAACTTGCATAAATGACTGTCAGCATTACACTTTTACTAAAAAAAATATTTCGATTATTTGCCGATTCGATTATCGATTATGAGTTTTCAAACCAATCCAATAATCGATTATGAAATTTGTCCGATTATCCATCACTACTGAAATGTGTATACGTATAATATTACAATCCGTTGTATTTCAGACAAGCGAACAACTACAGTAAAACCACACTTAAAGATCGACCACCTTTATAATAAGACCACCTCAATATAAACCACATACTATTAAGCCCATTTTCACTAACGGTTTGGCTCTTTATTCAATCTCAATATTAAGACCACCTCAATATTAATACTGTATTTTGGAAGACAAATTGAAAACTAGTTAATTACAATACGGTCATAGTAATGAGCTGGTCTCACGTCAGTTAAATGTAGTCATAAAGTGAAGATTTGCCTTGCATATTAAATATAGTCAATTGTCAACGCTGCTAGTTTCATGGCGACAACTATGACAACAACACATTACATGTATATCTGCATTTTATACCGAGACACCTTAATATCGGTTTAATCTTTAAATCGTTCGAAAATCCTCAACATTTATCCTTATTACCGAACCGAACAAGGAAAACATCAGCCTTGTGTCCAGTTACGGCTAACAGCCGCGAACGTTTTGTATTTTATACCTTGCCCACCGTATACCATTGACTGCACACGGTGAACCAAATTGCAAAACGTTACGAAACGCCAGCCGTTAAATATATTTACTGAACGCAGGGCAGTATTTGTCTTTAGTACCGGACCGAACTAGAACACTAGAAGTATTTATTATAATAACAGAACCGAGACCCGAACTCGGACGAGATATAACGAATAATCGCTCATGTTTCACATTTTAGTCCACCGGACTAAGTATGTACTGTTGGTGTTGTAATCATGTACCACAGATCCGCCAACACCCTCAGTCAAATCGGTGACTTAATTCAATTTTGATCGTTCCAAAATCAGAATACAGTAAAACCTCACCTAAAGACTTCCTCAATAATAAGACCACCGCAAAATTAAGAACACAATTTGCAAGTCCATTTTCACTTATTTGCTCTTTATTAAATATTAATACTAAGACCACCTCAATAAGAAGACCAGTGTTCAATTGTCCCAAGTGTGGTCTTACTATTGAGGTTTTACTGTATGTCCCGAGTGTGGTCTTACTATTGAGGTTTTACTGTATGTCACTCTGCGTGCTGTTTTCGAAAAGACACGCACTTGTAGAATATTCTTACGTTATCAGTTTTATGATCGAGTAAGTATTACATGTTTACTCAAGATTGTAAAGCTTAGAGAAATATATCAAATACACTCGATGATGGCTAGCTAACACATCATACTATCTAAATTTAGAATCTATCATCTGCTTTTACAACGATGATATATAATACATGCATCACCTGTTGACTGCAAACACAATCATAAGCATTTATTTACCAAAATGTGTGCAAATGAATCAGTTACCTTGGAAACATCTTCCAATGTCAAATCCTCAGTAGAAGGCATTGTCGAAAGCGCAAATATTTAACTTGTTTTTAAATCACGTAATGAAAACGTTGTATGGAAGACACGACCAACATCTAATGAATTACGACTATGAGTATTCAAGTAGCTTAAACCATAGCTGAGGGCTGTTGGGAAAGTTCGCAAATAATATTATAAGTTTCACCTCAAATGTTTTTTTCCAAAATGCCATACTGCATAGATAGCACTTTGAACAGCATATTCATTTCAAGCGCAAAATGGCATTCTAAATTGAGATCATGACTATGAATATTAGAATACACACATACAGAATGTCGGGTAGGCAAGAATATGTTTGTGTTAACGCTGATTAGTTAATTTTATAGTATTGCCTCGTACACCTTGTATTCTCGATTTTTGCCATTCGTACGTTTGTTTGACGGTATTTATGCAGTGCATGATCGCGAAAGTGTACTACATTTTACCAGAAGTTATTTATAAATATATAATGTTTAGAGGTTATTGCCCCTTATCAAAATGCGTTTTGCCCCAAACATGGGACAAAAAGGCAGACATCAATGAAGTTATGTTCAATTTATTGAGCTTTATCTCGTTTCGTATCTCGCGTTAAATATGTTATAAATGCATAGGTCTCGTGCAAACTTGCACGTATAGCCAGTTATGTTTTAATCGAACTGATGTTTATTATTGTATCGTAAAATATGGGCGTTTTGCCCCACCTTACACGACATATACCAGCACAAATCTGGATTGGACATACCTGACATCTAACCAATGTCAGACGTTTTATTCAATATATAAAAATTTAATAATAAAGTAAACAAACTATAAAGTTTTGAAAGTGATACTATTATCATCGTGAAAGTGTGACATAAAGTTGGATACAGAATGAGACAAGATCAGAGTATGACAACAGATGTATGCCCTGTTATAACACGGACTCAAACGACAGAAAGCATACTTGTTCTCTTTGTGATTAATGGCTGTGCTGTCCAAGGTCCCATATGCTCCCTTTTGTTTGATTTTACACTCCTCCTCCTTCTCTAACTACACGCGTGTTCTAAGGATTATCCTTCGGGAGGCCCAGATTTTACACTCCTCCTCCATCTCTAACTACATGCGTGTTCTAAGGATTATCCTTCGGGAGGCCCAGATTGTACACTCCTCCTCTTTCTCTAACTACATGCGTGTTCTAAGGATTATCCTTCGGGAGGCCCAGATTTTACACTCTTCCTCCATCTCTAACTACATGCGTGTTCTAAGGATTACCCTTCGGGAGGCCCAGATTTTACACTCCTCCTCCTTCTCTAACTACACGCGTGTTCTAAGGATTATCCTTCGGGAGGCCCAGATTTTACACTCCTCCTCCTTCTCTAACTACACGCGTGTTCTAAGGATTATCCTTCGGGAGGCCCAGATTTTACACTCCTCCTCCTTCTCTAACTACACGCGTGTTCTAAGGATTATCCTTCGGGAGGCCCAGATTTTACACTCCTCCTCCTTCTCTAACTACACGCGTGTTCTAAGGATTTTCTTTCGGGAGGCCCAGATTTTACACTCCTCCTCCTTCTCTAACTACACGCGTGTTCTAAGGATTATCCTCCGGGAGGCCCAGATTTTACACTCCTCCTCCTTCTCTAACTACACGCGTGTTCTAAGGATTATCCTTCGGGAGGCCCAGATTTTACACTCCTCCTTCTTCTCTAACTACACGCGTGTTCTAAGGATTATCCTTCGGGAGGCCCATATTTTACAGAAGAGTAAGCTACACATCACAGTGAATGTTCACACTGAGAAGAGTAGGCTACATATCACAGTGAATGATCGTTCTCAAATTAGACAGAAGTTTCCTAGATCACACGGGACGCACGTTGCGACAATTTGATTCCCACAAAACTTCCCATACAGTTTAATTTATTTTAAAGTGCCGTATTTTGGTTCCATTATTTGTTCACTGACTTATGGCCTTCTTGTTTTTGTGTTTATTAGAATGGTGCAATATTTCGATTGGTATTTGCTGCACATTTTTTGTTTTGTATTTGTAAATACACTGGGTGTTCTCTTTTTAACCTCCATTTCAATGACATTTGTATGGGCACGGCCATGTAAGGTTTATGGTATGGGTAACAAATCACAGTTTACGAGTAGCATACATCGTTTTTACCAAGTTTCTTGCCTATAAGCGTTGATAAATTACCCAAGCTTAAAGACGTAATCCATAATCGATTATTAGCTTTTTTTCATATTAATTACCGAGTTTAAAACATGTGTATTTTCCATGTCAGAGCTCATTTTTGTGTACATAACACGTATTGACACCAGGTCATGTATGTAGGTCAATTTGATAACTTAAAACACCCATATACATGTATCCACACATGTGTACGAGGGCTGTTCAGAACATTCTTGAACTGTGACAACTACAATACGGAAGACGATTATTAGATTGTAATGAGCAGGTGGGTATTGTACAGTTTAGTATAGGACAAGATACACTGTATATTTCCCTGTATTCATTTTGAAAACAATGACAATGTAAGAAGTAAGAGTTAGAAAAACATTTAGTGCATGTGGTACAAACATTTCAAAGACGACTGAACGCAATCCAGTTACAATATGTGAACAGAACACTGTAAGAACACGGTGTCAATCAAAGACGACTGAACGCAATCCAGTTACAATATGTGAACAGCACACTGTAAGAACACGGTGTCAATCAAATACGACTGAACGCAATCCAGTTACAATATGTGAACAGCACACTGTAAGAACACGGTGTCAATCAAAGACGACTGAACGCAATCCAGTTACAATATGTGAACAGCACACTGTAAGAACACGGTGTCAATCAAAGACGACTGAACGCAATCCAGTTACAATATGTGAACAGAACACTGTAAGAACACGGTGTCAATCAAAGACGACGGAACGCAATCCAGTTACAATATGTGAACACAAGACTGTAAGAACATGGTGTCAATCAAAGAAGCATTACACAATGTCAGGCGTATTAGCGTCTGACAAGTCAAAGAAATAAGATACATGTAATTGTATTTGAAATTCCTACAAGAAATACACCAACCATACTCGTCTGAATAAACAGCTTTCAAAACAGTGTGTATTCTGGTAAGATATCCTGTATCTCATTCCCAGGTTGGGATTTATTCATTTCGCTGTGACAATGGAAGCCAGAGATGTCCCAAGAACTTGAGAATGTATTGTTGTATTAAGATATTGTACCAGCGCACATGGCTCATGAAACGACATTTCAACTGTAGGTACTTCAATACTTGGTTTTAATAACTTATTTATTTACATTGTAAAAGAGGTTCTCACAATTTATACTGATCACTTTCTATGATTGCTATCTTCTAATTGGTTACTGCACAGTGCTTGTTCCGAATTCAGGGATTGTAAAGTTTGCGATCAAACCCGCTTACAAAGCAGGGCTCGAACTCGCAACATTCGGATCAGGCGATCTACACCGCGACTACAACATCTTTCACGTGGCTTTGGAAGGATCGCTCATCTTCTATACAGCCATGACCAGGTGCCGTTTGAGTTTATTTACGCCCCCCGGCCATAAAATGACAACTCCGGGAATGAGGTTTGACAATTGCTTAGTTCCAAACATCATTTTAACTTTTGATGAGGACTGGTTTGAAATTTGTTTAACCACTCATGGCTACATAGACATGAGATACATGTATACAGTCTATACGTACGAACTTTTATTTTAAGAAAGAATAGTCAACATTTCTATTGCGGAAACGCCTTAGACTATAAATTATCACGGAACTATAAACCATATTATAGGTCCGTGACAAAAAAGTGTAAAATTACAAAAATCACAATTAAAAACTTACATTTGAAGACAAATGTTTCGCGGTATTCACATCTGCGTAAGACGTCACAAAACGAATTTCGCGCGGCACGGTAAATCTAACGATGTCAGAATGTTTTACCTTACGCGTAGGCCTTTTACCTCGTATGGGCTTTTTGTCCCACCTTACCGTACTGTGACATTAATGAACTGCATTGACAGGAGAACACAACTATAAAATCATTCCACTTACAAGTATGATACCTGGGACCAATATATGATGATACCTATACTCATTTAATATTGGACTATCATAAAATACAATTTTCACATTAAAATCAGCTAAATTTGAGTGCATTTTTTTACAACAATAAAATCAATTATTTTTTTACTTGGTCGCCCAATAGCCTATATTAACATCTTGTTATGTTATGTCACGGACATACATGTCCGTGGTTGTGTTAGGCGTTGAAAAATCAGAATGTCCGGTGCTATTTAACTGTTTAATAAGCTTTCTGTCGCCTTGCTATACTACATAATTATTTCCTTCTCAGCCTGTACATTTATATTTCAACAATGTTACGATGAATTTGCAGAACTCACATCAGCAACATTATCAATGTTTCTGGTCTAGTAAGAATTTACCATCAATTTAATCTGTCGAGAGCAATGTGCGTCATCACTGTAACATTGGTTCCAGTTGTAACACAGATCGTGTATACGGTCCCTGGTCATCAGCGCTAAATTCGCATAATTGTTATTCATTTATAAATCTTTTTCCTCTATTTACATTGGTTCTTGCTTTTCTAAGGTGCAGTACATTTTCACGCAATCATTTTCGTTCCGCTTCGGAAAATGTAATAAGATAACTCAAGGGAGGTCACTGTATATGTCGGAGTTCGGGTTTTATCCATGTCATCAAAACACATGCGCAATTAAGCCTTCCGTTAAAGTCGAAAATAATGAAACTTCCCTAAAATTACCGCTAATAATTGTCCTGGCACTGAGCCGCCTTTTGTAAGTAATATGATAACATATAAATTATTCGTAATTAGTGTGTTGTATTAGTGGAATCAGGAATTTGCTCAGGGAGACACAACACATATTGTACCGGTGTTAATTATTTGGACGAAGTTAAAGGCTTTTAACTGTACTCTGTTGCCGTATGTACTTCGTACTAATTGGTAAACATTGGCAATGTTTGTGTTTGTTGAGGGTTACAAGGGCATAGTCATCCCATCCTCTCTATTATTTTTTCCTTGTAAACAAGGGCAGTCTTTTCAATATATTAATTTTATTGTCGTTTATAATATAGACGGTGGCTACGGGTCCGTACCCTTAGAATCTGAGTCTAGGGGTACGGGAGTCCCGTACGCTAAGATATTCTGTTTTAGGATAGGCTACGGGAATGTTGACAAATATACATATTCAGATTAAATAATCGTAAGATAATGAAACAAATATCAGTATGTACGCTATCTAATTGTTTATATTATGTTTGTCGTCAATAGTACGATGAAACCACCATTTTGGTTGATACTAAAACAAGTGTTACAAAATATTGTTGTTGGCTCGTTTTGTATTAGTGGATCTGTGCGTGATAAGAAATGGTTTATTCTGTCACAGATATCCATGATTCTGTCTCTTAGATTAAATTGAATTAAGGATTGAAAGTGTCGATCAACACGATCATCGGGGTGGCACGATTTGCCCAAATGTACCCAAATACACCCAATACAGTTAGATTTTCCCAAATACAGTCTAATTTGTCTAAATACAGTCATTTTATGTGGAAATATATGTTTTTAAATGGTTATGGAAGGTAATATAATATAATTATAATATAAATAATGAGCAATATTACAGTTGAGAGGCATAAACATGGATTGTATGTACCCAAATACATACGGGATATTTCTGTTAGATTTATTTTTCAGGTTCTTAAGACTATCCAAATTCATATAAAAAAGCAAAACATTCCTGTACTTATTTAAGTTAGATGTTGTAATAACTTTCCAGTTGGCAGTGACGTTCTTTGTTAATGTTTTCACCCATTTCATTTAAGTACTGTAGATCTATCTATATCATGTACGGAATCTAACTTCTAAGTCAACCATTTAGTTTATCTCCTATCAACATAATTATGTTTTTTTATTTTTTTTATTTTTATTATCCAAAATAAAACTATAAATGAGTTTGTTAAATTCTTGAACAACATGTTTAGGAACAACTAAGGAATATAGAGAAATAAGGTCAACAATGTTGGATATGGATAACTAAAACATTACATAATGAACATAAACAGCACGACCGTAGTGCGGATGATACTTAAATCAGTCTAGGGAAATTTCTGATATACGCTTATGGCTTATGGCCTCCATGTTCTCTGTCCCGCATTTATTCTCAATTTTAAACTCATGTTTCCTTTGTTTTAAACATGGCATATGCATGTTTTGTGCTGAGACGACGAGGATATATTCCATAATGCTGGGTTTAGTGTCAATCAAAATGATCGTTCCAACGTACGACAATAATATAAACTTTTTAATACTGGTAGCTGTGCCTATTATGATTAATTGTGCAGACTAATTATGTGTATTAGTCAAACTCCTGTACCTGTAGTGTTTCCAATATAGGATTTCTACGAGTACGGGACTCCCGTACCCCTAGACTCCTGCTCTATGGGTCGGACCCGTAGCCACTGCCAATAATATAACATCATAAACATAAGCTATATTGACTGACGTATAAAACCATAGTACAGATGTTGTGTATACAAACTTGTAACAGTTGGGTAGAGGAAGACAAAAATACAGCTGACCGAAGCTCTTTCTTCTTTCTTACTGTAATCATAAACTCTTCAGTAATCACCCCATACATGATAGTCATGTGTGACTGCCATGATATAACCTGTACATGTAGATGTATGCTTTCAGCCAATTTATCCGTTTTTGGGGAAGTTAGTTTGAACATTTAGTCTTACATATCAAGTTCAAAATGTTATCAAAAATGTTGAAAGAAGAATATAGTACCGTTAATAATGAATTGATTTTGATTTACTCTTGTTATCAGGGATTACAATGTTCGGAAAAATTAAATTAACCAATACCATTCTGGCTCTTGCATTATTGACATCTGAAAACATGTAAAGCGTCCTACAATTTGACCATTTCCTATCAAGGCTGAATCGTCAGATAAAGATAACAATAATAAAAGTCGAAGACTAATCACAGGATGGTTCTGTGGTACTTGAAGGGCGACGTAAATAACAATTCAGTCAGTTTGCTCAGCCCTGAGTCTGACCTGTCAATGAACCCCTTCAAATATTTGCTGTAAATAGGGAATGTCTTGCTGCAGAATTGGGAATGGTTGTTTCATGTTGTCTTTCTGCAGTATGACGTAAATTGTCATTTATGTGTTAATGAGTTCTTACACACTTTCAAAGTGTTGGACCCTAAAATAATATTGGGGACTCACAAAATTGCTGAGTTTGGGGTCCTGGAAAAAATTGAGGGAAAACTCTGATGATTACTTGAGATGAGTTTGTACAAGTCTGCTTCTTCTGTACGTATGAAACCAGTGTCCATAACATTCCATGCTTAAAATGGCTTTTGTTGTGTTTCATGGCTATTTGTTTGTTTTTTAATTGCTTCATTACTTCATTACAGAAGATGGATATGCAAGTGCAAGTAAAAATTGAGCTTGGACATCGTGCTAGTCCTCGCTCAAAACGTACAAAAGAAGGGTTTACCCACGACTGGACTGTGTATGTGCGAGGGCCGGACTCAAACAATATTTCCCATTTTGTGGAAAAGGTCGTGTTTCACCTTCATCCATCATTTGAGGATCCCGTCAGAGGTAAGCCATATATCATAGCTGTCTATTCCAATGTATATTTTCATGCAGCTTTATTAGGTGCTGTATGTCAAAGGTCGTTTTGATAATTTTATAATTTACTAGAAAATTTACCTTCAGCCAGAATCCTGAGGGTCAAAAGGTGGCCTTTTGTAAATACCAGGGGTCAAAGGGTCAATTCAAGGTTGAAATGGAACCTCTGAACTTACGTAAAAACTGTTTGACATATTTGGTAAGGAATGACATTTTTGCTTACAAATATATTTTTGTTTCACTGAATTTGACATAATTAGTGATGAGACATTTAACTTCTTAGAAATATTGCACTGATGATTTCTTAGGCATAACCTGTTGAATGTGACAATTTCAAACATGTATGAAGACCTTTTTTTTAAGTAATGAAACTCTAATGTCATTTCATGTTTGGTACCAAAAAGATAATTTAGAAAATGCACTACAATCTGTCGGAATCCCTACCTTCACTTTGATGACTTTCGGTTTAGAAACATAGAAATCATACTTACACTCTTACAGAGGGTTGTTTTGCAACTTGAAACATAATTTGGGTTTGAAACCAACATATAACCAATTGAGAAGAAAGAACAAAGTGTGATGCCGCTTTAAGCACTTGGGTCAATTTTTAAATTGAAGGATGAAAGCAAAACAAGTCTAACTGCTTCATTTAAGGGAGTCAAGATATACTGATCTATCTGTATAGTGCAATATGCAGCCTAACTTCTTTGTACCCCGATTTAGAATGAATACATGTTTTTTTTTAATGTATGGAAGTATCTAGTGATGAAAATTTTGTATTTTAGTAAATTGTTGAACTGAGAATTAGTGCTAACTGCTTAGTTCTAGCTTGTGCTGTCTAGTCATGAAAATGCATATTTGATAGCTAGTCAAAAACTGAAAGGAGATTGATAACCCTTTTGATTTAGCTTTTGCTTCTTAATTTTTTTTGCAACACTTTTGAAGAGTTTGTAGTATAATAAAAGTGCACATGAAGGAATAAATGTGCATACATCTCTCATGAAGTGATGTATTGTGCTACATATTGCTATATAATGTGTTACTAATGTATAACACTGTATCGCTTTCACCCCTCGTAATGCTGTGTGAATTTCTTTGTTTACAAGTTAAGGGGTGAAAGCTAAACATTGCTTTCTTATTTATCATAAATTAGGTAAAATGGAACTGCATTTACCCCTTGAGTTGCAAGACATTCTTAGGCTGCCATTCTTAGAAAGTGTTACCCTGCCCGTCCGTCCGTCTGTGCAAACAAATAGATCAATAACTCTTGAAATGATGAATGAATTCAATACATATTAGGCACATATGCATATTACAGTCGATTTCTTGGAGGAGTTATATGTCTGTTTTTCTTTAAAACCCCATAGCGTGGCATCCATGTCCTACACACACATCTAGCTTTAGTATACATGATTGATTGTAATTGTAATTGAAATTGAATGAAAAAGCTTTAATTTCGATATAAATGAGTGGTGGCTTAGCTTATGCTTTTTTCTTCTCACATAACTTCACTGGAGAACTCAAGCTCCTTACTGGGCCCGGCTGTAGAAAGGCCCGGCTGTAGAAAGGTCCTTGTATATTTTTAGGTAGTCCTTTACTTGTGCACTGGGATTGTTTAAAGCTAATTTGGATATGTACAAAATATTTACAAAAGCCGACTAATTTACAAATTGTTTGATTCAAGTTTTAAGTGTTTTAAATGACAAACCAATTTTGGTATTTTAAAAACCAGAAAAGGAATGACTCAACAAAGCCAGGAAAATTAATTAAAACTTAATTAGTGGTTTGATAAAGGTTGTATACAATTCAATAAGAACTGTATTACAGATGTAAGCTGTAACAATTGTATGAGATAAATGTGAGCTGTGATGTCTGCTTATTTTATATCTAGAAAGGTGAATGGTTTATTTCGGGGCTTGTGCACTGTATTCAGAATGAGAATATTATTTTCATGGTTAGTGCTGACTTTCTATTTTTATGCCCCCCTTCGAAGAAGAGAGGGCATACTGGTTTGCACATGTCGGTCGGTCAGTCCATTGGTCTGTCCATAACCTTTTTGTTTCCAATCAATAACTCAAGAACCCCTTGACCCATCATCATCAAACTTGGTCCACACATTCACCTTGGGTAGCAGAAGAACCCTATTGATTTTGGGGTCAAAGGTCAAGGTCACAGGGGGGCGTAATGTTTTACAAACAACTCTTGTAAAATAATCAATGATGGTTTACTGTTTACTCGTGTATAATATTAGACATGTGTCAGTGTGCCTCATCATGATTATTTATTAATGTCTTCATTGTTGCGTCAATGTCGGCATGAATTTGTATAAATAGTTAATAGTCATTCCTGGAAATCTCTGTGTGTTTTATGTTTCTGTGTGTTCACAACTGGCTGAATTAAAGTGTTTTCTATCGGCGTTGTATTTTGTGTTTTCCAGTCTGCAAAGAGCCACCATACCACGTTTCAGAGAAAGGATACGCTAGTTTTGAATTGCCTATTGAAATTTACTTTCGCAATAAGGCAGAACCCAGGAAGATTGATTTCAAGTACAACTTATTACTACACATGCAAGAACCAGTGAATAATTCTCGATGTGAGAAACTCACTTTCCAGAACCCAACAGATGAATTCAAGAAAAAACTTATCAAAGCTGGCGCAGTATGTTCATTTTGTTTTACAATGTTTTATACTGTAAATCACTATTTATTTTGCGATTTTGTAACATTCACTAAATACATTTAACTAAATTTCATCTGAAATATTAAGTTGATGGTAATTTATGAATCCTGCTATAAATTTAATATAAATTGGCAGATTTTACACAATAAATTATTTACAAGATGTAAAAATTCAACAGTAATTGAAAAATATTCGAATATTATACCATAACTAATGAAGTGATAGATTATGATCCATTAAAAAATGTTTGTTCTTTCAAGATGATGCTCCTGTACTTATGGTGTCAATTATTAACTAAACATACAGAATTTAAGTGGAACTCATACATGTTAAACTTTCATTTATGAAGGAATTAATTATAGTTAGAGTGTTTTAACTTTGACAATTTCTTTAATGATGTATCTGGCTCATCTGAACATAAAATGTTTGAATCGGCTTCACCCAGTATTGTTGTTACATTGGCTTAAACATTTAAAATAAGAACCATTGCAATGTATAACCGATTGAAGATATTTCCTTTTGCCATATTACTGACAGACAAACTTGTAAAATAGCCTGTTGTTAAAAAACTGGTAGTCTTTTTAAATTTTATGTTGCACAAATATCTTTCTTCAACAAATACAGATCAATACATTATGAGTTCATTCTTTGTTAATGCGTTTTTATTGATGTTTTAACTATAGGAAATATATTTTTCATGTTTGTTTCTGTAAAAAAATGAGCGTAATATATCTTTAAGTGGAACACATACATGTTAAACTTTCATTTATGAAGGAATTAATTATAGTTGGAGTTTTTTAACTTTGACAACTTCTTTAATATTGTAAGCAAATGGATCACTTTCGGTTCTCTATAGCTCTCTAAATCATTGGTAACAATATCCGTACTGTGCTTTGTGATTTTATGGTGTAATGCACTTAGCTGGTTGAATAATTTACATTGCCCTCAAAAACTTCCTTCTTTCCCATTTGTTTCACATGCATTAAATCGACAATGCTTTTTAACACAGCAATAATTTTCTGTAGAAGTATGCAATTGTGCAAATAGTTAATTCTTAACTACCCATCATGATAACCTCCAAATAATGTCAGAAATCATAAACTTATAATGTCGTGTTAATTTTATCAAATAAAACTGAGAGTAGGAACTAGGAATTATTTCATGAGAAATAAATTGTATAAATTGGCTGACTGAAGTATTTCACCTCCTCATATACATAGTTCCCACATCTACAATAGTTACCTCCCTTGTTCTTAATTGTTGGCCACTTTGATAGGCAAAACTGATAAGCCCTTATAGGAGAAATTTCCAAATATGTGATAATTGAGAAAATACCAAGAGAATTTGCATGTGACAACCACCCTTTCTTCAAAATCTGAGCCAAATGCCCACATGAGCATAATGAATAAGGTATTTTTTATAAATCGGATAAGTTTATCATCGTTATATACATTATATTCCCGATAAACTTTAAGGAATTTTGCCTATCAAAATGGTCGACAATTCAGAACAAGAGAGGTAAATATTGTAGATGTGAGAACAAGGGAGGTAAATATTGTAGATGTGAGAACAAGGGAGGTAAATATTGTAGATGTGAGAACAAGGGAGGTAAATATTGTAGATGTGAGAACAAGGGAGGTAAATATTGTAGATGTTAGAACTATGTATTGATTGTGTTCTTCAGACAGTAATAAGGCAGCCAGTCCGTCAGCCGGAGGAGGTACAGTTTACCAACTTGTTTGGTCCCCCAATCAAGACAACAGAATCACCCAAGAAACCAAAGCAGCCAACTGTAGCTTCTAAGGTAAATATATGCAGAGTAATAACGAAACACAGAGTTCAAAACTAACATCAGTCTATCAGTCCTGTGCCCAACGATTACCTTGCATTGTAACATCAGTCTGTCAGTCCTGTGACCAATGATTACCTTGCATTGTAACATCAGTCTGTCAGTGCTGTGACCAACCATTACCTTGCATTGTAACATCAGTCTATCAGTCCTGTGCCCAATGATTACCTTGCATTGTAACATCAGTCTATCAGTCCTGTGCCCAACCATTACCTTGCATTGTAACATCAGTCTGTCAGTCCTGTGCCCAATGATTACCTTGCATTGTAACATCAGTCTATCAGTCCTGTGCCCAACCATTACCTTGCATTGTAACATCAGTCTGTCAGTCCTGTGCCCAATGATTACCTTGCATTGTAACATCAGTCTGTCAGTCCTGTGCCCAACAATTACCTTGCATTGTAACATCAGTCTGTCAGTCCTGTGCCCAACCATTACCTTGCATTGTAACACCAGTCTGTCAGTCCTGTGCCCAACAATTACCTTGCATTGTAACATCAGTCTGTCAGTGCTGTGCCCAACGATTACCTTGCATTGTAACACCAGTCTATCAGTCCTGTGCCCAACCATTACCTTGCATTGTAACATCAGTCTATCAGTGCTGTGCCCAACCATTACCTTGCATTGTAACATCAGTCTATCAGTCCTGTGCCCAACGATTACCTTGCATTGTAACATCAGTCTATCAGTGCTGTGCCCAACGATTACCTTGCATTGTAACATCAGTCTGTCAGTCCTGTGCCCAACGATTACCTTGCATTGTAACACCAGTCTGTCAGTGCTGTGCCCAACCATTACCTTGCATTGTAACACCAGTCTGTCAGTCCTGTGCCCAACAATTACCTTGCATTGTAACACCAGTCTATCAGTCCTGTGCCCAACCATTACCTTGCATTGTAACATCAGTCTATCAGTGCTGTGCCCAACGATTACCTTGCATTGTAACATCAGTCTATCAGTCCTGTGACCAACGATTACCTTGCATTGTAACATCAGTCTATCAGTCCTGTGCCCAACGATTACCTTGCATTGTAACATCAGTCTATCAGTCCTGTGCCCAACGATTACCTTGCATTGTAACATCAGTCTGTCAGTCCTGTGACCAACGATTACCTTGCATTGTAACATCAGTCTATCAGTCCTGTGCCCAACCATTACCTTGCATTGTAACATCAGTCTGTCAGTCCTGTGCCCAATGATTACCTTGCATTGTAACATCAGTCTATCAGTCCTGTGCCCAACGATTACCTTGCATTGTAACATCAGTCTATCAGTCCTGTGACCAACCATTACCTTGCATTGTAACATCAGTCTATCAGTCCTGTGCCCAATGATTACCTTGCATTGTAACATCAGTCTATCAGTCCTGTGACCAACGATTACCTTGCATTGTAACATCAGTCTATCAGTCCTGTGCCCAACCATTACCTTGCATTGTAACACCAGTCTATCAGTGCTGTGACCAACCATTACCTTGCATTGTAACATCAGTCTGTCAGTCCTGTGCCCAACCATTACCTTGCATTGTAACACCAGTCTGTCAGTCCTGTGCCCAACCATTACCTTGCATTGTAACATCAGTCTATCAGTCCTGTGCCCAACCATTACCTTGCATTTTAACACCAGTCTATCAGTGCTGTGACCAACCATTACCTTGCATTGTAACATCAGTCTATCAGTCCTGTGCCCAACCATTACCTTGCATTGTAACATCAGTCTATCAGTGCTGTGCCCAACCATTACCTTGCATTGTAACACCAGTCTATCAGTCCTGTGACCAACGATTACCTTGCATTGTAACATCAGTCTATCAGTCCTGTGCCCAACCATTACCTTGCATTGTAACATCAGTCTGTCAGTCCTGTGCCCAATGATTACCTTGCATTGTAACATCAGTCTATCAGTGCTGTGACCAACGATTACCTTGCATTGTAACATCAGTCTATCAGTGCTGTGACCAACGATTACCTTGCATTGTAACATCAGTCTATCAGTCCTGTGACCAACGATTACCTTGCATTGTAACATCAGTCTGTCAGTCCTGTGCCCAACGATTACCTTGCATTGTAACATCAGTCTGTCAGTCCTGTGACCAACGATTACCTTGCATTGTAACATCAGTCTATCAGTGCTGTGCCCAACCATTACCTTGCATTGTAACACCAGTCTATCAGTCCTGTGACCAACGATTACCTTGCATTGTAACATCAGTCTATCAGTCCTGTGCCCAACCATTACCTTGCATTGTAACATCAGTCTATCAGTGCTGTGCCCAACCATTACCTTGCATTGTAACATCAGTCTATCAGTCCTGTGACCAACGATTACCTTGCATTGTAACATCAGTCTATCAGTCCTGTGACCAACGATTACCTTGCATTGTAACACCAGTCTATCAGTCCTGTGACCAACGATTACCTTGCATTGTAACATCAGTCTATCAGTCCTGTGACCAACGATTACCTTGCATTGTAACATCAGTCTATCAGTCCTGTGACCAACGATTACCTTGCATTGTAACACCAGTTTATCAGTCCTGTGCCCAACGATTACCTTGCATTGTAACACCAGTCTGTCAGTCCTGTGACCAATGATTACCTTGCATTGTAACATCAGTCTATCAGTGCTGTGCCCAACGATTACCTTGCATTGTAACACCAGTCTGTCAGTCCTGTGACCAATGATTACCTTGCATTGTAACATCAGTCTATCAGTGCTGTGCCCAACGATTACCTTGCATTGTAACACCAGTCTGTCAGTCCTGTGACCAATGATTACCTTGCATTGTAACACCAGTCTGTCAGTCCTGTGCCCAACGATTACCTTGCATTGTAACATCAGTCTATCAGTGCTGTGCCCAACCATTACCTTGCATTGTAACATCAGTCTATCAGTGCTGTGCCCAACGATTACCTTGCATTGTAACACCAGTCTATCAGTGCTGTGCCCAACGATTACCTTGCATTGTAACACCAGTCTATCAGTCCTGTGCCCAACGATTACCTTGCATTGTAACACCAGTCTATCAGTGCTGTGACCAACGATTACCTTGCATTGTAACATCAGTCTATCAGTCCTGTGCCCAACAATTACCTTGCATTGTAACACCAGTCTATCAGTGCTGTGCCCAACGATTACCTTGCATTGTAACACCAGTCTATCAGTGCTGTGCCCAACAATTACCTTGCATTGTAACACCAGTCTATCAGTCCTGTGCCCAACAATTACCTTGCATTGTAACATCAGTCTATCAGTCCTGTGCCCAACAATTACCTTGCATTGTAACACCAGTCTATCAGTCCTGTGCCCAACGATTACCTTGCATTGTAACATCAGTCTATCAGTGCTGTGACCAACGATTACCTTGCATTGTAACATCAGTCTATCAGTGCTGTGACCAACGATTACCTTGCATTGTAACATCAGTCTATCAGTCCTGTGCCCAACGATTACCTTGCATTGTAACATCAGTCTATCAGTCCTGTGACCAACGATTACCTTGCATTGTAACATCAGTCTATCAGTGCTGTGCCCAACAATTACATTGCATTGTAACATCAGTCTATCAGTCCTGTGACCAACGATTACCTTGCATTGTAACATCAGTCTATCAGTGCTGTGCCCAACAATTACATTGCATTGTAACATCAGTCTATCAGTCCTGTGCCCAACAATTACCTTGCATTGTAACACCAGTCTATCAGTGCTGTGCCCAACAATTACCTTGCATTGTAACACCAGTCTATCAGTCCTGTGCCCAACAATTACCTTGCATTGTAACACCAGTCTGTCAGTCCTGTGCCCAACGATTACCTTGCATTGTAACACCAGTCTATCAGTCCTGTGCCCAACAATTACCTTGCATTGTAACACCAGTCTGTCAGTCCTGTGCCCAACAATTACCTTGCATTGTAACACCAGTCTGTCAGTGCTGTGCCCAACGATTACCTTGCATTGTAACACCAGTCTGTCAGTGCTGTGCCCAACAATTACCTTGCATTGTAACACCAGTCTGTCAGTGCTGTGCCCAACGATTACCTTGCATTGTAACACCAGTCTGTCAGTGCTGTGCCCAACAATTACCTTGCATTGTAACACCAGTCTGTCAGTGCTGTGCCCAACAATTACCTTGCATTGTAACATCAGTCTATCAGTCCTGTGACCAACGATTACCTTGCATTGTAACATCAGTCTGTCAGTGCTGTGCCCAACAATTACCTTGCATTGTAACACCAGTCTGTCAGTCCTGTGCCCAACAATTACCTTGCATTGTAACACCAGTCTATCAGTCCTGTGCCCAACGATTACCTTGCATTGTAACACCAGTCTGTCAGTCCTGTGACCAACGATTACCTTGCATTGTAACACCAGTCTGTCAGTCCTGTGCCCAACCATTACCTTGCATTGTAACACCAGTCTATCAGTCCTGTGCCCAACGATTACCTTGCATTGTAACACCAGTCTGTCAGTCCTGTGACCAACCATTACCTTGCATTGTAACACCAGTCTATCAGTCCGATGCCCAACGATTACCTTGCATTGTAACATCAGTCTATCAGTGCTGTGCCCAACAATTACCTTGCATTGTAACACCAGTCTGTCAGTGCTGTGCCCAACGATTACCTTGCATTGTAACATCAGTCTATCAGTCCTGTGACCAACGATTACCTTGCATTGTAACATCAGTCTGTCAGTGCTGTGCCCAACAATTACCTTGCATTGTAACACCAGTCTGTCAGTCCTGTGACCAACGATTACCTTGCATTGTAACATCAGTCTGTCAGTGCTGTGCCCAACGATTACCTTGCATTGTAACATCAGTCTATCAGTCCTGTGCCCAACAATTACCTTGCATTGTAACACCAGTCTGTCAGTGCTGTGCCCAACAATCACCTTGCATTGTTACACCAGTCTATCAGTGCTGTGCCCAACAATTACCTTGCATTGTAACACCAGTCTGTCAGTGCTGTGCCCAACGATTACCTTGCATTGTAACACCAGTCTGTCAGTGCTGTGCCCAACGATTACCTTGCATTGTAACACCAGTCTGTCAGTCCTGTGCCCAACAATTACCTTGCATTGTAACACCAGTCTGTCAGTCCTGTGACCAACAATTACCTTGCATTGTAACATCAGTCTGTCAGTCCTGTGCCCAACAATTACCTTGCATTGTAACACCAGTCTGTCAGTCCTGTGCCCAACGATTACCTTGCATTGTAACACCAGTCTGTCAGTCCTGTGCCCAACAATTACCTTGCATTGTAACACCAGTCTGTCAGTCCTGTGCCCAACAATTACCTTGCATTGTAACACCAGTCTATCAGTCCTGTGACCAACGATTACCTTGCATTGTAACACCAGTCTGTCAGTCCTGTGCCCAACGATTACCTTGCATTGTAACACCAGTCTGTCAGTGCTGTGCCCAACAATTACCTTGCATTGTAACATCAGTCTATCAGTCCTGTGCCCAACAATTACCTTGCATTGTAACACCAGTCTATCAGTCCTGTGCCCAACAATTACCTTGCATTGTAACACCAGTCTGTCAGTGCTGTGCCCAACGATTACCTTGCATTGTAACATCAGTCTATCAGTCCTGTGCCCAACAATTACCTTGCATTGTAACACCAGTCTATCAGTGCTGTGCCCAACGATTACCTTGCATTGTAACACCAGTCTATCAGTCCTGTGACCAACGATTACCTTGCATTGTAACACCAGTCTATCAGTCCTGTGCCCAACAATTACCTTGCATTGTAACTCCAGTCTATCAGTCCTGTGCCCAACAATTACCTTGCATTGTAACACCAGTCTGTCAGTGCTGTGCCCAACAATTACCTTGCATTGTAACACCAGTCTATCAGTCCTGTGCCCAACAATTACCTTGCATTGTAACACCAGTCTATCAGTCCTGTGCCCAACAATTACCTTGCATTGTAACACCAGTCTGTCAGTGCTGTGCCCAACGATTACCTTGCATTGTAACACCAGTCTGTCAGTGCTGTGCCCAACGATTACCTTGCATTGTAACACCAGTCTATCAGTCCTGTGACCAACGATTACCTTGCATTGTAACATCAGTCTGTCAGTCCTGTGCCCAACAATTACCTTGCATTGTAACACCAGTCTATCAGTGCTGTGCCCAACAATTACCTTGCATTGTAACACCAGTCTGTCAGTCCTGTGCCCAACAATTACCTTGCATTGTAACATCAGTCTATCAGTCCTGTGCCCAACAATTACCTTGCATTGTAACATCAGTCTATCAGTCCTGTGCCCAATGATTACCTTGCATTGTAACACCAGTCTATCAGTCCTGTGCCCAACGATTACCTTGCATTGTAACACCAGTCTGTCAGTCCTGTGACCAACCATTACCTTGCATTGTAACACCAGTCTATCAGTCCTGTGACCAACGATTACCTTGCATTGTAACACCAGTCTGTCAGTCCTGTGACCAACAATTACCTTGCATTGTAACATCAGTCTATCAGTCCTGTGACCAACCATTACCTTGCATTGTAACACCAGTCTATCAGTCCTGTGCCCAACGATTACCTTGCATTGTAACATCAGTCTATCAGTCCTGTGCCCAACGATTACCTTGCATTGTAACACCAGTCTGTCAGTCCTGTGCCCAACGATTACCTTGCATTGTAACACCAGTCTATCAGTCCTGTGACCAACCATTACCTTGCATTGTAACACCAGTCTGTCAGTCCTGTGACCAACCATTACCTTGCATTGTAACATCAGTCTATCAGTCCTGTGCCCAACGATTACCTTGCATTGTAACACCAGTCTATCAGTCCTGTGCCCAACCATTACCTTGCATTGTAACACCAGTCTGTCAGTCCTGTGACCAACCATTACCTTGCATTGTAACATGAGTCTATCAGTCCTGTGCCCAACGATTACCTTGCATTGTAACATCAGTCTATCAGTCCTGTGACCAACGATTACCTTGCATTGGCAGTTGAATAATTCGACAGATTTGCTGATTTTTGAGACAAAGTGATTTTTTAAAATAATAGTTTTACTGCCTCGGGGCTCGAGAAATTGTTATGAAAGTCACTTGTCCCGTGCTAGTGATACTTGTAAAATAGACTTGTCCGAATTTTGAAAATGGTAGTCCGAAGTTATAAATGTCTTAACACTACCTCATATTTTGTTATATTTTATTAAATAATACTAATATGTATTAATTATTGTTGTTCAACAACCATCAAAGTACAACAAAAATGGTTGTTATGAGTACTTAATTAATAATAACTGTTTTAACAACATCTTGTGTCCGATTTAACTTAACCATCATAATTTGTACAAGAATTGAGTTCATGTAACATTGGTGCTAAGGGACTTGCGGTGTTTGTGATTCATCATTGGCAAGATTTTACATTTCAATTTGCAATTTTAAATCAATTACTGAATCACCTGGTCACTGAGAATAAATGTTTTTAAGACAATAAGGTCACTGATGATATGAACAGTAATAATTAATTTATATTGGCCTTATATCATACATGCTGCCTAGGTGCAGGCCTTAAAAATATCATACCTCCCCAGCTGGAGGGGGGCTAGAATTCACCAGCTGTCGCACTACAGAGGGGTAAGACCCCCCCACTGTGCCTGCCCGTTTGCCGTGGGCTGCTACCCGTGTCGCTTGATGAGAGGATCCTGGTAGTTGAGCGGGTTCTGAGTTGGCAATCTATACTTGGTTCTCTCAATACACTGCTTTGGCCTTCAGTTGGGCTAAACGGGAGGTCTGGAAGGCCCGACCTGATCAATCGGCTAGTCATGCCAAGCCCCACGATATATTGTACCCCCATGTCTATTTATATTTGTTTATTTTATAAATACATACATTATCTCGTTGACGACTTTCACAATTTACCTTTTACTTATTTGTATCTTGGAAGGCGGTGGCCCATGGGCCAATCGGATACTTGTTTGGCCTTTAACTGACATTCGAAATTTTCCAAAGTTTGTTTTAAGCTTGTAAAATGTTCTGAGGGAACTCATTTGTCCAGTTTAACCCTTTTATCACGAGTATATCATTGATGTATCCCTGTCATGACCAGTGTTGGATGTCCCCTGGTCATGTCCCCTTGTTGGACTCCGTGGCGGGTGGGGAGCATCAATGATGAACTAATTCAATCAGCATGGCAACCCCAAAAAAAGCCAAGCGAACACTCTCGGAGTCTGACTCTGAGACAGACATATCACACATGACCCCCCAAAACTTCTCTCGTTTCATTGTTATAAAATCTTCAGATTCAGAGAAACCAATTACCAAACTTTCCCCCTTTGTCATACAGAAGACTTTGCAATCCATTTTCGGAACGCCAAGGTCCGTGAAGAAATTGAAAGATGAAACGTTGCTGGTGGAATGCTCCACCATGCAACAAGCAAAAAACCTTTTAGGTCACAAACAATTCTTTGGGTTGGGGGTCGTTATAAAACCCCACCCATCACTTAATTCTTCCAAAGGTATTATTCGTTGTAGGGATCTCGCATGTTGCGAGTCCCTCGACGAAATAACTACCAATCTTAAATCGCAGGCTGTCTCTGCAGTAAAAAGAATTTCAATAAAAAGAGAAAACAAAATCATTCAAACAAACACGTATATACTCACCTTCTCAACATCAGTCCTCCCATCTAATGTAAAAATTGGATATGAATGCGTTCCGGTCTCCGTGTATGTGCCAAACCCTCTGCGCTGTTACAGGTGTCAGAGGTTTGGCCATCACGAGACCAGATGCACAAATATTCAAGTTTGTGCAGTCTGTGCACATGAGGGGCCAGACCATGATTCTAAAGTCTGTCATGAGAAACCCCTCTGTGTAAATTGCAAGGGTTCCCACCCTGTTTTTTCAAAACATTGCCAGTCGTGGAAGACTGAGAAAGACATTTTAGAAATTAAATATAACCAGGGTGTTTCTTTTGTAGAGGCAAGGAGGGTTGTACAGAACCGCCAGAGGGACCAGGCACAGGCTAGCAGTAATGCTAGCTATGCCAACAAAGCTGCCCCTTTGGCGAACATCCCTCCTTGTCACTCTTGTAGTGATCTTATCAAAATTTTAATAGAAAAGTATCCTCAGATTGCAGAGGACCTTAAAGGTCTGACCCCCCCATCTGTGCAGACACAGAGACAGCCTGCCCCAAAGGTTCCTCCCCCTGCACCAAAAACATCCAATCAGCCAAAAAAACCTGTTATACCCGGAAAACCGAAATCCATTCCTCCAAAAACCAAATCACCAGCCCCTCCTACTACCAAGAAACCAATACCCACTCCAACTAAGGCCACATCGCCTGCCCCTAATACTACCAAACCTAAGGTGAAATCTGCACCAGCAAACAAAAATAACAGCAAACCCACTTCCCAACCTCCTAAAGAAAAACCTGCAGGTCACAAACCTTCACCACCATCACCCACACCAAAACCATGTAAAAAAACATGTAAAACAAAAAGTTATGAAACCCCCCTCAACAACAAGTTTGAATGTCTTAGTGACATGGAGGATGACAGTGATGGAATCTCTGTCTCAGGGGATGAGAGCATGCTCTCTGATGAAGAAACTTAGTCTTTTATTTTATTTTTAACTTATTTTTTAATAAACCTGGAAATACGCCTTTCACAGTACATTTTTTCTCGTTGGCTGTGTTGACCTTCAACCAGTCCGCTAACTAGTTAACATTTACAGGTATATCACGTTACCTTTTTTAGTTTCACATAATTTCACATTTCTTGCGCGCTAAATGACCAAAGCTGTCAATGCGCCATAAAACCACATGATAATAATTAAAAAATTTAGTCTCATTGAGACTATACAAGTTGGAAAATTTATAAGCTACATCATAGAGATTGGCTTTTACAACAAGCTATGATATTTATAATCTAAAATCTCATATTATACTATATTTACCCCAATTTAACATATACAAGTATATCACGTACCTTTTTTAGTTTCACATATTTTTAACATTTCTTGCGCGCTAAATGACCAAAGCTGTCGATGCGCCATAAAACAACATAATAATAATAATAATATAAATATCATACATGATGCCTAGGTGCAGGCCTTATATCATACATGCTGCCTAGGTGCATGCCTTATATCATACATGCTGCCTATGTGCAGACCTTATATCATACATGCTGCCTAGGTGCAGGCCTTATATCATACATGCTGCCTAGGTGCAGGCCTTATATCATACATGCTGCCTAGGTGCAGGCCTTATATCATACATGCTGCCTAGGTGCAGGCCTTATATCATACATGCTGCCTAGGTGCAGGCCTTATATCATACATGCTGCCTAGGTGCAGGCCTTATATCATACATGCTGCCTATGTGCAGGCCTTATATCATACATGCTGCCTAGGTGCATGCCTTATATCATACATGCTGCCTAGGTGCAGACCTTATATCATACATGCTGCCTAGGTGCAGGCCTTATATCATACATGCTGCCTAGGTGCAGGCCTTATATCATACATGCTGCCTAGGTGCAGGCCTTATATCATACATGCTGCCTAGGTGCAGGCCTTATATCATACATGCTGCCTAGGTGCAGGCCTTATATCATACATGCTGCCTAGGTGCAGGCCTTATATCATACATGCTGCCTAGGTGCATGCCTTATATCATACATGCTGCCTAGGTGCAGGCCTTATATCATACATGCTGCCTAGGTGCAGGCTTTTATTTAGTGATGGGTATCTTGATGGTAAATGTTATTTTTCATTTGTTATTCTATTTGAGTTATTTGCTTTTTAGGAAAAGCCATCTCGTCTGAGCTTGGATGATAGCAATAAGCCAGTGAGTGGAAAATCGAAGGACAAAGGAACTTCATCGTCTAAATCTTCATCTTCTGGTAAGTCAGACGATGGACATGGTTCTAAAGAGAGACCACACAAAGAAAAACATTCGAGCAAGGATTCGTCAAGAAAGCATATTGACTCCCCTCTACCATCATCATCGGGGAAACGATACTCGGAGTCACCTACACATGAACAAGCTAAAAAGTTAAAAAGAAGCTCTTCATCGTCTTCATTTCCAGATAAGAAATCAAAAGAAAAAGACAGAGATGCTGACAGAGAGAAACAGAAAGAAGTTGATCGAGAGAAAGAAAGAGAGAGGGAACGAGAGAGGGAAAGAGAGAGGGAACGAGAGAGGGAAAGAGAGAGGGAACGAGAGAGGGAAAGAGAGAGGGAACGAGAGAGGGAACGAGAGAGGGAACGAGAGAAAGAAGCAGAAAAGGCAAGAAAAGAGGCTGAAAAAGAGAAAGAAAGATTGAAAGAACTAGAACGGGAACGACAGAGGGAAATTGCAAAAGAAAAAGAGGCTGCTAGACTGAAAGAAATTGAGAAAGAAAGATTGAGGGAGTTAGCGAGAGAGAAAGAGCGAGAAGAGAAGGAACGAGAGAGAAAAGAAATGGAAAAAGAAAAACTGAAAGAAAAAGAAAGAGAAAGGAAGAGAAGAAAGGAAAAAAAAGAGAAAGAGAAATTAAACATTAAGTCAGAAAAACCATCAAAAAATAGACATTCTAGTGCTGAAAAACAGAAAAATAGGGATAAAGAAAATATGAACGAGTCCGTACCCCACAAACAGAAATCCCCGGTGGCTGAATTAGATTTTAAAAAGAAGGAAGAAATTGATGAAAAACCAAAAACTAGTGTTCACAGCAAAACTGATAGTCCTTCTCGAAGTATTAAGAGGGAAGACAATAAAAAAAGTGAAAAGTCACAATCTGATAAATATTTTTCTAAAGACAAAACTTCCAAAGAATATTCTAAAGCTGTGAAAAATGAAAAATCTAGTCACAAAGAGAAGGTGAAAGAAACACATGTTTCTAAGACTTCCACAAACAAAAAGAAAGTGGACAGTGAACCAAAACCCAAAGTCAAGAAAAGTGATGAAAGTATAACCTCATATCGAAACAAACTTTCTAATGTGACCCTACCTGAGCTTATCAATGATTTATCGGGGTCAGACTCATTGGATTCTTCATCTGTGAGTTCCTTATCGTCGTCGTCGGTCCCGGGATCGGATAGTGGCTCTGACAATGACAGTGAAGCAGAGAGCGTCTCGAGCAAGAGTCGGAAATCTAGTTCCAGCAGCAAGGCTTCTACTCCAGCTCAAAAGAGCGCCTTAGGTAAGTTGGAATGAAATCATGCACCTATCAATGTCTGTTTTTTGACAAGCCCTGTAAGAACTCTCATAGGCAGGGGTTCCATTTGACCCTTAAGTTGATCCTGTGACCTCTGGAATTTCCAAAATGACACTTTCTGACCCTAAGAATTCTGGCTGAAGGGTCAAATTTTCTCTTAAGTCGTAGGTATTTTGGTTATAAAATTGTAAAATCCTTCAAAATTATCAAAATGACCCTTGAGATTCACCACCTACTGTGACCTAGTGGAACCGCTGATATGTGATATGAATTTTACCTGAATTTTTATACAAAAGGTGCCTAGAATGCCTCTAACTTTAGGGATTTTGATAAAACTTCCTGCTTTATTGATTGATGCATATTAGATAATTTATTTATGTAATTTTTGTTGAATCAAACAAACACAGTTTACATCAATGTTATTTTTTGTATGTGTTTTATCAGTGACTGTGTGTTAGCAAAGAAACTTGTGATTTCAGTACAATTGCGAGATATGAGAGAACTTATTGGGTCTGAATGCCACACTCTACACTCGGACTTAATAACTACTCCCAGATCTAACATAACACTCTATTCCATAGACTTGAATAACTCAATAATTATTTAATTTGACTTTCAATTTCCATCACAGGTATGTTATAATGATGGACAGTTCACGAAATATTTTAATACATGTATTTTCTTATTCATTCATCTCATTGTTAATGTGACTAGTTTCTTCTTATTAATAGATTGACAATGAAAAATTTACCCTTGCCCATACGTCCTTCCACCCGTCCCACAAATCTTGCGTCATTCCTATCTCAAAGGTATTTGACTTATGAGTATCAGAACGTCATAGGTCACCGGGGCTTTTCAATTGCATTTATTTAGCAAGATCAGAGTTACGCCCCTTGATTGAGTAAAGTGGGAGCACCTGTGGACATATTTCTTAATTTGTTATTATATCAGTAATATATAATTTAAACGAACATTCACAAAGTTTTTCCATCTCGTGTTGTTTCAGGTACTTTGATAGCTGAATTGGAGGAGGACGAATCTGAAGACGACATTCCTGAACCAGGGTCAGTGTTCTCCACTCATTCCTCTGGATCACGTCATTCACCGAGTCGATCACAGATTGACAGTAAACCGGTTTTTACCAACCCTACGTCTGGAAGTCGACCGTCACCAAATCATCAAGAGGATCATAAGTCAGTAGTGAGTAGTAAATCAAAGCTTTCACCTGGACAAAGACATCCGAAGGATAAACAAACAGGGGAGGTAATTGTGGAGGAAACTGTAGGAAAATCTCCGAAGAAGAGATCTCGAGTGAGTTCCAAGGATAAAAGTGCTATTGTGACGAATGCAGTCAAACAACCAGGTGCTGGAATGTTAATTCATAGTGAAAGTAAAGGATTTGATACTGACCGCCGACACGAAGGAAGCCTCTCGCCGAAGTTTGGTGTTAGTATTGGAGATGAGGCACCACACGAAATGATGGATTCTCAGAATGGAGAAGATTTAACGGAGCTTGTTGCTCTACAAAGGAAACTTATGTCTATAAAAGATCCCAATATTCTAGTCAAAGTTGTGATGCTTATACAAAAAGTTGGGCAGTTTAAAATCGGAGAGTCTTCAACCTTTGACTTCGATCTGTGCTCATTGGACAGTAGTACAGTACAAGAGATCAGAACCTATATAGGTCAAGCGTGACTGCTTCAGTCTTGTGTGTCCTCAAAGTATTTTGTGCAGCTTTATTCTTGAAATCTATGTTGTGATTGTGTTGCGACATGGCCACCTTTTACGGAAAACTGTGACATTTTGCACATATATTTATTAACAAATGCTTGAGTATGGTAAAAAACCCAGCCAGTACAAATACCAGATCATTTGATATTTCCCATAGCCATGTGATTTTGGTCAATCCGTCTACAGATATTTCATACATTCAAGAAAACCGTCTTGTACGGTCAGATAACAATTGAAAAATACCCTTTTTTCGTAGTGAATATGAAAAAATGTAGTATATATAGGGCAACATTTCATTACTTATACTACATGAAATTTCAATGGTCTTGATCAAAGGAGATGGTCATTAGTTCTTTCCATTTATTCCTTCTAGAGTTCTTTCCCTTTGTAGTATATACATATTCTATAGAAGGGTTCTTAAGTGATACAGGCTACATGTTCAGATACATGCTATTTCAATGCAAATTAACAGGCCGGTATTCTTAACTTGCAATTCTTTTTTTTTTAATCTACTTAAAATATCATATTTTTCCATAGTTGGTGGCCACAGCGAGTCGTATTAAATATGCAGAAATGATCTGAAACATCTCATTAAAATCATTCACAGTCAGACCTCATTCATTCATAATCATCAGATCCGATTTTTATGCCCCCCTTCAAAGAAGAGAGGGCATATTGGTTTGCACATGTCGTTCGGTCGGTATGTACGACGGTCGGTCCGTTACCTTTTTGTTTCCAATCAATAACTCGAGAACCCCTTGACCTATCAGGCTCAGACTTGGTCCATACATTCATCTTTGGTAGCAGAGGACCCCTATTGATTTTGGCTCACTGGCTCAAAGGTTAAGGTCACAGGGGTCAATTGTTTACAAACTCCGATTTTTTTCCTTTTTATACCATTTTTACCACAAAACATTTCTTGCATGTATATTTGTGCAGCATATTTTGAACTTGCTTGTGCAATTGTACAATCATTACTCTGACAAAAAACCATGAGGGGGCATACTGTTTTACAAACATTTCTTGTTAATTCAAATAACACATGGTTTCGAATAGCCCATTTCAATTTGACAGACCAAAGAAGATAAGATGGACCCGATATTTATTTCTGATGATGCAAAGTACATGTATTCCGATAGAGGGTTGTCGAAATAAACGAGGTCCGACCGTACTGTAAAATCCGACCTTGTTACAAGGCCAATATTTTAAGTTATCTGTTGGTTTTGCTGGGTTAAATGTTCATAAGTTGTACTCCAGTTTGTCTTACAATTAACTTTGTATTCATTTATTTATGCAAATACAACGATCTTGCGAAAATAGCCGAAAACAACCTCACAAAAATGTCAGATTTTACGGTACCCAAGTCTTACGTTGTCACTTCCATTCATTATGTTGTTGTTATAGTTGACTTTGATAATGGCTGATGTAAATCCATATTCTGTATTTATTGTGTGTTTTTTTATTTGCTCAGTTCAAGTTCTTGCTGGATTGAGAACTTGCCTTGCTTTCAGCTGAATCTAGATTACTGTAGAACACTATTTATTCGAGACAGGGACTGTTTATATAACTGTTTAAGATTTGGCTTCATTGTGCATCGTGGCTGAAATTCAAATTTCTCATGAATTTTAATGTGTCATGGCGGCATTAATGTACTAATTACATACGTATGTACATGTAACTAGGGGTGTCATTGATAGGAATGTTATTGATGCGGATTTTGAACTATTGAATAATGCACTTATCAACGTTTTCATCTTTGCTTTCTAGTTTTTCATACATGTGTTCAAGTATCGATATATTGTTGATACACCCCTATACTTTATTGCAGTGTGAATTGAACAAAGTAGCTGAGTTGGTATAAAATACAGCACTACTGAATTCTTAGTGATCTACAGTGATTTACACTGATGTGTTAGTGCTAATTGTTAATTTCCTCACATTCAGTAGTTAGGTACATCTACAATAAAAACTGTGCTACTCTATTTATATATACATCAGTTGGTTTAAAAACTTCTTTTCATATTCTACATGCCATTATTGGTGCACCATACACGATGGATTGTTCTTCGTTATTGTTTTCTCTGTGTAAATGAATGCATTGGGCCAGCCTTAAAAAAGTGTTTGTTACTTACTCCTAAAAATGGTCTCGACTCAAATTTGTTTTGAGATGTCCGAGTGAGGAAGCTTTCTAGGGGTTTTGTATTAATAGTTGAAACTTGAATGACCATAAAACGATAATAGCAAACCTACCTACATAAATTGTTTGGTAGGGATAAAGGCATTTTCTATCAAAAGATGTTAAGTAAGAATTTTGAGAAAATGTGTTAATGCCTTCACAGTCCATACAAACATACAAACATTGCATTGGAACTTTTCTTCAAAGTTTGCTAGAACTGCAAAACACAAGTTCGATACATGTACAGGTATTTCCTATGCTGGCGCTAACTCATGCGTAAGTCGGGATAGAAAATACTGGTTTCAGACACTTTCGTGGTTTTGGGAAACATTTAAAAAAGTGACAATGCAGTGTTAAAAAGTATTGATGATAAAAAGGGCTATTTCGTTTGAACCTTTAAGCCAAAACAATTTTTTAAGACTGGCTACTCAGTGCTTGTGTACTTGTTTCACTGTTAGTATGCAGTGTTTATTTATGAATTCTGTGCCATTAGGTTTTTACATTTGATACACTTAATTCTTTTGTGTACAAATCTTGAGTACTGGAAATTATGTCAGAATTATAGCACAACAGATATTGTGTCATGTCACAAAGGACTCAGCTTGTAGCATAGCAGAGAATGGTATTATTGTTAGTACAAAAACTATTATGCAGGCCGCCCTAGTGAAACCATTCAAACCTGTAATAACCTTTTTTTCTTTTTTTGGAAAATCCTTTAAAACCTGATAAACTTATAAAAAACCTGTAATTTACTCTCCAAGTTAGTTTTTTGCAACTTTTATAAAAACTTTTATATTCATTGAGACTTGCTAGGATTCATTGAGACTTGCTAGGATTCATTGAGACTTGCTAGGATTCATTGAGACTTGCTAGGATTCATTGAGACTTGCTAGGATTCATTGAGACTTGCTAGGATTCATTGAGACTTGCTAGGATTCATTGAGACTTGCTAGGATTCATTGAGACTTGCTAGGATTCATTGAGACTTGCTAGGATTCATTGAGACTTGCTAGGATTCATTGAGACTTGCTAGGATTCATTGAGACTTGCTAGGATTCATTGAGACTTGCTAGGATTCATTGAGACTTGCTAGGATTCATTGAGACTTGCTAGGATTCATTGAGACTTGCTAGGATTCATTGAGACTTGCTAGGATTCATTGAGACTTGCTAGGATTCATTGAGACTTGCTAGGATTCATTGAGACTTGCTAGGATTCATTGAGACTTGCTAGGAGGTTTGCTGATGCCAATATTCCTATTTGATTGTAACAAAAATATGTTCTTAAGTTTCCACAATGCTGATGCTCATTCATTTGTTGGTAGAACACTGGGCCATCACCCAGGAGGTCCGAGTTCATCTCAAGCATGGCCGATCATCTCTGACATTTGAATACCATCATTTGCACTCCACCTCTGATTTACGTGGGGTAGTTACTTTTTTAGTTGTTTTTGTACAATATTTTTTTATTTTGCAATTGTTGTGATGTGTGTTGAAGCCTTTGCCTTCAAAATCAACAAGCTAGCTTGTGAAAAATAAATTATTCTTCAAGTCTATGTTGCAGTTATAATTTATTTGTTTTTCTGACACAGCATTTATTTGCAACGGAGAAAATGTGCTCTTTACACAAGTATAACTCAAAATCGTAATCCCGTAAAACACTCACCTGAATACGGTAGACGGGAGATTAGCCCTTAGGACATTTGCCCCTAAGCTCAAATTTGCATAAGTGGACAAAAGCCCCTTCATGATATTGCACATGCAGACAATAGCCCCTTAATTATTTAGCGAAGAGCTCCGATAGTTATTCCTTTATATTTTATTATTATCTTTTCCACTAAATCAAATAATTATTAGTATTTTATCTAAGGTTAAAAAATAATGGGGAAAGTTCACTGCAATATATGCCTTAAAACAAATACTTAATCAAGTATTTCATAATTCATCTTTTTATTTATTCTTATTTTAAAAGGTATTTATAAAAATATTGAGCAAAACACCTTATACAGAGTGTTTAAATTTTATGTCCTGTTATCAAGGGGTATGTGCACAATCAGAAGGGGCTTTTGTTCACCTGTACAAAATCAAAAGGGATAGTCCGCATTTGCATTATCATGAAGGGGCTTTTGTCCGCCTATGCAAATTTGAGCTTAGGGGCTAATGTCTTACATTCCCTGAATACAAATTAACTAGATGTGTCCATGTGACACAGATACCTTGCTAAGGGCTTTTCAAGTATTGATGGTCAGAAATTAATTTTGAAGTCGAAAGCAGCCATAACATGTCCAATAATTCATGCATTGTAACAGAAATCAAACTTGACCTGTATTTATTATCCTATGCTTATGTGCCCAATATGAATTGAATTCATCCATCCTTTCAAGAGTTATTGACTGTAAACTACGCCAATCTTCAAATGGCAGAGCATAATACAACAGCTACATAGCACCCAAATAACAGTATAAAAGAGAAATATGGCAATTAAGACTGATACAAGGGCCATTACTCTGATCTCATCTAATCATTGGTATAACAAACTACTCCAGGGGTCTTGGACTATTTTCCAAATACACTTGTCCTGGACTTGTGTACATGTTGAATTTGACTTGTCCGACATGGGTGGCTAGTTGTCTGAGAATAGAATGGGGTACGGACTAACAGTTAATTTGGTGTGCATGATACTCGTTTATTTGTAAAATGTCCAATATTAATTAGATTTAAAGGGGAAAATCTTGGCAGTGGGCCAAGGAATTTGTTACTTAATTTGGACAGTTGGGGTCAATCACCATTACAGTAAAGACCGAATAAACAGGGTCAATCACCATTACAGTAAAGACCGAATAAACAGGGTCAATCACCATTACAGTAAAGACCGAATAAACTGGGTCAATCATTATTGGGGAATTGAACACTATAGGAATGTCGCCATGATCTCACTGGACAGACAAACTGCTTTGTTTAATAACTGAAATTAACAAGTATTTCGTAATCACTGATAAGATTTGTTAATTCCATTTTGAGGGGTTTATTTATATAGCACAGAGGCCACGCCTAACAAACTTGTCCGGGACTAACTTCAACTCAACTGCTAGTAGCCCGAACTGGTAATTACTTGTCCTGGACGTCGGACTAGTGGATTTCTAGAGACCTGACTCCATGATGGTTGTGGAAAACAATTATGTAAATGATATTATGAGGAATCCTGTCAGTCAAAGACGTTAAGGGCCATGTACTCTGTATGTGTTTATGATGACTGGTCATTGAACGTGGTCCTCAAAGTGTTAACACTGAAATTATTGATGAAGGACAATGATGGACCAAAGAGCTCGCCAAGTTTTCATGCTCAGGTAAAACTAAAAATTAGAGATTAATATGTTGTGACCCGTCTGAAATGTCCACATATTTTGAGATTCCATATGTCGTACAGAATACATAGAGATTCCATGTGTCGTACAGAATACATAGAGATTCCATGTGTCGTACAGAATACATAGAGATTCCATGTGTCGTACAGAATACATAGAGATTCCATGTGTCGTACAGAATACATAGAGATTCCATGTGTCGTACACAATACATGGAGATTCCATGTGTCGTACACAATACATGGAGATTCCATGTGTCGTACACAATACATGGAGATTCCATGTGTCGTACACAATACATGGAGATTCCATGTGTCGTACACAATACATAGAGGTTCCATGCGTCATATGAAATACATAACAATTTCAATCTTATATACAATACATAAATATGCCATGTACAATACATAAATATTCCAATGTCATGTACTATACATAAATATACCAATGTCATAAAATACAGAAAGATTCCAATATCATGAACAATACATAAAATAACAAACTCTACTAGCAATCAAGGTGGTCATGTAAAACAGAAGCTACCATGGAAGGTAAATCAAATCCTTGCTAGGAAAGCTATCGGGGGAGAGAACCTCCATTTGGCCATTATGGTAACATAATTCAGTGGAGTAGTGTCGAGTATTCTCTGATAATTGTAGATTTTCACCTGTTCTCAATCAGCAATGAATGCACTATTTCATAGTTAATGAAATACATCATCAATGAAAAACATGATCAACATCACAGTCATATATATACTACAGTCGGACCTCGTGCATTGGAATTCATCGGGTCCAAAATTTTATTACGATTAATACATGGTTTGGAATAGTCCATTTCACTTCGACATGCGTAAGAAGATACATCAGGACCTGATATTTATTTCGGATGATAACCAAGTGTTTGGATAGAAGGTTTGTTGAATAAACAAGGTCTGACTGTATTTATACCTAACTCACCAGCATATTCATATAGTATGCACACCATTCAAATAACTTATAGTCAAACATTGAGAAGTTGAAAAGTATACTGCTCAACTCATTATGATAAGATACATCAAGTTACAATTCAGATTTTATTTCTGGTTTAACATCATCAACAGATGCTGAATCTCCTGAAGCTGCACTTTCTTGTGTTTCTGAAGATTTTGGTTCTTTAATGTCAATATTGCTATTTTCGTTCTGATTGGAGGGCATTTCTTTTGACTCCTCCCCATCCCCAGCAGTCTTCTCTCCAATAGGTTGTTTATCTGATTCTATCTTTTCCGATTGGTTGGAATCTTTCATGGATGACTTTGTGATTTTGTCATACTTCTCAGTAAAATATTTGAATATGGATTCCATGCTGGAAAAACTGGTGTTTTCATGTTTGTCAGTTCCTACAGAAGTGAATGTAGAATGTTACACAAACATAAAATACATCAAACTCAATTATACCAGATAGCAACAACAAAATCTGCAACAGCAAATTTACAGATAAACAAGAGGGTTTGGGAACAAAACTATTAAAGCTATTTCTGTGTAACTATTTCCTTGTAACTGTTTCTGTGTGTAACTATTTCTGTGTAACTATTTCCTTGTAACTGTTTCTGTGTGTAACTATTTCTGTGTAACTATTTTGGTGTTACTATTTCTGTGTAACTATTTCTGTGTTACAGTTTCTGTGTAACTGTTCCTGTTCTGTGTAACTGTTTCTTTGTTTATGTGCAACTGTTCCTGTTCTGTGTAACTGTTCCTGTTCTGTGTAACTGTTTCTGTGTAACAGTTTATGTGCAACTGTTCCTGTTCTGTGTAACTATTTCTGTGTAACTATTTCTGTGTAACTGTTCCTGTTCTGTGTAACTGTTTCTTTGTTTATGTGCAACTGTTCCTGTTCTGTGTAACTATTTTTGTATAACTATTTCTGTGTAACTGTTACTGTGCAATTGTTTCTGTACTGTGTAACTATTTTTGTGTAACTGTTTCTGTGTAACTGTTTCTGTGCAACTGTTCCTGTTCTGTGTAACTGTTTTTGTGTAACTTTTTTTGTGTAACTGTTTCTGTGTAACTGTTTCTGTGAAACTTTTTCTGTGAAACTCTTTCCATGTAACTTTCTGAGTAACCATTTCTATGTAATCATTTCTGTGTGACCGTTTCTAAGTTAATATTTCTGTGTAACTTTTTCTGTGTCACTATTTCTGAGTAACTATTTCTGAGCAACTATTTGTGTGCAACTATTTCTGTACTAAGACTGAGTCATGTAGTTTAACATCAAACCCACAATTAACATAACTGATCACAGAAATGAAGCAATTAACAACAAAACAAAAGTTGAAATATTAAAACAACTTTTTAAATAATAACAAGTCATGGTTTTCCAAACAAACAGTACTCAAATACTGGAAAGAGAAGAATCAATTGGCAGGTGGGCACAATGCAGACTTCTGTGATTAAAGCCTTTTGGTAAGCACACAGCAATCTCCCCTGAGCGACCCTCTCTAGAGCAACTACAGTCTAAACTGCCCTTGCGACTCACTGAATTAAGTGACTCCCTGTCATATGCGAATGTAAATGTTGCCCCCGATGAGTTTTCCTATATAATAACACTGAATTAATTGACTCCTGTCTGACGCAACAAGCGACCATGAAAATTGTCACCCAAACGCACCCTTAGACTGTTTTAAGCGACTTTGAAATGGTCAATTTAATTGCCAATTGTCATGTCTGAATACAATAGAAATGTGTGAAACTTTAATAAACAACTTGATCAGTGTCGCCAAGCGCTTAATTCTATGGTTGAGAGCATCTTTATTACCCCGATTATCATCATTATCAATTTTCAACCAATGTAACCTCCCTAGAGGTTGTGCAGTAATGTAGTTAATACCCATCTCCCAAAGTGTGACACTCTGGTGAGGTTGTACAGTAATGTAGGTAATACCCATCTCCCAGTGTGACACTCTGGTGAGGTTGTACAGTAATGTAGGTAATACCCATCTCCCAGTGTGACACTCTGGTGAGGTTGTACAGTAATGTAGGTAATACCCATCTCCCAGTGTGACACGCTGGTGAGGTTGTACAGTAATGTAGGTAATACCCATCTCCCAGTGTGACACTCTGGTGAGGTTGTACAGTAATGTAGGTAATACCCATCTCCCAGTGTGACACTCTGGTGAGGTTGTACAGTAATGTAGGTAATACCCATCTCCCAAAGGGTGACACTCTGGTGAGGTTGTACTGTAATGTAGGTAATACCCATCTCCCAGTGTGACACGCTGGTGAGGTTGTACAGTAATGTAGGTAATACCCATCTCCCAAAGTGTGACACTCTGGTGATGTTGTACAGTAATGTAGGTAATACCCATCTCCCAGTGTGACACTCTGGTGAGGTTGTACAGTAATGTAGGTAATACCCATCTCCCAGTGTGACACTCTGGTGAGGTTGTACAGTAATGTAGGTAATATCCATCTCCAACAGTGTGACACTCTGGTGAGGTTGTACAGTAATGTAGGTAATACCCATCTCCCAAAGTGTGACACTCTGGTGAGGTTGTACAGTAATGTAGGTAATACCCATCTCCCAAAGTGTGACACTCTGGTGAGGTTGTACAGTAATGTAGGTAATACCCATCTCCCAGTGTGACACTCTGGTGAGGTTGTACAGTAATGTAGGTAATACCCATCTCCCAGTGTGACACGCTGGTGAGGTTGTACAGTAATGTAGGTAATACCCATCTCCCAAAGTGTGACACTCTGGTGATGTTGTACAGTAATGTAGGTAATACCCATCTCCCAGTGTGACACTCTGGTGAGGTTGTACAGTAATGTAGGTAATACCCATCTCCCAGTGTGACACTCTGGTGATGTTGTACAGTAATGTAGGTAATACCCATCTCCCAGTGTGACACTCTGGTGAGGTTGTACAGTAATGTAGGTAATACTCATCTCCCAGTGTGACACTCTGGTGAGGTTGTACAGTAATGTAGGTAATACTCATCTCCCAGTGTGACACTCTGGTGAGGTTGTACTGTAATGTAGGTAATACCCATCTCCCAGTGTGACACTCTGGTGAGGTTGTACAGTAATGTAGGTAATACTCATCTCCCAGTGTGACACTCTGGTGAGGTTGTACAGTAATGTAGGTAATACCCATCTCCCAAAGTGTGACACTCTGGTGAGGTTGTACAGTAATGTAGGTAATACCCATCTCCCAGTGTGACACTCTGGTGAGGTTGTACAGTAATGTAGGTAATACCCATCTCCCAGTGTGACACTCTGGTGAGGTTGTACAGTAATGTAGGTAATACCCATCTCCCAGTGTGACACTCTGGTGAGGTTGTACAGTAATGTAGGTAATACCCATCTCCCAGTGTGACACTCTGGTGAGGTTGTACAGTAATGTAGGTAATATCCATCTCCCACAGTGTGACACTCTGGTGAGGTTGTACAGTAATGTAGGTAATACCCATCTCCCAAAGTGTGACACTCTGGTGAGGTTGTACAGTAATGTAGGTAATACCCATCTCCCAGTGTGACACTCTGGTGAGGTTGTACAGTAATGTAGGTAATACCCATCTCCCACAGTGTGACACTCTGGTGAGGTTGTACAGTAATGTAGGTAATATCCATCTCCCAGTGTGACACTCTGGTGAGGTTGTACTGTAATGTAGGTAATACCCATCTCCCACAGTGTGACACTCTGGTGAGGTTGTACAGTAATGTAGGTAATACCCATCTCCCAGTGTGACACTCTGGTGAGGTTGTACAGTAATGTAGGTAATACCCATCTCCCAGTGTGACACTCTGGTGAGGTTGTACAGTAATGTAGGTAATACCCATCTCCCAGTGTGACACTCTGGTGAGGTTGTACAGTAATGTAGGTAATACCCATCTCCCAGTGTGACACTCTGGTGAGGTTGTACAGTAATGTAGGTAATACCCATCTCCCAGTGTGACACTCTGGTGAGGTTGTACAGTAATGTAGGTAATACCCATCTCCCACAGTGTGACACTCTGGTGAGGTTGTACAGTAATGTAGGTAATACCCATCTCCCAAAGTGTGACACTCTGGTGAGGTTGTACTGTAATGTAGGTAATACCCATCTCCCAGTGTGACACTCTGGTGAGGTTGTACTGTAATGTAGGTAATACCCATCTCCCAAAGTGTGACACTCTGGTGAGGTTGTACAGTAATGTATCACATTTCTATGCAGACATGTTTCAATATCATCAACATTCTTTTTAGTATAAGCAATCAATTAAAACGATTTCTACCTGCTGATACAGTAACGACCTCATCACGAGTGTTTTCTAAAGGTGCATCTAACGGGTCATAGGCAGACGCCCAATTCACCACACACTGCAATTCAAGAACACGGAAAATGAAAAATCTGACATCAAGCCAGGAGTTACCTATGTTGGCTGTGGAATAATTGCAAGGTGGATTATATTCAAATTTTGTCATCCGTAATCATGGTGTTTCATTTGACTAATTAAAAAATGGCATGAGTGTTAAGAGACTTTGTAGCCTTATGGGTCAGTATTTCAAAATATAGTAAGAATAGAGATACATCTACTCCAGGGCCCGTATTCACAAACGTTTTAAGACTGAATCTCAGATTTAGACTTTAAAATGGTAAATTTTGATTTTGTTCCTACGTTATTGTTACACAATATATTTTGATAAAGCATGGCAAAAGTGTAGAGTGAGTAACAAGAAATATTCAGGCAAAAATGTATCCGTTTAAATATAATGAAAACGAATTGCTGGTAAATTCAAATTTTGCAATTTTAAAGTCTAAGTCTGAGATTTAGTAATATAAATATCGGGTTACTCCTGCAGTATAGACAACAACGTACCAACTTCATGCTCAGGAGAGCTAATACAAAAACAGATGGATGTGTATTGATTTCAGCCCTCGACACTGTACACATAACTTACCTGCTTATAGTAATCCACGACGTCAGGCTCTGCCTTCTGACCTCTCAAAGTATGTACAGAGTCTGTGAAAGCTATAGCAAAAACTCGCTCCTGAAACTCTGCAAGATGTTTCTTTGTCTGAAGATAAACATGTTAACATATGTACGAAAGTTGATATAAAAATAAAAATGGCAAAACACACACTAACAAGTAACTCTGGCAACACTGGTAATTAAATATAACTTCTCAGTCAATCTTTAGTAATAGTGTCCTTGACCCCAGTGGCCCAAAATACAATCCTACCCTAGATCATCAAATAAGCTTGCTATACACCAAGTTTGATGAAAATCTGTAAGTCTGAACTAAAATTATGGACCAGACACCCTCTATTGACCCCGCCTACGCATCCCATTGCCTGCCTGACTAATCACATATCCAAATCTAACCAAGCTTTTCCGCATATACCAAGATACAATACAGATAAAACGATGTTAAAGGTGGACTTCACACTGTAGATGGACTGTACTCACCAGTTCCACTGTACTAACACCTCCATAACTGTGCGCTACTAAAGCAATATGAGATGCGGGACACTTCTGCACAAATTCTTGCCACATAGTCTCTGTATGTTCCTCAGGGCTGCTGTTACCCTGTGGGTGGAAGGTAAAAAGACATTATTTAATATTCAGACAGATGAGGGGTGTTCACAATTCAGTTTACCAGCAGACAGATGAGGGGTGTTCATGAGTAAGTTTACCAGCAGTCAGATGAGGGATGTTTACAAGTGAGTTTACTAGCAGATAGATAAGTTGTGTTCACAAGTGAGTTTACCAGTAGACAGTTGAAGGGTGTTCACAAGTGAGTTTACCAGTAGACAGTTGAAGGGTGTTCACAAGTGAGTTTACCAGTAGACAGATGAGGGATAGTTTACCAGCAGACATATGAGGGGTGTTCACAAGTGAGTTTACCAGTAGACAGTTGAAGGGTGTTCACAAGTGAGTTTACCAGTAGACAGTTGAAGGGTGTTCACAAGTGAGTTTACCAGTAGACAGTTGAAGGGTGTTCACAAGTGAGTTTACCAGTAGACAGATGAGGGATAGTTTACCAGCAGACATATGAGGGGTGTTCACAATTGAGTTTACCAGTAGACAGTTGAAGGGTGTTCACAAGTGAGTTTACCAGTAGACAGATGAGGGATAGTTTACCAGCAGACATATGAGGGGTGTTCACAAGTGAGTTTACCAGTAGACAGTTGAAGGGTGTTCACAAATGAGTTTACCAGTAGACAGATGAGGGATAGTTTACCAGCAGACATATGAGGGGTGTTCACAAGTGAGTTTACCAGCAGACATATGAGGGGTGTTCATGAGCAAGTTTACCAGCAGACAGATGAGGGATGTTCACAAGTGAGTTTACCAGCAGACATATGAGGGGTGTTCACAAGTAGGTTTACCAGCAGACAGATGAGGAATGTTCACAAGTTAGTTAACCAGCCGACATATGAGGGGTGTTCACAATTGAGTTAACCAGCAGGCAGATTAGGGGTGTTCACAAGTGAGTTTACCAGCAGACAGATGAGGGGTGTTCACAAGTAAGTTTACCAGCAGACAGATGAGGGGTGTTCACAATTGAGTTTACCAGCAGTCATATGAGGGTTGTTCACAAGTAAGTTTACCAGCAGACAGATGAGGTATGCTCACCAGCAGACCAGTTGACCCAGACTAACCACTGATCAAGTTATCTGGATTATTTTTTTACCTGATGGTATTTGCTAAGTCAGGCCATCATATCTTATGGTCCATGACATTCGCAATGCATTTTGACAGAAGGGCATCCAGTAATAACTAGAAATGTGTCCAAAGGACACGGATGTCCCCACTTGCAGCCTTTGTGACAAAAGCAACTGCCATTATTCTGTTCATAGTTTGTGAATGTGTATCAAAAATACCAAGTGAACAACTGTACTGATTATAGTGATAAGTCAAGGGCAATAACTTTGCACTCACTGGGCGTAATCATACATGAAAAAACCCAGGTGCACAACTATACAGGTTGGTGAGCCTTCCTGTTAAGTTTTATGACTCTGGCTCATATTGTATTTGTGATATGCGCGACACAAGATTGCATACTCTGTAGGCTATATTTTAACCATGTCAAGGGCCATAACTTTGCACTTACTGGACACAGCCAAACATGAAACCCCAGGTGCACAACTTGACATGCTGGTGAACATTCCTGTGAAGATTTATGAATCTGGCTCATATTGTATTGGAGATATGGGCGACACAAGATTGCATACTCTGTAGGCTATATTTTAACTATGTCAAGGGCCATAACTCTGCACTTACTGGACACAGCCAAACATGAAACCCCAGGTGCAAACTTCACATGCTGGTGAACATTCCTGTAAAGTTTTATGAATCTGGCTCATATTGTATTGGAGATATGGGTGACACAAGATTTTGTGACAGAAGGACAGACGGACGGACGGACAGACGGACAAGGGCAAATCTATATGCCCCCCACCCTTTCAGAGTGGGGGCATAAAAAAACTATGAGATACATCTCCTGTTGATTTTGATTGCAGTAAGTTAGAATACTGATTCAAATAAAACTTAACAATCAAAAAGTTGATGTAATCCTGACAACATCATGTCCATCATTTCACATCCTTTTGTAAGCTCTAGGCGTCAGTATATCAGGTGAGGCTTACCTTAATAGGTCTTGGTTTGCTCCCAGATCCTACGTGGTTCAGATTGGGGTTAGCTACAATCACTGCATAGCCGTTAGTCATTGCCCACTTTATGTACGGCATCTGTGTCCCGCTATCCAAACAATCATTAATTATCAATCTGAAAAAGATTTTGAAAAATGCATTTTAGTAAAATATACTCAGTACATTTAATAATGCATAATGTGGGATTTCTAAATTTTTATTAAATGATTTTTAGGATACCAGAAAGAACTTGACACGGTATAATTGCATGTGTATGCAACATATATGTTTCATGACAATCTACAAATATTTTCATAAAATATGAATTTTAAAAGCTATAAAATGAAATTTAAAGAAGTATGGTTGATAAAAAATTGTGCGTTTTTAAATGTACCGATTATAGATACTTGATTTACTCACAGACATGTATTCACTGAAGAAAAGCTCAGACAAGCATTACTCTGACATAACTGACTTATACTGTAAACCTAGGAATAGTTGCAAATACAGTCGGAACTCGTTCATTTATCTGGTCCACAATTTATTTAGAATAATAGTCATGGTTTCGAATAGCCCATTCAACTTGCATAAGAAGGTACATCGAGACTCAATATTTATTTCGGATGATACCGAGTATTCGAATTGAAGGTTGTAAAATAAACAAGGTCGGAATATATGAAGTTTTGCATATTTTATAACACCGGCATTACAGACAGACATCATAGGTCACAGAATGACATCAACTGCATCACATAACATCAAGTAGGCCAGTTTTTGGTGGCTATTCATCTTCATGGGAAGAAACGAACAGCAAAATCTGCCAACTTAAAAAAGAGCCATATCTTTTCAAGACTGCCAGTAACTATCCTTATTTTTCAATGTGAATCCATTTGTAACAGTTTTGCAATAAATGGCTGCAAGGTGGTTTTGACACAGACAAACTTTATTACCTCCTTGCCCATTGGCCGGCACGGACGACACCATTCCCATGAATCAGAATCATCATTTTATTCTTGTTGGTGTAGAAATCCTCACTGATGAATACGAATGACTTCGGCTCATTTTCTTCAGCATTTGCCTGAAATTCACAATATTTATATATTCTGTATGTGACTATATGTTCTACAGGCTTATTGCAACAGTTCAATGTTACTAAAACCAATAAATGATTAACTACATTCAATCAATCTTAATGTATACTCAGAGCAAACACTACAAGAATGTCATATGTATATAAAACAAGAGATGTTTGTAAAACATAATGCCACCCTGCGACCTTGACCTTTGACCCCAAAATCAAAAGGGGTTCCTCTGCTACCTAAGGTGAATGTGTGGAACAAGTTTGAGGATGATAGGTCAAGGGGTTCTTGAGTTATTGATCTTGGAAGGGGGGCATAAAAAATCCCCAAATATCAATATTTCAAAGACCATCACTTTGATCTGTATCAACACATGAATTATGATTAGGTGAAATTCAAAAGAATTTGGATTTTGGCTGAAATTACTTCGCAAAATTTATCTGCAATAGACAGTCATGACAAAATGGTGACCTACATTACCTATGCCCATTCAGAAGTTACTTACTGGAGTATGCACTCTTTCTAACTTGCATTCTTTCTCTAACAGCTGATAAATCTTCTCAGTGATGAGCTGAAAAATAAAACCGACACTGAACAAAATATCAAATCAACACACGGTATAATCAGTGTATGGGAGGATATTTTCACAAGTCAAAAAGAAATTGGAGATTTCAGACGTTAAGCAGGCATAAATGTTTGCGAATCACTAAAACGAGTGTTGTTACATAAAAGAGTAAAGTAAATCAAACAGTATTTTTCTGATCAAGAAATTGGCTGGCTGATAATTATATTGTTTCTTGAATGTACCAAAATCACAAAATTACTTTTATGCCAACTTTACCCACTTTACAGTAATCCAAAGAGTCCAAGACTTTTCTACATGTTTAGAAGATTGATACAACATTCAGTACTTTGATTTGAATAATATTACATAAAGAAATATCAAACAACTTCTAATCTTTCATCTCAAATTTACACACATTTTTATTTATTTAAAGTCAAGCTTCGGCATAGGAGTGAATAAAGTAGACTGAATATACAAAATATATCTATAGATGAAAGAAATTTAAGCACAAGGTACATGCAAGACTGAAAGCACCGATAATTTGAGGCTTCTTACAAAAGCTGACATATAATAGCTTTGCTCCAAACTCTCAAAGTAATGAATCAATGTAACATTTTGCTTGTAGAAAATGTCATCCAGAGGAAATACATTTGTTCCAAACTTTTTTCATCAATAATTATTCAACTGATATTACAATTGTCATTCAAAGTGACTTTTGAAGACTACAATGCAAGTTTGAAAACGATTTGATGTCATTAATACATCATACATCTTCCTCAATTCAATATGTGTTTTTTGCACTGTACCCACATTTTGGTCACGAGTGTTTTTATATTATCATACCTGACATGTGTCATATAGCATCATGATCATACTGTGCATAATTTATGTAATTATCTGAACGTAGCAGATCCGTGGTCCAGTGGTAAAGAGCAGGACTAGTAATTAGTTTTCTTGTGATACATTTAAATTTCTGTGATATTAGTTAATTGAATTGTTATGTCTCTCTATTTCATGCCACCAGCACATAGAATCACAATGGAAATAAGAGTCTATCCTAGGTGCTGATGTGTATGGCATGGACATAGATAGATTTATGTTGGCACAAGATCACTTACAATAGTCTACACAGTATATACAATGCAATTTACAACACAATGATTATTATAAAAAAATATTACAAAGCTTCGGTAAAAATAAAAGGAATACTAACTTATGACAATAGTTAAAGTTAATACATACACAACACAAGTTTAAGAAGTTGATACAACAAGGTAACATTAAGACACTTTGCAATAACATTGCTATTTTAAGAATACAATATATGGATCTTATACCAAGGATAACCCATTAAAGTTGCTGAAAAGCACTTATTTCCAATGGGGTCCCTATTATTCATATGCATATGCTATTTATAATTATTATTTGAATATCATTGAATGTTTTATTAATTCATGTATGATAATTGTACTCCTATACCGAAAATAATATTATTATCAATAAGAGTTACCTCCCCTAAGGCATTGTAATGTTTCTGATTGTAAACTGGATCATTCTCTCTCTCTTCAAATTTGAACGGCTCATCACCAATTCTACTTCTCATTTGACCTTCTGCAGAAAAAATACATTAACACATATCACTCATCATTGGAACCCAAGGTATGCTTTACCATGTAACACTGGAGCATTGACTGTCCAAGTTTCCTTTATGTAAATATTTATTAGTCATCTGCTGACCAAAGAAGATGCATGTAGCATTGTAATACTCTTCAAATGAAGTCAAGAACATACATTAATGATTAAGTTGAACTAGATAAGTTGAAGCAATATAAAGCATTATTGTATTGGTCAAACTTGACTTGAAATAGATTAATGTGACTACAGTAAAACTTCGAAACCTCGAACTGCCATCGGACCGAGCAATTAGTTCGAGCCATCTACCTGTTCGAGCCATCTACCGTATACGTGTATATGTACAAACTGACTGTCACCGGTGCAAGTGTACTAAGCATGCTGAACGCATGACATTTGTGTGTTGTTAGTGTTTTCATACTGAATGCACGTCGATCAATAGTCACAGCATTATTCATAATTAAAAAAGAAATGAAAGAGAACTAAAACATATTTAAGTAAATGATTCGTTTATTTTTACACACATGAATATTATACAGACAAGAGAGTAAACAATTACGAAGTTCTATTGTAAGACAAACAGTACTAACACAGTTGTCGTTCGTGGCAGACATACAAAATAAGCTTAATGTTTCGTAAGATATTTAATAGATCCATTAAGTGATTTGTTTGTCACATAAGTACATGACTTGTACACTGTATTGTTTATAGTGCAACCATCAAGTAATTATCACTACGTGCGAATAACACGTGTCACAAATCTTACCTGTCATCAAATAATAGAATATCGCTCGGTCCATGAAAGGTGAGAATTATTGTATTGTTCGACCTATCTGGGGTGAACAATGAATGAAATGGTATCTAGGGACCGCAAAACCTGTTCGAGTGTTCGACCTATCTCCGTTCGAGTGATCTACTGTTCGTTAATATGAAATAAGAAGGGGTTTTGCCGGGACCTAAGAACCTGTTCGAGGTATCTACTGTGTTCGACCCAAAACTGTTCGAGGTTTCGAAGTTTTACTGTATTTCTATTATTCCGAACACTGACAAAAGCAGTGACCTGGAATTTTGTACATAATGTCTATTGGTCAATTTTTTTTCAAACAACTGTTCTCCTGCACATACATCTATACAACTGTTCTCCTGCACATACATCTATACAACTGTTCTCCTGCACATACATCTATACAACTGTTCTCCTACACATACATCTATACAACTGTTCTCCTGTACATACATCTATACAACTGTTCTCCTGCACATACATCTATACAACTGTTCTCCTGCACATACATCTATACAACTGTTCTCCTGTACATACATCTATACAACTGTTCTCCTACACATACATCTATACAACTGTTCTCCTGCACATACATCTATACAACTGTTCTCCTGCACATACATCTATACAACTGTTCTCCAGCACATACATCTATACAACTGTTCTCCTGCATATACATCTATACAACTGTTCTCCTGCATATACATCTATACAACTGTTCTCCTGCACATACATCTATACCGAGATATTATGCCCACAAACATTTTCACAAAGTTTGGTAAAGATCGGATGAAAACTCTTTGACTTAAAGAGCGGAAACGGCTAATTTGGCCAATTTTGGATAATTCAAGGGCCATAATTCAGAAGTGCCTGGGGCGATGTTGCTGGTTATAGAACTTGGCCGAGATATTATGCCCACAAACATTTTCAACAAGGTTGGTAAAGATTGGATGAAAACTCTTTGACTTAGAGAGCAGAAACTATGTGGACGCCGCCCGCCGCCGCGGGTGTACCCATAATACGTCCCGTTTTTCAAACGGGCGTATAAAAATCACAGGAAAATTTAAACTCAAAAGAAGTTAAAGTCCAGAAACTCACAAAACGTTAAATCCACCAACAAATTATACCTATTGGTGTTAGTTATTTAGATATTTACCTTCATTGAAATAGTAACCGAATTCTTCAAGTGTATCCGGAAACACGTACACAGGCTCTGAAACACAACAACTTAAATACAAATGTTATCATTTTGTTGTTTTATACACAAGTCATACAGTAAAGCCTTATAGCCATGTAGATTCAGTTCTAACTTATTTATTTTCATTGATCATGAAACAAGTCTACACAATGTATACAATTTACAGAAAATTCTCAAAACTGATTCCTGTGTATCTTAACCAGTACTTGCACCTGTTCAATGCACAGTATTGCTAGCGATTCTATCACACTCAAAGCAGCATTCAAACCTTCAACCATATGATGAGGAGTCAGACTTCAAATACTCCACGTGGGTCACATCGAGTCAGGGAAGCATGTATGGAAGGGTGACAGGTAGAGATAAAATGATATAAAGATCAAACTTGTCACTGAAATAATGTCTGTATCATACCTTCATCTGCCATCAATACCCTCTGAAATAAAATAAAATTGAAACATAAAATTCATGAAGAAATACATGTAACAAGAGAACGTTATCATGACAGACTGTGTTAGTGGAGGACTTCACAACATGGAAATGTACAGGAGATTGTCATGATTATCCTCCCAATATCCCTTCTAGTTTTATCCCTTCTGTAGTTCTCTCCCTCCACCCTTCCATGCGTTATGTACCATATATATATATAATAGAGAAGGGACATAGGGAAATAACTCATAACAATCTTCTATGTGGAAAAGTTTGTGCATTTTGTGACAATCTGGAATATCCAGCCAAACAACTTTCCTCATTTACAGAAGTACATGTTTATCTGCTTGTGAAGCATATGAAATTACCAAATCGCAAACTGTTTCACTCGAACAATTCACTTATACAGCAATATATTAAGAAATGTACTCAAAACAATTGTTAATGCTGCTTTACCAAAACAGAGTTAGGCCATTCTTACAAATTGTCTTATCCTTATCAAGTCCTGACACTATTGGAATTGACGCAGATTTAAGTGCAAAACATTTGTAACTCAAACTTCATTAACAATCTGTTACATAAACAAGTTGTCACATAAACACAGTGTTACATAAACAAGCTGCTACATTATTCAGGGATTTCCCTGACGCAGAAATCTTGAGTCCCTGACTCCCTTTTCTTTCTAGGGACTCCCATTTGCAACTAACTGTGCATCCTTTGGACCCCTAAAATAAACTTTTGTAAACTATAAACTGCATATCTGGGACCCCACAAATTTACCAAGGACCCCCAATTTATCAAACACAAGGGTCCAAGGACCCCTAGCTGAAAATTCCTAGGGCAAACTCTGATTGTTAGTTATACTGATCACCATAACCTAGACAACCAAAGTACACAACAGAAGCTGTTTGTAAACATACACGCCCTGTAAGCCTGCCAGAGGTTAGCAGCCATCTTCCTATGAATTTTGACAACTAAAGATCCAAGCACTTGGCAACTTTTTCAATTGACCTGGGAAACCATGTTTATGAGTCTTCTACAACTGCACAAAGTTTGATGACCATAAGCAGAAACAGTCATAAAAATCAATCAGACACTGAATGTCACTGTGACCTTCTGACCAAGAAACCTATAGACGTCCTCTGCGGAATGCTAGAAAATACCCCATATAGTTTGAATGTCGTTTGCCCAAGCAATCACCAATAATTGATCAGAAATCAAATGGCTTGCTTACCAACCAACGGACTGACAATCGGAGCAAAACAATATACCATAGGAGTTCCCTGCCTTCATCCCTTCTTAAGAGTTCTTTCCCTTTATCCTTTATATATATGTATATAATTATAGTACAATATATTTCCCTTTATCCCATATATAGTATATGAATATATATATACTATAGAAGGGATAAAAGGAGACAACTCTAGAAGGGATAAAGGGAGAGAACTCTAGATATACTATAGAAGGGTGAAAGGGAAAGAACTTTAGAATGGATAAAGGGAAAGAACTCACAACATTGACACAATCTCCTGTACAGTATACCCTGTCTTTGAAGAGACACATACTTTAATGATCTACATATCACGGATAGCTGGATAAATGATGTGAATCTACTACCTTCATCTACTAGAGATCACACAGAAAGCTAGACGACAGGTTTGACATGAATAGTTGAGTGAGATCGCTACAATCAAACTATTCAAACATTGCAAGAATTGCAGTAAGCCCTAAACATGTATGCAGTAGAATCAATTATAAGGCTCTGGATATAAAAATGTCTGTTTTGCAATACTGTCATTCTAGCAATAGCACTGTCCGAAAATCAGCATGATCCTGACTGCGATGTATGAATACGTTATACAACAAATACAGTTAATTTAACAATTTCTGCGATTGAATCGTACATCATCAGTCCATTTCTTTAGTAAACATGACGAAAGCCAAAACTAAATATGAGCCGTGAAAGTATGCTTACAGAGGTCAGAAGGATCAGCATAATTTGTCTGAGTAATAGAGAATATATGAGAAAAGCATGAGTATGAAGAAGCTGCATGAATCATGAAAGCCTAAGTATTTTGAGGGTTTGACCCAAAACTTACTGTGACAGTTTCTGTACCATAAACAGAGTTACAATAATTCTGTGTTAAACCCTTAATTAATACTTTTAAAACATCTGTACATATGAGTTGTATTTGAAAGTATTAAATGATACATTGTCTGATTGTACTGCAGACGGGGTGGAAGTTTTAAGAACTGTGTAAGAACGCAATAAACGTACTCAAAACGAGTAGAGCGTACTGAGAAACTGCTGCGAACTTTTAGAACTGTGTAGAAACGTGTTGCAAACTTGTTCAGAACTTATTTTGTTGACGCCCGACCGCACCACATCATAGCACGTCCAAGTACGGCAATCTCATTTTAAGTACGTTGTCACTCCGTCTAATTGCAGGACGGGATGGTCGCCCGAAAATTTTGAGCAGGCTCAAAGTTCTGGAGCACCATTCCAGATCAAACCCGTCCGAGCCCGTCCATGAAGTTCGTAAAAAAACCGTTCGGTGTGATGCGGCTAGAACATGTTCGGTGTGATGCGGCTTTTACTGTTATGAGACGAGAGATTGTAACATAACAAGACAAATACAGCAACAATAATTGTTGATGCACTAAATATCTTAATACTTGTATTGGCATGAAAATGTCATGTTTTTCTGAATATATAAATAAGCGTAAAGCATTTTCTGATTGTATCCATAAGGCATAAAAAAAATGTTTGTTTCAGGTTTCTCAACCGACCCTATTTTTTTGCCCCGACCCTAGAACATTTTTTTCATTTTGGTAAATTTCTTCTTTTTGGTACAATTTCTTTGTGTGAATTTTTCTTTAGGTTCATATTTCGGCCCAGTTTTTTGATGCTTTACGAGTAATCCAGCTACAGAGCATTATATTCACCTTGATTAAACATAATCCATGTTGAAAGGGTATTTGTCTTTAAACATATATTCATTTAAATCTATGTTTAAATTGCTTGGATTGAAAATAAAAAAATCTTTAAAAAAACATTTTCCAACCTCCGTACCCTATATCTGGGGGGCATGAAACATGAAACAAACTTTTGTTTAGGCCTAAAGTTAAAAGAAGCTAGTAAAGCTGATATACATGACATACATGACATACATGATATACCGGTACATGACATACATGACATACATGATATACCGGTACATGACATACATGACATACATGATATACCGGTACATGACATACATGATATACCGGTACATGACATACATGACATACATGATATACCGGTACATGACATACATGATATACCGGTACATGACATACATGACATACATGATATACCGGTACATGACATACATCATGACATACATGACATACATGATATACTGGTACATGACATACATGACATACACAACATACCGGTACATGATATACATGATATACCGGTACATTATATACATGACATACATGACATACACGACATACATGATATACCGGTACATGATATACATGATATATATGTATTATTGTATAAACCAATACGGTCCATCCAAGTATATTAAATAATTGCTATGTGATTGATTTGTCAGTAAATAGCAAAACAAGCGATGAGTGACTTCATTTTAGAAACAAATCAAACTTAAAATTAGATCAAACATTAAAACAATACATTTACCAGTAAAGTCTTGCAAAATGGTGCAATAAATTGTTGGTTGACTGAGACAATCACACTAGATTTTATTTACATTCTACATACACATACATGTACTCATTTTCCTCAATTTTTAACAATGGCAGATACTTTTTAAAAGTGAATATTTTATATCATATCCAGCAAATATACAAAACTACAGTAATATGATACGTTGTTAAAAGTCAACAGTTAAACAGAAGAATAAATATAATATTGTATTCATATAATCATACAAGCACCATTATCCTTGTACAATGTGCATTCATATAATCATACAGGCACAATTATCCCTGTACAATGTGCATTCATATAATCATACAAGCACCATTATCCTTGTACAATATGCATTCATATAATCATACAAGCACCATTATCCTTGTACAATGTGTATTCATATAATCATACAAGCACCATTATCCTTGTACAATGTGTATTCATATAATCATACAAGCACCATTATCCTTGTACAATGTGTATTCATATAATCATACAAGCACCATTATCCTTGTACAGTGTGCATTCATATACTCATACAAGCACCATTATCCTTGTACAATGTGTATTCATATAATCATACAAGCACCATTATCCTTGTACAATGTGTATTCATATAATCATACAAGCACCATTATCCTTGTACAATGTACATTCATATAATCATACAAGCACCATTATCCTTGTACAATGTGCATTCATATAATCATACAAGCACCATTATCCTTGTACAATGTGTATTCATATAATCATACAAGCACCATTATCCTTGTACAATGTACATTCATATAATCATACAAGCACCATTATCCTTGTACAATGTGCATTCATATAATCATACAAGCACCATTATCCTTGTACAATGTACATTCATATAATCATACAAGCACCATTATCCTTGTACAATGTGCATTCATATAATCATACAAGCACCATTATCCTTGTACAATGTACATTCATATAATCATACAAGCACCATTATCCCTGTACAATGTGCAATCAGTTGAAGTTATAGTTGGTTAGAGAAAGCTACACACGAAGTTATAGAGAGAAAGCGTAGCAACCAGAACCTATTTGAAGTGAATACCTTCATCATACTGAAGAAAGTGCCCATAATTGTCGTCTGCACAATCTGTGAAATTGTAAGTTACAAATAAATTTAGTAAGATCATGCATTACACTGGGGGGGGGGGGCAAAACACATGTTTCATTCCCAAAATTTCAATGAAAATTCCCAATCTGATATCTTTCGGGACATGTATGAGAGTTATAAATTCTAGTTATACATAGACACGACAGTTACTTCCTTATGAAGCTTATAATGTTTCATTATCACATTAAAGTTTCAAATTCATTCATTATATTTTTATTTTTTTGTTCTGTCTGTGGACTAGTTTATTATTTCAGTGAATTATTTCAGCTCTTGTTACAGCTTAACCTGCTAGCGTATCACTCTGAGTTTGCAAAATGTGTCCTACCATCTAACATGCTCAGTAAATGTGTCCTACCATCTAACATGCTCAGTAAATGTGTCCTACCATCTAACATGCTCAGTAAATGTGTCCTACCATCTAACATGCTCAGTAAATGTGTCCTACCATCTAACAAGCTCAGTAAATGTGTCCCAACATCTAACATGCTCAGTAAATGTGTCCTACCATCTAACATGCTCAGTAAATGTGTCCTACCATCTAACATGCTCAGTAAATGTGTCCTACCATCTAACATGCTCAGTAAATGTGTCCTACCATCTAACATGCTCAGTAAATGTGTCCTACCATCTAACATGCTCAGTAAATGTGTCCTACCATCTAACATGCTCAGTAAAAATTCATTCAGTGTGGTAAAACATAGAAATTTTACATTTAACAAAGAAGAAAATATTTTTGGTTTGGTTAAATCTGGATGTGCAAGGCTAAGTATAAATATAGACCCTACGTATAAATATAGACCCTACGTATAAATATAGACCCTACGTATAAATATAGACCCTACGTATAAATATAGACCCTACGTATAAATATAGACCCTACGTATAAATATAGACCCTACGTAACTTATTTCACATTTTGACATTTTCCAGTTATGTAGGGTCTTATCAGCTACCTATCGATATCAAGTAGCATTTTCCGACACGATTCTGTGGCGCTCTTTTTTCCACTTATTATGAACTATCAAACAATACCAGCAGGGAAAATACATTACCAATTGCTCAATTAATGCTTTCTACGCCGGATAAGGTCAAGAATTCCCAATGTCATGCCCTAATTGTATAAAGATGCGCATTTGTCTGCATCTAGTGTATATTTCACAGAGATTCGGCGTAATGGCTGTGCAACATACCCGGTTATACAAATAAGTAAAATAATTAACAACATAATAAATGCTTATAGTTAAATGGGCAGGTAAACGTCGAATATGTTGGACTACTGGCCAACTATTCCTTTAACTTTGAATGGCATGCAACTTTGTCTGTTTTAAATGTCACCTGACTTGCAACTCCCAGGAACAATCAGGTTGTGGGGTGTAGGTTGTGGGGTGTAGGTTGTGAGGTGTAGGGTGTAGGGTGTAGGTTGTGGGGTGTAGGTTGTGGGGTGTAGGTTGTAGGTTGTGGGGTGTAGGTTGTGGGGTGTAGGTTGTAGGTTGTGGGGTGTAGGTTGTGAGGTGTAGGTTGTGGGGTGTAGGTTGTGGGGTGTAGGTTGTGCGGTGTAGGTTGTGCGGTGTAGGTTGTGAGGTGTAGGGTGTAGGGTGTAGGTTGTGGGGTGTAGGTTGTGGGGTGTAGGTTGTGGGGTGTAGGTTGTGGGGTGTAGGTTGTGGGGTGTAGGTTGTGGGGTGTAGGTTGTGGGGTGTAGGTTGTGGGGTGTAGGTTGTGGGGTGTAGGTTGTGGGGTGTAGGTTGTGGGGTGTAGGTTGTGGGGTGTAGGTTGTGGGGTGTAGGGTGTAGGTTGTGGGGTGTAGGTTGTGGGGAGGTAGGTTGTGGGGTGTAGGTTGTGGGGTGTAGGTTGTGGGGTGTAGGTTGTGCGGTGTAGGTTGTGCGGTGTAGGTTGTGGGGTGTAGGTTGTGGGGTGTAGGTTGTGAGGTGTAGGTTGTGAGGTGTAGGTTGTGGGGTGTAGGTTGTGGGGTGTAGGTTGTGGGGTGTAGGTTGTGGGGTGTAGGTTGTGGGGTGTAGGTTGTGGGGTGTAGGTTGTTGATGTACAACTCTAATGTATGACACGGGTATGACTAAAGTGCAGATAGAAGTCCTATCCACGGATAGGAATCGAGACTTGCGGATAGGAACGATAAAATCAATATTACTCACTGGAATCTATTGAGACTTTAAGACATTGTTTTAATTACAAAAACCAAATTATTTACAAACCTGCGTTGAAAAATAAAGTTTACAGACTATATTTTATATATACTGAGCTGACTTGCTATCTAGATCAAGCCTGCTGATAGGAATCGAGATTAGTGGATAGGAATGATACTTGCGGATAGGACCAATAAACTACACAATCGTTATCATATTATAATGAAACTTGAACACAATTTTTAAATAATAAATATAAATAGATTGGTCTGCTTTCGGCCGCATATCAATAAATATGAAGTTTATAGACTATATTGAATATACCGCGTTTACCTATTAGTATTTGTCTCGTGAATAAACTGAGGCTACATCATTGTGTTTTGTATATCTGTATAATACAAAATAATTCAAAAATTAATTTAAGAATCACACTTCTAAAAATTTTGTATCACGGGCTAAACTACGTCGAATTATGGTGTTTATTGTGCGCCTTAACATTTTGCAACTACATGTATAGGACATTTTAAAGTTGACACGAATAATGGGAAAGTAATGAAAAAGTTTTTAGAAGTGTCATTATTAACTTAATTTTTGAAAACACTTTGCCGTATTTCAGTATTTGAAGATCGACTGTCAATTATTAATACAACAACAGTAAACGTTCAATGAAATTCTATCCTCTAATTTCCACAACAAATTAAAAAACAATAGGTACACAAGGAATTGAATCAAGAGCAAACGGTTGTGTTTAGGTAAGGAAGATTTTTGTATAATGAAAAAAATATATGGTTATTAATTGAAATCAGTAAAGATTCAGTTAAATGTTTGTTTTTATTTTAATTACTTTAATACAATTTAATTACTCTTAAATATAAAGGAGTCGATAGATCCCTGGTATGTCATAAAACAGTAGAGCCGTCACAAGTGTACATCAATCTCGCTGGTGTTAATCGATTAATTAGGGGTAGTGTGATAATCCGATAACACCTTAGATTAATGGGGTACCTAGAGGCAATATCAAAGGAATTGGACAAGTCAATCATCAACAAGTAATGTTATGAAATGCATTATGTTCTAACAGCATTTGTTTATAAGCTAAGTATGACAATTGAAAGTAATTCTATATTATACTTAAAATGTTTGTTGTCTAATTCCACACAACGAAAAGTCCACGCGGTATATTCAATCCACTCTCACGCGGTATATTCAATCCACTCTCACGCGGTCTATTCAATCCACTCTCACGCAGTATATTCAATCCACTCAAACGCGGTATATTCAATCCACTCTCACACGGTCTATTCAATCCACTCTCTCACGGTATATTCAATCCACTCTCACACGGTATATTCAATCCACTCTCACGCAGTATATTCAATCCACTCTCACGCAGTATATTCAATCCACTCTCACGCGATATATTCAATCCACTCTCACGCAGTATATTCAATCCACTCTCACGCAGTATATTCAATCCACTCTCACGCAGTATATTCAATCCACTCTCACGCAGTATATTCAATCCACTCTCACGCAGTATATTCAATCCACTCTCACGCAGTATATTCAATCCACTCTCACGCAGTATATTCAATCCACTCTCACGCAGTATATTCAATCCACTCTCACGCAGTATATTCAATCCACTCTCACGCAGTATATTCAATCCACTCTCACGCAGTCTATTCAATCCACTCTCACGCAGTATATTCAATCCACTCTCACGCGATATATTCAATCCACTCTCACACGGTATATTCAATCCACTCTCACGCGGTATATTCAATCCACTCTCACACGGTATATTCAATCCACTCTCACGCGGTATATTCAATCCACTCTCACGCGGTAAATTCAATCCACTCTCACGCAGTATATTCAATCCACTCTCACCCGGTATATTCAATCCACTCTCACGCGGTATATTCAATCCACTCTCACGCGGTAAATTCAATCCACTCTCACGCGGTATATTCAATCCACTCTCACGCGGTATATTCAATCCACTCTCACGCGGTATATTCAATCCACTCTCACGCGGTATATTCAATCCACTCTCACGCAGTATATTCAATCCACTCTCACGCGGTATATTCAATCCACTCTCACGCGGTATATTCAATCCACTCTCACGCGGTAAATTCAATCCACTCTCACGCGGTATATTCAATCCACTCTCACGCGGTAAATTCAATCCACTCTCACGCGGTATATTCAATCCACTCTCATGCAGTATATTCAATCCACTCTCACACAGTATATTCAATCCACTCTCACGCAGTATATTCAATCCACTCTCACGCGGTCTATTCAATCCACTCTCACGCAGTATATTCAATCCACTCTCACGCAGTATATTCAATCCACTCTCACGCAGTATATTCAATCCACTCTCACACGGTATATTCAATCCACTCTCACGCAGTATATTCAATCCACTCTCACGCAGTATATTCAATCCACTCTCACGCAGTATATTCAATCCACTCTCACGCAGTATATTCAATCCACTCTCACGCAGTATATTCAATCCACTCTCACGCAGTATATTCAATCCACTCTCACACGGTATATTCAATCCACTCTCACGCAGTATATTCAATCCACTCTCACGCAGTATATTCAATCCACTCTCACGCAGTATATTCAATCCACTCTCACGCAGTATATTCAATCCACTCTCACGCAGTATATTCAATCCACTCTCACGCAGTATATTCAATCCACTCTCACGCAGTATATTCAATCCACTCTCACGCGGTATATTCAATCCACTCTCACGCGGTAAATTCAATCCACTCTCACGCGGTATATTCAATCCACTCTCATGCAGTATATTCAATCCACTCTCACGCAGTATATTCAATCCACTCTCACGCAGTATATTCAATCCACTCTCACACGGTATATTCAATCCACTCTCACGCGGTCTATTCAATCCACTCTCACGCAGTATATTCAATCCACTCTCACACGGTATATTCAATCCACTCTCACGCAGTATATTCAATCCACTCTCACGCAGTATATTCAATCCACTCTCACGCAGTATATTCAATCCACTCTCACGCAGTATATTCAATCCACTCTCACGCAGTATATTCAATCCACTCTCACGCAGTATATTCAATCCACTCTCACGCAGTATATTCAATCCACTCTCACGCAGTATATTCAATCCACTCTCACGCAGTATATTCAATCCACTCTCACGCGGTACATTCAATCCACTCTCACATATATATTCACACGGTATATTCAATCCACTCTCACACGGTATATTCAATCCACTCTCACACGGTATATTCAATCCACTCTCACGCGGTACATTCAATCCACTCTCACACGGTATATTCAATCCACTCTCACACGGTATATTCAATCCACTCTCACACGGTTTATTCAATCCACTCTCACACGGTATATTCAATCCACTCTCACACGGTATATTCAATCCACTCTCACGCAGTATATTCAATCCACTCTCACGCAGTATATTCAATCCACTCTCACGCAGTATATTCAATCCACTCTCACGCAGTATATTCAATCCACTCTCACGCGGTATATTCAATCCACTTGATTATCCGCGGATACGACTCCTATCCACACTTTAGCTATACTGCCCTGCGTTCAGTTACGGCTATCAGTGGCTAACGTTTTGTGTTGTATCCCTTGACCACCGTAGCACATTGGCTGCACACGGGAACCAAATTGCAAAACGTTTCGAAACGATAGGGCTGATAGCTGTAACTGAACGCAGGGCTGGTATGACACTGACAATAAAAACATTTTTTATAAATTTATATGAATGACAATCTAGCTTATGATTGAAAAATAGTAATAGGCTAGAAAATTCACGATATGTTAGAAAACATCTAAATGAAATAACCATATTGAGTAAATGAACATAAAACAAAAATATCAATTATTAATATAAAAAAAGATGAACAAATGTGCAGAACAATAAGATATTTTACCTGAGTTTTTCCCACAACGTAAACGTTTTCTCGAGAAGCAAAATATACGCAATAAATCAGTAAGAACAAGTTTAGAACTTGACAATCAATCATACGTGTTGTCAGTGCATATATATACAAGTATCTACCGGAAACAACAACACTGTCACTGAGATTTCCAGAACTGTCATGCACGGAAGTTTTTTTTATTTACACTTATTTACGACTGTATATTTCCGCATCGGAACAGATCTTGCGATTGTCGGAGTCAGTTTGGATTTTCCAAAATGTTTAGCACTTACACGCAATACAAAAGAAATAAGAAGAATATAAATTGTGTACTAAATTTAGACATTAAGCATTTCCCATGAATCTGAATACCCATTTACTATTTATTGACGACAGCGATTTCCTATCATTCAGTAGAAATTGAATCATACATATTCAGAATGTTAAGGGAAACAACTCAATTAGCCCACTCGCCATACTGCTTACAGTAGTTATTTCCCTTACTTATTTTTATTCTGCATAAAGCGACCATTTCATTACAGATAAGTAAGCTTTTACTTTTGTACCGTCGTCTTTAATGATTTTTGTTTGGACTACCCGGGCGCACCGAATGTGGCCCCCGTGATTTTCTTTGCTCTTCCGCCCAGGATGTCTGCAAATCATGAAGTAGACCTACGTCTCAGGTACTGTGTGAAAGCCGAAATCAAAGCCGATATAGATTCATATTGTTCAGTCCTGGAAACAAATAAAAGTTATGGGGCAAGGTCAGGGTATAGGGAGGGTGCGATAACAATTGTCAATTGATTGAATTGATGACACTAACTGTAGACGAAGCTGTTTGGGAGGGGGGCGTTGTCACGAAGAAGAAGGACGTTTTTCTGTGATAGCCTGCGTCAACAATCTTGGTGTTTTATTGAGTTTTCTCAGAGTTACTTCAGAATTGTACCTGGCAGTAATAATGCAATAATACCAACATTTCTCAATCATCAGACAGTGGGACGAGCTTCTAAAGTTTGCCATACATTTTCTGAATTTTCCAACATCTATAGCAGTAACATATTTTTCAACATTGTAGTTTAACTTGAAATTTACATAATGACACAGTTTCCATGTTTCTATACATCTAGAATGCCATCTCTGTATGTGCTGATCTTTTAATCTTTGTTCATATTGTAATAAAAACAGTTTCGGATTACTTACCTCTTGAGTTTCCCAGATATAACCAAACCCATTACTATATAAATTTATGCGAACTTCAGATGCCCAATTTCTGTAACCAAGGCTGTCATAATACTTTAACATTTCATAGCATAATCGTATATATCTATACCTAGGCATAGTAAGCAAACGCAACCAATATTTTGTAACTCTCTTTGATGAATATACATACATAGGATATCTGCCTACATCACCCAATATTGCATCATTACATGATTTTGTGTTTACATTTAAAAATCGTTTACATGCATAAACTTGTAAAACTTCAATACATAATACATTTCTATTTCCCCAAAGCACTGAACCGTACAACATGATAGATGCAATCTTTGAGTCAAATAACTTAAAAAACGTACTACATGTATATGGCAAACGTGTAAAATCATGCAAAGAATCAAAGATGTGAAACAATACTTTCTTCGCTTTAACAGACATTACTTCTGCCATCTTATGTAAAGACAGTCAATTCGAGAAATAAATCCCAACATATGTAAAACCATTTACAATTTCTATATTACGGTTGGCATATGTCCATTCCTCTCTTCTGGCCACAGCACCTCCTCTTTTGTATACTAGTACTTGTGTTTTAGAAATGTTGACAGAAAGCTTGTCATTTTCACAAAACCGCTCTAAATTATTTCACCAGTGATAATGCAGTTTAAGAACTTATTTCCTTCATGTTTAAAACAAATCAAATGGTCTTGTGTTATAGTCACTCTGGGTGCCTTTACGTCTTCTGTCAACTCGGCACCCATCTATCACTGACCTCGATCATACCAAGGTGTTCATGTACACTTTTGTGTGCTGATGCCTTTCCAATGCTAAACTAACTGGCTACTTCCTGCAATGTTACCCGATGATCTTACATGACGAAAGCCTCAACATTTGCAGCCATTGATTGGGTCACTGCCTCAGTGGGCCTCACAGACCTAAGCCTATCAGCCCTTGATGGGGTCACTGCCTCAGTGGTCCTCCCAGACCTAGGCCTGTCACAACCCTAGTTCTATCTTCACGGGACTGAGAAACCCAGCTGTAAAATGCAGAACATGACATGCAGTCATGCCCAAACCTTTTCTGCAGTCTTTGGAAAATATGGCAAAGCTTTTCACCCTCTGTCTGTAGGAATTTTAAACTAGATCGCTGTTCTTCTGACTTGGAGTCCATGTTAGCTGAACACATACTAGTATACAAACATGTGTATACAAACTAGTCATTGAATAATCAACTAACCAAATTATTGTCGAAAGAATGTAGTTTCCGCTTATGTACAATATGTGTACTTTGTTGCACGTAGAAAGAGAGGATCACTAAAAATCCGTATTTCCCCACCGTCCCTCGTTTATTCTGGGTCGGGGTGAAACATAGTGGCTCTTAAGATTAATTAATTATTCATATATGAGTTGAGTTCTTTAATTAATAATGTATTGTTATTGAATTCTTTTCTTGTATTAAGTATTGTTTTATTGCAGTTTTTAATATATTAAAAGTAGGTGTACTTCAGAAATACGTTGAAATATTGTAAAGTAAAAAGTAAATTTATCTGAATTTATTTTAGATATACAAAGTGGTAATTAAAATGTATTTAACAATTAAGCTTTTGGATGACATATATTTGTTTTGCATTCTGTGATATTTCGAAGAGTATATGATGAGTCCAGTTCAATCAGACAGTAACCACGGATATGCTTTATCTGTCCGTGCATTAACTTATCACTTTTGGGGAACTTTTTGTATGTTTTGTCTTTTTCATACAACGCATATACTCTGCAGACGACGTGGACTTCCATTCATTCTCGTCAAAGGTGACTTAAACTTGACGTCATCAACGTACAATTACCATGGTAACATTCGACCAAGTGTTGCTATCAGTTGATTTAAAATAGTTTGAAGTTTTACAATGTTCCCAGATAGTTTACCGGAAGTAAAACTGTGTCAAAATCAAATACTTGCTCTTTTCAAGAGCTGGAACGTTCGGCATCGTAAATCTGAAAGTAGAAAATGTCATTGCGTCGTATATTAGGTCTGCATAGACACCCTCTGTTATAAAACCAGAAATCCATGGAAGTTTCATGGCGCGGGTCCATTAAGCTGTCACGATTTCAAGCTAATTAAAATTCTATGTTTTGTTCAAGTTTCCAGTCAATGCTACGTCAGAAAAGGAACACTACACACGATATACGCGACCAATGAGCGGGAACCATTCGGAGGTTTATTCCAGTTACAGCAGTCTAAGCGAATTGTCCTCAATGCTACAGGTTTTCATCAATTTTATGAAGAGAAATGCACACAATTTGAATCTGCGTACTGTAATGTATTTTGTAATAAAATGCAACGACTGGATATGTTTCAATTTCTATGAGAACAATAAAATTGTCATCGTAATTTTTTACCGTATGGATGACACATGCTTTTATATTCATAATTTCCGCTGCTCTTAGAGCTTCGTTTGCCGACCAGTTGTTGTACGGAGACACAGTGGTCTAGGGGGAGCGCCGTTCTCACTACCAGTTGTTGTACGGAGACACAGTGGTCTATGGGGAGCGTCGTTCTCACTACCAGTTGTTGTACGGAGACACAGTGGTCTATGGGGAGCGTCGTTCTCACTACCAGTTGTTGTATGGAGGCACAGTGGTCTAGGGGGAGCGTCGTTCTCACTACCAGTTGTTGTATGGAGGCACAGTGGTCTAGGGGGCGCCGTTCTCGCTACCAATTGTTGTACGGAGACACAGTGGTCTAGGGGGCGCCGTTCTCGCTACCAATTGTTGTATGGAGACACAGTGGTCTAGGGGGCGCCGTTCTCGCTACCAATTGTTGTACGGAGACACAGTGGTCTAGGGGGCGCCGTTCTCGCTACCAATTGTTGTACGGAGACACAGTGGTCTATGGGGAGCGTCGTTCTCACTAACAGTTGTTGTACGGAGACACAGTGGTCTATGGGGAGCGTCGTTCTCACTACCAGTTGTTGTATGGAGACACAGTGGTCTATGGGGACCGTCGTTCTCACTACCAGTTGTTGTACGGAGACACAGTGGTCTATGGGGAGCGTCGTTCTCACTACCAGTTGTTGTATGGAGACACAGTGGTCTATGGGGAGCGTCGTTCTCACTACCAGTTGTTGTACGGAGACACAGTGGTCTATGGGGAGCGTCGTTCTCACTACCAGTTGTTGTACGGAGACACAGTGGTCTAGGGGGAGCGCTGTTCTACCTACCAGTTGTTGTATGGAGGCACAGTGGTCTAGGGGGCGCCGTTCTCGCTACCAATTGTTGTATGGAGACACAGTGGTCTAGGGGGGGGGGGGGGCGCCGTTCTCGCTAACAATTGTTGTATGGAGACACAGTGGTCTAGGGGGGGGCGTTCTCGCTAACAATTGTTGTATGGAGACACAGTTGTCTAGGGGGGGGCGCCGTTCTCGCTACCAATTGTTGTATGGAGACACAGTTGTCTAGGGGGGGGGGGGGGCGCCGTTCTCGCTAACAATTGTTGTATGGAGACACAGTTGTCTAGGGGGGCGCCGTTCTCGCTAACAATTGTTGTATGGAAACACAATGGTCTAGGGGGAGCGCCGTTCTCGCTAACAATTGTTGTACGGAGACACAGTGGTCTAGGGGGTCGCCGTTCTCGCTAACACTTGTTGTATGGAGACACAGTGGTCTAGGGGGCGCCGTTCTCGCTACCAATTGTTGTATGGAGACACAGTGGTCTAGGGGGGGGGGGCGCCGTTCTCGCTAACAATTGTTGTATGGAGACACAGTGGTCTAGGGGGGGGGGCGTTCTCGCTAACAATTGTTGTATGGAGACACAGTTGTCTAGGGGGGGGGGGGGGCGCCGTTCTCGCTACCAATTGTTGTATGGAGACACAGTTGTCTAGGGGGGGGGGGCGCCGTTCTCGCTAACAATTGTTGTATGGAGACACAGTTGTCTAGGGGGGCGCCGTTCTCGCTAACAATTGTTGTATGGAAACACAATGGTCTAGGGGGAGCGCCGTTCTCGCTAACAATTGTTGTACGGAGACACAGTGGTCTAGGGGGTCGCCGTTCTCGCTAACACTTGTTGTATGGAGACACAGTGGTCTAGGGGGCGCTTTTCTCGCTAACAATTGTTGTATGGAGACACAGTTGTCTAGGGGGGGGGGGGCGCCGTTCTCGCTAACAATTGTTGTATGGAGACACAGTTGTCTCGCTACCCGGAGGTCGCGGGTACAAATTTCGCTACACGAGAGATTCACGGGCGGTCTTCAAAATCACTAACTAAGTGCGAGTACTAGACGTTGTTGTTCGTTCATATATATATATCTATATAGTAAACCCTCACTCAACGACCGCCTCGAAATAAAAGACAATCACTTTATTAAGACCTTATGTTCAGGAACCACTTGTTTACATTTTTCGTACATGTATTTTAAATCGAATTCCAGAGCATCTCTCAACTAAGACCGACTTTCTTTAGAACCAGCTTGTAGTCGGGGTACCACTGTATGCGTGATTTCTATGTACATGTATTAATTCATAACATTGTTCTATTCACTTTAAACGCACTTTCAGCGCTCACAGGACCTTTGTTACATACGTATACAGCAGCACATAGATGCATCTGTGGTAGGAGTACAGTAATACCTCACGATAAGACCACCTCAATATCAAGACCACCTCAAAATTAAGACCACCTCAATATCAAGACCACCTCAAAATTAAGACCACCTCAATATTAAGACCACCTCAAAATTAAGACCATCTCAAAATTAAGACCATCTCAAAATTAAGAACATTTTTCAAGTCCATCTTTAATGTTTGCTCTTTTTTTCAACCTCAATATTAAGCCCATCTCAATAATAAGACCATTTTTATAGGGTCCCAATGGTGGTATTATTATTGAGGATTTACTGTATTGTGAAATCATTTTCCATCATTTCTTCACCAGGTTCCATGGGTCACATGACATCGAAGTTGCTGCCTCTGTGCTACTTTTGAAGTATATTGCGATACATAAATACAAAAAGAACCTTAAAACAAAACGATATTTGATGTCCCAGTTACTGAACTCCACATACCGAGTATCTGATGTAATGTTTCCTAGGCTGAACATTCAACAGGATACACCTCATTCAAACACAACACATATCAGTAGCTTACGGTTTTGATGTCGTAAACACGCATCGCTGTAAAACATTCGGAATATTTCGGTCAATACCTCGTACTAAACTTGCTATGAGTATTGACGGAGATGTTTCGAACCAAATCGGCCAACTTCGGGTCTTCCCGTGGCTCTATGAACTTGCAGATTAGTCGGGACTTTACGGAAGGACCCGAGTAAATGCCAGAAATTTGGAAACTTTTACTCATCTGGTATATGTCGTAAAATATAAGCTCCAACATTTTAACCCATCATTTGTCAAGATCCTTGAAATGTAAATGATTATTGGTACTATAAAATTGGCGTGCTTTATCATTCTACACATGGGGAGGGTCTCAAATACACTAGACTTATTTCTTGTTTATACTACAGAATACACGTACGGGTATTTTTTACATCTACTGACCGATAAATCTTCAAATGAAAAGTTGAATATATAATCTATAGAAATCTAATTGAGTGCTACCAAACTTGAAAAATGTAATTGATAAATAATTTTGCAAAATTATACATTCTTAAAGTATCTGTCAAACTATCAGTGTTTTAGAACTTAAGAAAATCCTACTATTACCAATGCTCGGTGTTTCAGTGATTAGTTTACCATATACCAGAACTCAAAAGACCATTCAGCACTCATGTAACATTTTCATGCAATTCCCACATTCAAAGTTCCTCTATCAGAGTAAATCTGGTGATTTGAGATTTGAATGCTGAATGTAAGTATCCGTTAAAATCCCGGGTCAAGTTTTCAGTTTTTCTTCCACATTTTAACTCAGACCAACTCATAACTAACAGGGGTATTATTGTTAAAGTTTCACTGTAGTTATCTGCTATTTAATAACTACACATTCTAACTAATATATGACATTCTCACGTAATCTGTACTGATTTCTGCCTTTTCAGGGGAACACTTGAAATTAGACAATTGGAAAAATGAATAATGATTTTAAAGCGCCAACATATGTTATGTAATTAATGTTTATAAATTATTAAGTGACCTTTTCGCATTTCTGATCAGGAATAACATCCTTAATGACTAAACTTATTTTTTTACTGACTTTGACACATTTTGCAAGAAATAAAAAACCTTTAACTCAAACTGTCTACCGGAATAAACTTCGTTGTTCCTGAAGACATCTACGTATAAGATGTTGAATCCGGTACTTTGAAATGAAACATGAATGAAAAACTCTTTGTGTGTGTTCATGCTTGATTAATGACTTCCAATGTCATTTCCTGTAACAAATTAAATTAGAACATCCTCTCTAATTTGTCTGAATTTCTAAACAAGGTCACAGAAAATTCCTACTTAAGTTTTGATGACTATAAAGTAGACTATTTTCGGTTTAGAAATGCATTAATGGCAAACTAACATTCAGTCGTTTTGCTAAATGAAAGCAATTAACGGTGGTTTGAAACAACATAAAAAGAAGAGAAGCAAAAATGTCATGCTGCTTTAATACCTACTGTGATCATACAGCTTTAATACCTACTGTGATCATACAGCTTTAATACCTACTGTGATCATACAGCTTTAATACCTACTGTGATCATACAGCTTTAATACCTACTGTGATCATACAGCTTTAATACCTACTGTGATCATACAGCTTTAATACCTACTGTGATCATACAGCTTTAATACCTACTGTGATCATACAGCTTTAATACCTACTGTGATCATACAGCTTTAATACCTACTGTGATCATACAGCTTTAATACCTACTGTGATCATACAGCTTTAATACCTACTGTGATCATACAGCTTTAATACCTACTGTGATCATACAGCTTTAATACATACTGTGATCATGATGCTTTAATACCTACTGTGACCATACCGCTTTAATATCTACTGTGATCATGATGCTTTAATACATACTGTGATATTGATGCTTTAATACATACTGTGATATTGATGCTTTAATACCTACTGTGATCATGCCGCTTTAATACCTTCTGTGATCATATAGCTTTAATACCTACTGTGATCATGCCGCTTCAATACCTTCTGTGATCATATAGCTTTAATACCTACTGTGATCATGCCGCTTCAATACCTACTGTGATCATGATGCTTTAATACCTACTGTTATCATGATGCTTTAATACCTACTGTGGTCATGCAGCTTTAATACCTACTGTTGTCATGATGCTTTAATACCTACTGTGATCATACCGCTTTAATACATACTGTGATCATGTAGCTTTAATACATACTGTGATCATGATGCGTTAATATCTACTGTGATCATACCGCTTTAATACATACTGTGATCATACCGCTTTAATACATACTGTGATCATACCGCTTTAATACTTACTGTGATCATACCGCTTCAATACCTACTGTGATCATACCGCTTTAATACCTACTGTGATCATACAGCTTTAATACCTACTGTGATCATACAGCTTCAATACCTACTGTGATCATACCGCTTTAATACCTACTGTGATATTGATGCTTTAATACCTACTGTGATCATGATGCTTTAATACCTTCTGTGATCATGATGCTTTAATACTTACTGTGATCATACAGCTTTAATACCTACTGTGATCATACCGCTTTAATACCTACTGTGATATTGATGCTTTAATACCTACTGTGATCATGATGCTTTAATACCTTCTGTGATCATGATGCTTTAATACTTACTGTGGTAATACAGCTTTAATACCTACTGTGATCATACCGCTTTAATACCTACTGTGATATTGATGCTTTAATACCTACTGTGATCATGATGCTTTAATACCTTCTGTGATCATGATGCTTTAATACTTACTGTGGTCATACAGCTTTAATACCTCAAGTGGTCTTGCCGCTTTAATTCCTACTGTGATAATGATGCTTTAATACCTACTGTGATCATGTAGCATTAATGCCTACTGTGATCATGATGCTTTAATACTTACTGTGGTAATACAGCTTTAATACCTAAAGTGGTCTTGTCGCTTTAATTCCTACTGTGATAATGATGCTTTAATACCTACTGTGGTCATACAGCTTTAATACCTAAAGTGGTCTTGTCGCTTTAATTCCTACTGTGATAATGATGCTTTAATACCTACTGTGGTCATACAGCTTTAATACCTAAAGTGGTCTTGTCGCTTTAATTCCTACTGTGATAATGATGCTTTAATACCTACTGTGATCATGATGCTTTAATACCTTCTGTGATCATGATGCTTTAATACTTACTGTGGTAATACAGCTTTAATACCTACTGTGATCATACCGCTTTAATACCTACTGTGATATTGATGCTTTAATACCTACTGTGATCATGATGCTTTAATACCTTCTGTGATCATGATGCTTTAATACTTACTGTGGTCATACAGCTTTAATACCTCAAGTGGTCTTGCCGCTTTAATTCCTACTGTGATAATGATGCTTTAATACCTACTGTGATCATGTAGCATTAATGCCTACTGTGATCATGATGCTTTAATACTTACTGTGGTAATACAGCTTTAATACCTAAAGTGGTCTTGTCGCTTTAATTCCTACTGTGATAATGATGCTTTAATACCTACTGTGGTCATACAGCTTTAATACCTAAAGTGGTCTTGTCGCTTTAATTCCTACTGTGATAATGATGCTTTAATACCTACTGTGAAAGATGGGAAAACAAATCTGAATTAACAAATGTGGTAAAATCTTCGTTTTAAACCAAACATCTCCCAACAAACGATTTCTACAACAAGTCGGATAATAACTACAGCTGGTTACAATTATATATTTATTACACTAAATAATGATATTTCATTTCTGATGCAGACAACTGAGCTTCAAGTCGTGCAATGAAATCCCCAATTGTTGTTGACGTATTGGACATTACAGTCGTTGTTTGGCTGTAGGGTTGGTTTATGTCTCACGTCTATACACCGTCATCGCTAATTGTGGCGGAAAGTGGCTTGAACAAAGACTGTACTCAAATGATTTTCACAATCTGGTGTTATACGCTTGACTTTTATATAGCAACTAAACTGCGAAATGTTTTTATTTTACCATCAGATTCAATGTTTATATTTTGCATTAAAGATTAGAATTGTTCTAACTTTGATTTAAACTATTTAATTTAATAGCGTTAATCCTGTTCTCTAGGACGGTAAATTTTGATCATTTATTCACTCGTTATTTGAAAGTGTGGACGCTTGCTTTAAAACATTGACGCTTTTTATCATTTTTGCTCTCCTATATTGGATATAATAAAAGCATACTATGTGCATAATTTTCCCGCCAAACTTGGTAGATGTACGATCATATGTGTATGCTTATTTCAATGTGCTAAACATTCTCTAGTTCGCTATAAGCATACTTAACTGGTCGCGTGCGCGAGTATCACTATATTGTCGATCTGATGGGCGTATTTAGTTTTCTTGCTTAACTGGACATTTTCTTGTAACGCTATTAATGGAATCTGCTCACAAATTCTTCTGCTATTCAGTCACAGATGGAGTGAAAATAGTGGGGACGTACAGTACGGATCGTTCTACAGTTTGACATATTGGAATTCGTGAAAATATTCTGCCATTAAAACTAGTAATGGTTTTGAGTAATCTTGTATGTTCTAGCTGAATGGTTACTTTGAGACACTAACTTTTTTATGAATAAGTGTGAATTTCTGAATTGGATATTTTTATGTATTAAAAGTATGAAACTCGTTTTATATAAAAATATTATGAAACTTTTCAATTTGATACTTTCTATAAAAAGTCAACTTATGTGTAATTGGGTGTGAAAATTTATAAATTGATAAAATAATTATTTCAAAATAAATAATTTTAATAAAAACTTTTTTTTAAATCCGATATAAATACTTTTGAATATGATATAAGGATTTAGTTAAGTGCTTTACGGAAGACTAAATCGGTTATAAAAATAGTATTGTCTTATCTAAAACTGAAAGAAATTTGCAATTTATTTCCAAGTACATTTATAAAATGGTGCAAGTCGTTAATATTCATTATTTATAGACAGACAACTACAATTTGTTGTATCTCTGTCGCCCAGATATCAGTATCTGGTGTCTAAAATAAGCTTTATTTCCTTAAGTTTATTGTGTATTTCAGTCATAGAAAACGGTGAGCACGGATTTAGAATTTAACTAGATTTGAAATGTGGAGGATTTAAATAACTTTGGACATTGTAAACAACGACGCATAACGCTCTCAAAGACTTTCTTTTTTCAAGACATTTCAAGAGTGTATGACGTCAAAAAACCAAAGGTGTCTAATTTTGGTTCCGGGACATCCCACACCGCGAAGACGCAAAAACTGAAGTGAACGAAGACGCACTAAATTTACGCCACGAGACTTCGTGTGTCCTCGTGTAATTGATGAGGTCGTGAGAAATAGAAAACCAATTAGAGAAATACTGATCTTAAGACGAAATTTCTATTAAATTGATAGAGAACTATTATTCTTCTATTAGGAAAATTCACTGAACATTTTACGAAACTGGATAATAAGTTTTATTGAATTTATGTGTTAGTGTTTCAACATACAAGAATGTTCATTCAAATGAAGTGGACTTTTCTCGCCGTATGGTTTATTCAGGGTAAGTACAAGTGTTGTTGTTGTTCTTGACAGGACCAGGAGTTAGTATAAGACTCAACTATCACCACCCTAATAATTTGGATATAAGTTATAGTACACTCCACTTATAATATGTCCCAGTGATTAAATCTGCACCTAAATAAATCAATTATGTTCAATTCGCGTCATTAATATGTTTTTGTTGACGATGGATTTTTATACTTGACATACAATTGGGGCAAACGATTATAAAACTATTAAAGTTGCCTGGTTACCATTCATTGTCACCATGGAACAACTCACACGTGCTGTGTACCATGTATGATACACTTACCTTGTATTTGTCATGTATTTAGTAGAATTGGACTCATAGTATTTTAGCCAACTCATCGTTATTTAATGTCCGGGTTGTTAGATAAATCACAAATAAATAACATATGTACTAAGTTTGGTTATCTGGTATAAGATGCATGAATACAAAGTGTAGAACCATGAACAATTATGTGACTTATTTCTTCATACGATTTCGTGAACAAGCATCCTACCATTTATCATTTTAAAATCTGGTAATTTCAATATTGAGAATTAATCGGTATACATATTTTGTTTTGTAAATTGACGACATTGGAAATAATTACAGCTTCACACAACAAGATACGTAGCTGTCAGTGTAACGATTCTAAATGTTCGTGTTAGGAAAACAGTCCAACATACCCTCCAATATTCTGTATTTATACCGGAAGTGACTGAGCATTTTAGAACGATAACACAACATTTACCGACCGGATGTGAACGCATCAAATCAGTCAACGACCAGTTTTATTCTATAATTGTTTCTTTTCCTTTTTTCGAGGAGCATTTATTTTCCTCGTCTCTATGTTTTATTGTCTTCTTATTCTATTCTTGTGTATAAGTAGAATTCAGTTGAAAACTTGTACTGTTCTAAAAAGTAGTTTTGCGCAACATTACCTCAGCATATGTACCAATTGAAACACAAAACTATTGTAATTTCCCATTTACCAAAGCTGAGTTTTACGGCTAACCTCAATGCTTAGATGGTTCAGTCTTGAAGCCGAATACTTGTTGAAGAACTATTTTGTCTGTAAGCATAAAGGTAAAGATCACGCACACCGATTGCGAGAACGTGACACTCAGAAATCACAACATACCGATGTAATCCAGCAAAGAACGATATCACATACGGTTACAGTGTATGAAATACTTGCACCAAACTCTAAAACGACTGGAAGCTGAAGGTCAGACACCATCCTCAGCTCGTCCTCTAAGGTCAGACACCATCCTCAGCTCGTCCTCTAAGGTCAGACACCATCCTCAGCTCGTCCTCTAAGGTCAGACACCATCCTCAGCTCGTCCTCTAAGGTCAGACACCATCCTCAGCTCGTCCTCTAAGGTCAGACACCATCCTCAGCTCGTCCTGAAGGTCAGACACCATCCTCAGCTCGTCCTCTAAGGTCAGACACCATCCTCAGCTCGTCCTGAAGGTCAGACACCATCCTCAGCTCGTCCTCTAAGGTCAGACACCATCCTCAGCTCGTCCTCTGTGCCGTTCTTGGCTAACAGTGCAGATGTTTTTTGTATCTCAGTAGAGCTTGTGTTTATCATGTTGTAAAAACCGACTTGTAAATAAAGTTGAATTGACTTGACTTGAACCATTTCCAGAAATAAGCAGGCATGAAAATAAAACTTATTCGACCATATGACAGAAAAAGAAAATGCACAACACTAATGGAATAGTTACGAGCGTTCGTGCTCTACAAGAAATGGAAACACTCTGCGTTAGTATAAGGTTTACTACTTCTAAATGGGAAGTCAATACAGAGGAAGATATGGAGGACTTAACATGCCATATATATGAGTTCAAAACACAATTTTAGTCAAATTGACGACGATAATTGCAAAAATTCAGAACGCAGAATGCTTACATTGAGTGGAAACAATTAGCTAGATTGGCTGAACATGATAACTGTGTTTTAAAATCGTTATCTGAGGCTTTTGGGCGTTATTCTAGTTGTATAAGTATGACACACTACTGTGGTAGCATGTCACCTTGCATCTTCCATACTAATTATGGTATACACTTCCTCAAACAGAAGATGAGCAATCTGACTTATGGATTTATTGGCAATAAGCGAGGTTGTTTCAGACAGCAAAGGTAATTATGTTTTAATGCAGTAATCAGAATGTTTGCTGGATTTCACCGACGGGAACTGAGTATAGTTGTATAAAACCGTTACCAAGGTGATTACAAATGCCATGAGCTCTCATTGGTAACAATTATCTCAGAATACTTACAGTTTCCATTTCTGGTATAACTATATGAGTTTTATTGTACACATCTCTAAGCAACGACTACTAAAAAAATCACACAAAATATAACATATAAACGAGGAAAGTATTTCCACCAACAATGTCGGCTTATTTCAGCTTCCTCTAAGGCTTCTTCAAAACTGAAATAGCACATTTAATATATTAAGTCACATACATATTTGATAGTATCAAAACTATTATATTGTAACAATACTAAAAGTCAAAATGTTGGAATAAATATTTGTTCTTATAATTATTTGAACAATTCTTCCCTTTGGAGGTATAAGTTATAATTATACACCATTCAAAAAAAACATTCTCGCTCTGCTTGAACGTAGATACATTTACGCTTTGGTGGTCGTCGTATTTATTACGATTTCCAGTCGTAATTTTAGCAATGGTAATTAATGAATCGTATTTTCAATATACATGTATTATAAAATATTCTGGTAAATTGCGAATAAATATACACTATCTTTATATCAGCACTGCCGAAGTTCATGACGTGTGTATAAGACTATGTAAATAACAAAATTTACAAATACTTTTGCAGCCTAGAGACGCATGAAAGCATTGCTGAATGAGTCTAGTTAATCAGAAGGCGAATTTCAATCACATGAGAACATGCTTTACGATATCAAGTCTTTCATGTTCCAAATCGAGTCACGTACCAATGCAAACAAAAACACAGCGAGCGTAAACACAACGCTAAAAGTTTTAATATAATTGACTTGTCATATCTAAACTTTGATGCTGATAGAGTTTTTATCTCGTTTCTACCAAATCGGATTATCACGGCTATTTCCGTCAATGCACCTGGGTAGATTCTGTCAATACACATCGGCAGTTTCCGTCGATACATATCGGCAATTTCCGTCATAATTCATTACAGTTTGACAAAAATTACCGATGTACCCTTAATCGAATCAGCTATTCGTGTACTAACTTCTGACAGACTTTATTACCTCACTCACTGACTATCTCAACATTATGACCACCTCACTGGTAATACCGTAATTTCATGGACCAGTTGTCAATTTCTCTTCGATATTTTATCTCAAGAATCAGACCACCAGGCCCCGATCTCCCGAAACATCTCAATTTGAGATAAATCTCAGCTCAAACATTGTCTCAAATCTCAGCTCAAACATTGTCTCAAATCTCAGCTCAAACATTGTCTCAAATCTCAGCTCAAACATTGTCTCAAATCTCAGCTCAAACATTGTCTCAAATCTCAGCTCAAACATTGTCTCAAATCTCAGCTCAAACATTGTCTAAAATCGTTGAGATTTTCCTCATCTGAGACCAGATTCAAAAACGTTATTACAAAAGGAAAAAGATGAGATGAGATTTTTTCTCAAAACATTTTTATGATATTCAAATGAGATTTGTCTCAATCTCAGTCTCTATTTTGAACAAAATCTTATATTGAGCTGAGATTTCTATTTGAGATGCTTTGAGAGATCGGGGCCTGGACGTGTACACTTCAGAGCCAATGGTACAGTGTTATTGAGGTCTGTCTGTTAGTGTATTGGTTCTGTTATCGGTTATCAGAACAGAACATAACAGAACAGAACAGAACAGAACAGAAGGTTTTTTATTGACTCAATTTTATGCTTATTTTCTGTTCATTTTCTTACCTTAACAAAAAAAATATATATATTCTGTACGGTTATAACATCAATAAATATGCATTCTCAAAGAATAAACTAATGATGTATTCCTCCTGTTTGTCGAAGAAAGTCGTTTGTAATAACATACTATTAAGTTTTTTTAACAAGCAGGGTTTTTAAAAGTTGTGTACGTTTATAACGCGATGAAACATTTTTGAATTGCTATTACATTGCAATAACTGGTACATTGCAATAACTGGTACATTGCAATAACTGGTACATTGCAATAACTGGTACATTGCAATAACTGGTACATTGCAATAACTGGTACATTGCAATAACTGGTATTACAGATATTTAGCCAGTGCAGTAACTGGTACATTGCAATAACTGGTATTACAGATATTTAGCCAGTGCAGTAACTGGTACATTGCAATAACTGGTACATTGCAATAACTGGTATTACAGATATTTAGCCAGTGCAGTAACTGGTACATTGCAATAACTGGTACATTGCAATAACTGGTACATTGCAATAACTGGTACATTGCAATAACTGGTACATTGCAATAACTGGTATTACAGATATTTAGCCAGTGCAGTAACTGGTACATTGCAATAACTGGTACATTGCAATAACTGGTACATTGCAATAACTGGTACATTGCAATAACTGGTACATTGCAATAACTGGTATTACAGATATTTAGCCAGTGCAGTAACTGGTACATTGCAATAACTGGTACATTGCAATAACTGGTACATTGCAATAACTGGTATTACATATATTTAGCCAGTGCAATAACTGGTATTACAGATATTTAGCCAGTGCAGTAACTGGTATTACAGATATTTAGCCAGTGCAATAACTGGTATTACAGATATTTAGCCAGTGCAGTAACTGGTATTACAGATATTTAGCCAGTGCAATAACTGGTATTACAGATATTTAGCCAGTGCAGTAACTGGTATTACAGATATTTAGCCAGTGCAATAACTGGTATTACAGATATTTAGCCAGTGCAATAACTGGTATTACAGATATTTAGCCAGTGCAATAACTGGTATTACAGATATTTAGCCAGTGCAGTAACTGGTATTACAGATATTTAGCCAGTGCAGTAACTGGTATTACAGATATTTAGCCAGTGCAATAACTGGTATTACAGATATTTAGCCAGTGCAGTAACTGGTATTACAGATATTTAGCCAGTGCAGTAACTGGTATTACAGATATTTAGCCAGTGCAGTAACTGGTATTACAGATATTTAGCCAGTGCAATAACTGGTATTACAGATAATTAGCCAGTGCAGTAACTGGTACATTGCAATAACTGGTACATTGCAATAACTGGTACATTGCAATAACTGGTATTACAGATATTTAGCCAGTGCAATAACTGGTATTACAGATATTTAGCCAGTGCAATAACTGGTATTACAGATATTTAGCCAGTGCAATAACTGGTATTACAGATATTTAGCCAGTGCAATAACTGGTATTACAGATATTTAGCCAGTGCAATAACTGGTATTACAGATATTTAGCCAGTGCAATAACTGGTATTACAGATATTTAGCCAGTGCAATAACTGGTATTACAGATATTTAGCCAGTGCAATTACTGGTATTACAGATATTTAACCAGTGCAGTAAAAACCCTGGATGAAGCCGTTCAAATATTATACATGAGTTTACAATATTTCTATTAATTTAACACTGACCATATATGGTCAATGGCTAGATTAATTCCTACATCAATAGTGTTAAAATATATTTATATAGTAATCCCCGTTCTAGTAAATGTAAAATGTTGATACAGATATATAGCGTTGATTTTACATATAAAGATAACATCAAATAAAGCTATATACATATATAAGTAGAAATATTGCACTGAGAAAGCAGTGTATCCAAGGAAACAGTAATGTATCTATAACTGAATGTGAAGATAGTAGGACATAGGAAACGTGGAGTACTAAGCTGCACGACAGTATATTAATTTATGTAACATGCTTACAAGGCAAGATTTCATATACTATGTACATTTTTTTAATTGTTCAGATCCATTAATTTAATAATATTTGCAATTCTCCAATAACATGTGTTGATAACAAATTTACGAATTTCGTAATATAATGGACATTCTAGCAAAACTCATTTTCAAGGACATTACGTAATCGAAATAGACTAATATATCAGTTGTTATATCTTGTTTTGTATTCTGCCAATGTGTCTGCAATCCTATTTATCTACCTCAGTGTATATGCTGTATTCACCATTTCATGCCTCAATAGAATTAAATTAAAATAAATTGCTTTAAGAAATCAGTTACCGTTCTCCTTCAGTCTCATCACAAATAATTAATTTTCATTTCAGTTTTTTTTTGTATTATCACAGCAGAAAGCTTGAGAAATTCTGTAATTAGAATTATTTCACATAGTTATCTTTGCAAAACCTTCGACATTGTTTCTTCGTGCGTGTCAAAACATTTAAATGTACAAAAAAACACGGACGTAAAGTAGTAGTGGAGAGACGACTGGATGCTGGCTGGATGCTGGCTGGATGCTGGCTGGATGCTGGCTGGATGCTGGCTGGATGCTGGCTGGCTGGATGCTGGCTGGCTGGATGCTGGCTGGATGCTGGCTGGATGCTGGCTGGATGCTGGCTGGATGCTGGCTGGATGCTGGCTGGATGCTGGCTGGATGCTGGCTGGATGCTGGCTGGCTGGATGCTGGCTGGCTGGATGCTGGCTGGCTGGATGCTGGCTGGAGTTCAATGAAATTACTCACCAAACTAGTGTTTGCTTGTCAGAAAGAAATCCTGTTAATTGAATCACTGTTTTTTTATTATTTCCTCCTGTGTCACGAAATGTTCTTGAAAGAAGGAATAAAAAGGTTCATAAACCGGATTTTTTTTATATTTTCGTATGTATGCGCTGGATATGCCAGAAGACGGATTCATACAGATTTATTCACGAGTATATTTGTTCTATTTAACAACCTCAGTGTTTCATGTCACAGTCAATGTTCATAATATTTCTTATTACTTTTTTTATTATATCTGATGTTCTGCATTTCGTCAATTTTATATACATTTGTGTCGTTGTTCTGCCGTGATACGTTTTTAAAATCCTGTACCAAATGGTTTTTTGTCGTTTTATAAGAAATATTTGCATTTATCTTGGAGCATTGTTTCTGATATTAGTCAGAAATTGTACGAGTGAGCACTTTACGACTTTTTTGTTGCCTTTGATTATTGCACATACACTCGAATACTTCATTTACTTGGATTTTATCGTTAAACGGAAAGTATTCCAAATGTCAGCATAAATAAATAATACGCTAAACCAAATGTCAATGTTATCATAAAGTCATATTGTCACGTGGGACAGTCATAATGATATTACATTACAGACAAAGTGTTGATGAGCATAATTTGGCTCAATAAAGGCGAGGAAATAAAGTTGATAATTTCAGATAAGTGGTGTGACTTGTCAGCACACAGTATGGTAAGTGTTAACACGAGAAGTTACATTTCTGCCCTCGTCAAGTACAGTTTATAGATTTATATTCCTGTTCAAATATCATTAATGTTATATAAATATCATTTTTTGTAAACGACCCAAAGATAAAAAATGTAAGTGTTTATTTATCATAATGTCACCCCTATTGAAGGGGCCAGACACACATATAGGATGCCTTGTTTCGGAGGACATTTACCTCCCGATTTCCACCATGCACTGACCGGCACCGACAGACAGGCAACATTGTCTACCGTTCATCAGACAGGAACATGTGGTGTGAAACATGTGCAGGATATACAATGTACATCGGTTATCCTTCGTGAACTAGCTGGTCACTCTCCAAACCGCAAATATCAGAACGGACACCAAATGAAAACTTATTCAGTTTTTAAATATTTGATGTCTACTTGACTATGAATTTCAAAGACCATCACTTATCAAATGTTATTTATCCGTTAAGTTGAACATTAAAGTATACATACTTACCGACAGGATAAAATGCCAAAATCGTTTGTGGCGTTACGGTTAATTCATGTACATGTATTACATTGTATACTGTAGGGTTAACATCTGATGGCACAATCATATTTACCTCGCTAATTAGCAGATTGTTACAATTTTGGTTTGTTTCTATACGTTTACATTTCTTTAACTTCAAAAAATAAAGTGAATAAAAGGAGATCCGCATTTCCATACGCCTTCACATTTTGGTCCAATTATTTATTTTTATTTAATTGTTATATTCTAGACAATTCACGGTACTTTGTTTATGCATGTAGTGTCCTTAAAACGACATTCGGCTGAGCACAAGACATGTTACTGACTACTAAAAAGCTACCGATTGTTACCAATGTTTAAAATAGTGTTCGAAAAGTATCGAAACTGTGGACTAATAATTCATATTGCATGGTTCAGTAAGTTTATGCAACTATGTTAGTGAATTAATATACAATGTAGAATAATTTCTTTTTTATGTTATGTTATGTTTTGAAGCAGACAATTTTCGGTCGCGTTTTTAATGGCTACTCGTATAAAAACTATTTTTTTCACATTATTTATATTGGCATGCGAAACGGTGTCAAGGAACTTTTGGATCGTCCCTCGTACATAATTATTTTATTTAATACACAAACAGTCTGCAAAAAATATATCAACTCATGATAAATGATCAATATGCGTACTGGAGTTTATTGGAAGACAAAACAATTTCCATGCGAGCTTTAACCACATTACTACCGAAAAATGAAATGGCTTAATAGGTTTTACCCGAACAGTAATGTCCGATTATATGGTCAATTATGGCCGATGTCAATTTCTGTTTATATTTTTGGGGGCTATAAAGATTAAAGAGGAAGACATCACTGACTCTATGGGGACATTGTCTAGCATGAAACTTTGCGCACATAACCGTTATCAAAATATATCATTTGTTCCATTAATGTTAGCCACGGAGACAGGCATGGTATTCACATGCCGAACTGGGGGGGGGGGGGGGTATATATAAACATTAACATTCCCGTGTGATACTATCAGTTGTTTTCAAGACAGTTTGTGTCTATAGCAACACATCCAAATATATGTACATAAAATATAGTCATAAACACGAGCACTTTTAATCTCATCGATTTTGAAAAATTCTACAACCCGTTTAGTTCAATAGATCGGGAAATAAAACTATCTTGTTTTAAAGATATAATCAAGAATTCTTTCCGTGGTTGGAAAATAAACTCAGACTTTGGACAAACGTTTAGTTATGTACATACATATGTACCTTGTTCCAAGCTCAAACTGAACACATTTTTGCCAAAACAAAGAATTTACGTAAATTAACTGTAAAACAGAAATTCTATAAAATGATTTTTGTTAAGATAGAATCATTAAGAAGACGTAGGTCTATATTACAGAGAAATACACAACAATTAGCAAAAGTATGTTATGTGTGCATCCATATATGTATCCTTTAGCCATGTGCACGAATATATCCAGACCTAGATCTAGCTTAACTGTGCACGAATATATCCAGACCTAGATCTAGCTTTACTGTGCACGAATATATCCAGACCTAGATCTAGCTTTACTGTGCACGAATATATCCAGACCTAGATCTAGCTTTACTCTTTATGATCAACTAAATATGGAGTAGATTTCAAAGATAAGTTTAAATCATTGATCGATTATCAACATGGAGTCAGTAAGTCGCCTTTACGATTCTGACCGTTATATTTTTGATAGAATCTGACACGTGGCTAGCGCGCTAATAGACTGATTATGATTTCCAAGCACTGAAGAGTAGTCGATATTAGTATAAACTCCATTAAATTCCGGGAACGGTCCCGTTAATAAAATCTGATCACGTGACTGATAAACGCATTAAGACGGGCTCCTCGCGTTCCTTTGTGGCGCAGTCGTAATTCAATAAGACATATCGTTAACAAGGCTCCATTATCAAGATTCGTTTCTCAATATTTTCTTTTTGTTATTTGTACACATATGGCTGATAAAGGGAGCAAGATATCTGCAGCACGCATTAAGATTTTGTCTCAACGAAAGAAAATATGGCCTCCTAAATTGTTATAGAATTGTCGAGATATGCACAATCACGCCTCAGTGTAAAGTTCAAACCATTCCGGTACTAGATCTAAAACAGGTAGTTTGTTATCCGAACGTTCACATTGAAAAATCAAAGATGCAGACAATTATCCTCGATGCACATAAAAGAAAAACGTTTTTAAGATAAATAATACTACAATGTATGTAAGTCTGTCTTCACAACAAACTTTATTCATGAACGCAACGTTGTACAACCGGAAATTAGCCGGTAAATGCTGTCAAAATGAAAATTATGCCATCAATTCACGGATTGCCCCCCGCGTGTTCCAAACAGTGAAGGCGGATTAAATTGTCAACACTCACAATTATATACAATGTGCATAAACCGTACACAAGTTGTCATTCTTACGTTTTCTTGGTTTCTTAGGATATCACAAACAGTACGTAACCTCGAATTTCGACAAAAATGGCAATATTTTGATGGCGTTACTTTTCCCAAATATCTGATCTCATAGAAGAATGCTGTGCCGCTGTACACGATGGTCGTCAAAGATTTTAAAACCATTTTTAAGTTGAAACAACATGAAGCTATTGTCAACTCTTTCAGCCAGTTTCCTCAATATATCAAATATTACTATATAATGATTATGAACTAAATCCATATACTTCCTTATATAACGGTACGAAATTGTGTTTAATTATCAAACAAAATATTTCCGTTCCGCGCTGTTCTATTCTGCTATGTTCTTTGTGTACAATATAACCGTGTATTTCGCCAATGTAATGCGTCATAATGGAACAATTGCATTTATCGCTTATCAGCACAGAATTGTTTACCCTGTAAAGCTGTGTTTGCTATTCTTACAATCGTCAAACAGACGGTGAGTGGGTTAATTGACCCAAACTGGACTAGTTTTATTAAAGACAAATGCTAGCGTGATATAAAGTAAATAACGTAAAGTTGGGTCGAACATTATTGGTGTCGTGTTGGCAACACTTTAAGTGACATTTAATATGAATCAAGAAGTTTAAGAGATATTATAACTCCACACGTGATTGCTGCGTTCGTACAATGTCGTCTGGGGCGGAATATCAACCGTAAACCAGTACGCGTCATTCTTACATGATTGTATTTATTATCTTAGGGTTGAATTTGTTAATATCAAAGTAAGAAAAAATCTTCATGGCGACATAAGTGAAAATATGACAATAGATATAAAAGTTGTTTATGCCAATAAAAGTAAAGTTTATTTATGTCAAAAAATGTACAAGTATATTACCATACAATTATGTTTTATTTATGCACCGACCTATATAGGTCCGTGATTTATGTCAAGAAAGTAAAAGTTGTCTATGACAATAGTAGTATATTTGTATAATTTTCCAATGATAATTAAAATAGACTGTGTGACTGAAATATGAGTTACGTTTGTTTATGACAATAGGTGTAAACTATGTCAATAGAGGATTTAATTGTCATGGCAATAGCATTAAATTGTATCTATAGTAATAGAAGTTGATATTATTAATGCAATAGAAGTTTAAATTGCATATGGCAATAAAAGTAGAATTTATTTGTGACAATAGGCAGTGTGTTCTTAGTGATAAAATATGACAAACTAAAATGATACATGTTTTTTAAAGTTTAACAAAGCATTAAAACATCGGCGTTAAAATGTCCCAGCAATAAATCCCGAACTAAGCAGACTTGGTGAGGTCACCATAAGAAGTTCTCATACGCCAAAAAATACCTACATATAAGTGGCATTCAGGTGATACCTAAAAGTGGCATTCACGTGACACCATTGCTGAGCAAGAGTGGGCATGAACATCTTTTAACATATCTGTTGTATGTCGACGTTTTTACTACAACCAAGATACGTATAGACCAAATGTTAGTTCTCAGTAACAATATCACAGAACAGTTTGATAATTGCTATTCTTCGTACGTATAAACTAACGTCAATAGTTTAATGTCAACAAAACAGTGCGTGAATTGTCCGGATATTGCTATCTAGAAAGCTAACTGTTTAAATTTGTCTATTTGTTCTTTTCTGTTATTTATATCGACACGATATGAGTTTCCTTGCAAACAGACAATTAACTCAGTCTAAGTGATGTTTGTTTACATTGACACTAAACCTTCCATTCATTGCGTCCAGTTCTTGTATAACTGGTTTGGACAGTTGGTGTTCCAACCTCGATACAAATCATTACTCAAATATTGACACAAGTTGCTGATAAGTTGCCGGAATGACAGAGAAAAACAAAATGGAACATGGAGAGACGGAGATATAAGTCTGCAACGGCTGTCTATGATGGCACTGTCTCTCTAGTATGTGGTAGCGTGAGTTTCCTCATGCTAACTGTCCGATACACTGTCTAATATGCATAACATATGTATATGTAAGGGACTGGTTGTTGTTGGCGCTAGAATGAAATCACTTGACCTTCAGAAGTATTTACAAATGCCAGAACATAATTAAAGAATTTATACAAATTAATACTAGAAACAAAACGTGTCCATTGACAGTTAACTCTGTGACCGCCCGGTTAGCTCAGTTGGTAGAGCGCTGAGCAGTCCCCTGTGAGATTCGGGCTCGATTCCTGGGCAGGGCAGGTCTTGTCTTTCTGTGACATTTGGTTATTTGTCCCTTACCTCTGATTGATGTAAGTGTAAGCTGTAGGTGTAAGCTGCAATGACTTATTGATAATTAATGCCAGTTAAACTGGTTAGGTAATCGCCATGTATACCTGAAAATATATTAAAATGGCGTTAAACTCAACAACTCAACAACAAAACAGAAAACTAACTCTGACAAGATATGTGTTAAACAGTAAGAATTGCCGGTGCTGAAAATTCACTCTTTGATTGAAAATGTATCAAATATTGTGGATATTGACAATATAACAAGTAGGATGTTTAGTATAACGCTTATTTTACATATTCCGTATTTTTGAGTCACAACCAGGAACATACATTTAATCTTCTTGTTGCAGAGCTTGGTAGTAGTACCAATGTACAAAGGACCAACCAACCAACCAACCACCAGCATTCTATTGTGTGGAATAATATAACATAATATATGAATTTACTAGGGGAAAGTCTGATTCATTTTTGAGCGTCCCACGATAAGTTAGTGACCTTATAGATACGCATAAACCTCTCACAGACACGATGTAACGGTGTGTGTTGGGTTATTTTAGTGACTAGCATCACACTTGATAGCTCTCTGGTATTTTATAATGTTCCATTTTGAGAGATATTTATTGACTTCAATGTGGATTAACACTAAAGACAATATCTGGTTTTTACAAAATCTGTCAACATTTTTTGGGCGAATTGACAAAATGCCGCTTCTCAATTTTTACTCAGGAAGTTGGTGTGCGTAACACTGTAGTTTTATGCAGGCTTGTTTCTGAAACTTGATCGTTGTGCAATAGAAAACTGTGTGTTCGAGGTAAATGTTAAACTCTAGTATCCGTATATAAAGGCGGCGACATAACCGCAGACTGCGACTACATATCGCGAGTTAAACTAGGGGAGGGGTCATTAAGATCAACCATTGTCTGTCCGACAGAACTCCTGTAGTAAAGTATTTATCATACAAGTACAAAAGTTGCTGCAGAATGCAGCAAATGGAGGTTGCACGGCTATCAAAGTTGAGCAAAAATGAGGTAGTCAAAGTTAACAAGTTGACCTATATTGCCAAAATTATTGCATCACATTTTATTGCCAGTAATTTTTGATGTTATAATTGATTTAGTAGTGCAACATAAGCTTTATTGCAAAATTATATGCAATATATATAAATTGCAACTAATTAAAACAGGAATATGAGAAATATAATTTTGTAGAAAATGACTTGACCGTTTTCAAATTATTGGTCTGAGATAATTAATGAAGCATTTAAATAGAACAAAAATATTAATTGTATAACAGCATGTTATTTTTTTATAAGTACGTAAAACAAATACATTCAGAGTCATTACTATGTGTTTTATCTATGTCTGCCACACCTCAGTCCATCCAGCTTTGAATAGATACCAATACTATATATACAATATGCTCTTTCTCATAATGTCATGTCATGAGTTGTATACTGATAATGTAGAGACACATTTTGTTTGGATTTCAACCCAACATTTGCAGCCGTCTGTGATATAAGCAACCACTATTATCAATCCTTTGGTTAGCTGCTTGTTTTATGTGTTTAACTGTAGTATTACAAAGCTTGTTGAAAAAATCATAACTCTCTACAAATGGTTCTTTTCCCAACCTGATATTTCCTCAAAAGCATGCACATACAAACCTAGATGAAACAACAGCTTAGCACTTGTGATTAGTATATAGATAGTGCCATATCTAGATAACCAAGTTGAAAAAACAATACACACACTATATACCAGTGATTACAATTTTATTCAAATAGAACTGCATTTCAAATCCTAAATTTCAAGATTGATAGAAAACTATCAACTAGTTTATGTACTACACAATTGTTTACTTAGTCAATCACAGATTGTAATTATTTCAGTAACAAAATGGTAATTGGATTTAAAATGTACAAGGAAAACTTCAAGAGTATTTTCCAAGAAGTATTTAATGACTTGTTGACCACTGTTTGTAAATTTACAGCCTATTTCTTGTTGTACCCGAGGTGACTTTTATGAAGCATCTTGTGAATATACCATGAAAACCTGAAACGATAAAGTGATAGTAGAAAAAGAGTCATTACATTTGTATTATGTAATTGATGTGTGTAAAAAGCTTTTCATCCCCTACATTGGGTACATGTTTTCTCCTTGAATTACTTATATGAGGCGGGGGTGTTTGACGATTGAGCCACAAATGCTGGAAGATGGAGAATTGAAGTGGTGTGGGGTTAGGCGGCAACCTGGTAAGCCGTACTAGTATTTAGGACTTCTTCGGTTCAAGTCCAATATTGGGTCCAGTTTTTCCCCTCGAATTACTTAAATGGTCTCAAATGCTGGAAGAGGGAGAAGTGTAGTGGTGTTGGGTAAGGCGACAACCTGGTAAGCCGTACTAGTATTTAGGAGGTCTTTGGTTCAAGTCAAATATTGGGTCCAGTTTTTCCTATTGAATTACTTAAATGGTGGCAACGGTGTTTGCCAGCCCACAGTGGTTGAGCCTAAATGCTTAAATGAGGAAGAGTGTTGTGGTGTGGAGTAAGACTGCCGCCCACGGTGGTTGAGCCTTAAATGCCTGAAGGGGGATGGGTGCTGTGTAATAGGGTTATAAATGAGAAAACATATTGCAGAAAAAGTTTGCTCATACCATTATAAGCGCTGAATTCCAGACATTCCACACCGAAGTCATTTCGTCCCTAAAGACCTTTCACCCCCCAATTTTGATAGACCCTAGATTTTCACCCCCACTTTCAGTATAATCAAATTTTTGTGAATTACATTATTAATATGATGTTTATTCTAAAATCAGATTGTTAATTTATAGATCAAAATTCCTTTATCTTCATGTTAAAAAAACTGTGATTTAATCAACACCTTTTGACTTGTTAAGAATGATGTGATTTAACAACCACTGCGCCTCCCTAAATCAAGCATCTCTAGTCTCCTTATCAACAGACTCTGATCCAGTGGGACTCTTAGGTACATCCTTTCAATATTGGTGCAGTTATTAAGTTCACCCAGACAAATTCCTTCTAAAATACTTACAGGTTTTGGCGTAAGCATATACATGCTTGTATGTTTATCCTGCATACTATGAAGGAGGCGACCGCCACCAGAATGGTCAAACTACATTTGTTCTACATAGCAACTACATTTTTAAATACATTAGTTAATGCACAATTTAATTTGGCTAAAACAGGCCTATAGTCACAAATTTAATATCCACAAAATGTTTGAATAAAAGACTAAACAGTAGAAGTTACTAGAACGGTTAGTGGGTAGACAGATTTAACAAAAATGTGGCTCAACCTGGACTAAAACTAAAGGCTCCTGGCAGACTTTGCAAAAGCTACCATGGCAAGTAATTCAGTGCTCATAAGAATTTGTGTTCTTATATAAAGCAACTAAAAATCATGAATAATATCAGCGAATAAGAAAAATCAGCAAAAATCATTTTTAAATTTGAACTATTCACCCCACCCACCTGGAGTAACACTGAAACTGAAAGTACAACTATTTCATATTATCTTATCACTTCAAATACAATATACATTTTCTTGATTATTTTTATGCGTATACATTTTATAATATGATTGAATGATTATATTTAACACATACCTGAAGTAGTATTTATTCTGCAAACTATCGAGGATCGATCGTTGTTTTGACACACCGATATAAGGGGAGATTACTGCGAATTACTAACGATTCGCCACAATAACGATTCGCATCATAACGATTCGCCACATTTTAATAACAATTCGCCACAGTTGTACGACGATTCGCCACAGTTGTATAACGATTCGCCACAGTTTTGTATTATGATTATATTTTGATAATATTAATATTAACAATTAGTATTATTATTAAATATGACATATTTGTTTTGCGTGGGAGATTGAAACGCCATTCGAAAACCTCGGCCAACTACGTAGAGTAACCAAGTGGTACGGTAATATCCGAGAGCTAACGGTTAATATAGTCTGGTTCCCTGCGTACTATAATTCAAACAGTAACAGAGTGGTAGAGGCAGGTAATCCAGACTAACGGTTAATACGGCGCATGCGCGAGCCCATTACACCAGTGCACAGTTCTAACGTAACCAATATATGCCCGGCGTTGATACGCCGTGCAATAATTGCATAATCGTTAGTTAATGTGGATCAGGCTGGGATGTCGATAAGACGGTATTCATAATATACTAAGTATTCATAGTTGTAACTACATACTGATGATGTACGTATATCTAGTATATCTACTATGTACAAATAATGATAAGACTATGTTCTGTTCTGTTCTGTTCTGTTCTATTATGTTCTAATCCTTCATATCCATTAACAAAGATCCATGAATTATTTTATTGTCAACGTATTTATGAGCAGGCTAAAATACAAAATAGTACAATATGCTTCTAATGATTATTGAGTCAATCAAAACGAAAAGCTGCGAACGGAATTCTACGCATATTTATTCAAGAACTCCAAGTTAAGATATTAGAATAAAATGTAAACATGTTAAGAAAAAAGTAGCGTAGAGAAAAGAAATGCCAAAGTATTTATCATAAAACTTAGTTGTCTCTCAATGTATTATATCTGTGACGGGACTTCTGTTCGTTCTGTGCTTACGGCTACAGGATCATAAATCAGTTAAGGCGATCGTATTTCGTCTTAGATTGTCTTGGACCCAGAATTCCTATACCAGATACAGAAACAAAACAAACCTTCGTGATCTCAGTAATTCGATTTGTAATATCATTTAGCGAGAAATTGTTTTATTAATAAGTTAGATTTTTCTGATGGAAATGTCATGAAACATGAGTCATAACCAATATAGACATTTATGACTCAATTGACGATCATTTAGACAGTGCAAGAAATCATGAAAACTATCTTTTCTGATTGCACAACATCGCAGTAAAATTGTTTAACACTAGAAAGAAATCATTTACAGAAAAAAATCCGTATGTTCTATATGTACGAGTATATACTAAATGTTGCTTATGTTGTTCTGTTTTTCCTTCCATTTCGTCTTGAACATATAGTTTACTTGACTTCACTTAGTATTTGACTTTTCCACATTCACTCGGAGTACTGCGGTCAATACGACAAATCACATTGTTTAATACACGGTGGTGACCGTGGAAGTCCGAATTCTGCGTTCCATCATTATTTACAATTTCTTATTAAGTAAACACAATAATTATGCCCCTGGAGTCTGCTTCAAATGCCCATGATGTTTCTGCCTCGTTTTGAATCTTCATGTAAATTGTTGCTGCTGGTATTTCACGGGTGCATGTACTAGGGGTCCATTTCCCAGTATAACGGACATAAAGAGCCTGACCTTTGAACATATTGGAGTAATGTAATGATTCATACGGTCCCGTATCTAGATTTAATTCAGTGATCCAAGAAATACGTTTACTAGAAATATATTTATTCAAAAGTTTTAAGTAATTTTTTACTCATTCTTAGTCTTAAACTAGAACACGGTCAATAAATACCAATAATGACCCTTAAATCTTACATGCGTATGGATATGGTGACATTATATGGATATTTATAGCTTCTCAGATCTACAATTTTAACGTTTGTGAAACATCGCAAATATGAGCAGCCGTGTATTTCCTCCGGTACAAAATCAATACGATTTGTTTTCTAAAACACTTGAAATGTCGCTTTCTTGAATTATTCGCGATAAAGGGAATAATTACATGTTGTTGATCGTGTAATAAGGTATGTTACGTTCAGGAAAATATGAGTGTCACCAAGCACTTGACAATATTTGTCGATTTTAGACGAAGTTGTCTTCGAGTGGTTCTCCGTTATGCTGAGCCTATTGACGGATCCTGTGGTTTATAATACAATATTAATGCGTCTAATTACCAACCATGTGGTGCTTGTTTGTGATATGCCGCTTAGAATCGTTTTGTATATAAATGGCCTAATAATAACAGCTGGGAGGTATTTATGTCATCTGATAAATGAACTCGGAGGTTAGATATTGAGCCATTTTATATCTTGGAGAATACTACAGTAAATCCTCACTCTTACACCACCTCAACATGAAGGCAATCTCGTGCATACCTCACTCTTACATCACCTCAACATGAAGACAATCTCGTGCATACCTCACTCTTACACCACCTCAACATGAAGGCAATCTCGTGCATACCTCACTCTTACATCACCTCAACATGAAGGCAATCTCGTGCATACCTCACTCTTACACCACCTCAACATGAAGGCAATCTCGTGCATACCTCACTCTTACATCACCTCAACATGAAGGCAATCTCGTGCATACCTCACTCTTACATCACCTCAACATGAAGGCAAGCTCGTGCATACCTCACTCTTACACCACCTCAACATGAAGGCAATCTCGTGCATACCTCACTCTTACACCACCTCAACATGAAGGCAATCTCGTGCATACCTCACTCTTACACCACCTCAACATGAAGGCAATCTCGTGCATACCTCACTCTTACACCACCTCAACATGAAGGCAATCTCGTGCATACCTCACTCTTACATCACCTCAACATGAAGGCAATCTCGTGCATACCTCACTCTTACACCACCTCAACATGAAGGCAATCTCGTGCATACCTCACTCTTACACCACCTCAACATGAAGGCAATCTCGTGCATACCTCACTCTTACACCACCTCAACATGAAGGCAATCTCGTGCATACCTCACTCTTACACCACCTCAACATGAAGGCAATCTCGTGCATACCTCACTCTTACATCACCTCAACATGAAGGCAATCTCGTGCATACCTCACTCTTACACCACCTCAACATGAAGGCAATCTCGTGCATACCTCACTCTTACATCACCTCAACATGAAGGCAATCTCGTGCATACCTCACTCTTGCACCACCTCAACATGAAGGCAATCTCGTGCATACCTCACTCTTACATCACCTCAACATGAAGGCAATCTCGTGCATACCTCACTCTTACATCACCTCAACATGAAGGCAATCTCGTGCATACCTCACTCTTACATCACCTCAACATGAAGGCAATCTCGTGCATACCTCACTCTTACATCACCTCAACATGAAGGCAATCTCGTGCATAAGGTCGGTTTTTCATGGACCAGTTTCAAGTTTTCTTTCATACTTTAACTCGATATTCAGACCAACTTTTCAAATGAGACCGTTTTTCGTTAGAACCAATGGTGGTCTAATTATGTGGATTTCACTGTATATTATCGTTTACCCAGCGTCACCGCGACAGTTAAATTGCTGGTGTGAAATTACAACAGCTTTTATTGCCTGCATGAAACAGGATTTCGAAAAGTTGAAACAATAAGCAAACAATATTGCATACTCAACAAAATGAAGAACGCAGCATTTGACGTAAAATATATTGGGTAAACTTATCTCTAGTAAAGGCCTCCATTTCAATTAATGTCGATATCATTTTGCTGGTTGTAGTTAGTCTCTTTGTTATATTGTCTTGCATCTTGCAGTAGCTCAATCGGATCACTTCGGCTACATTTTTTAATAAACCTCGGAAATAACGTGGGGAAAAAGTAGATCCGAAATGGCTGCCGACATGCCGGTATGAAGTCTCTATGGAAAGAATGACAGAAATCGTTTATGTATTAGAAATAAGAGGCACACAAAACGTTCAGATAATGTTGGTCAGATGTCTTTTAGTTAACAGTTTGGAAAACCGCATTACGTACCGAGATTTTAGGTATATGCATACACGTACGTTCAATGTCTATTTCCGAACTGTACGTAAATTACCGAGATGTTCCGATTGGGATTTGCAAGGGATTGAGACATTTGACTTCCGATGGAAAATTAAGTGCTGCGTTTCTTTTTTGGTTAAGTTTATATCCAAATAATTATATATCGATGACTGAATCTATTTTGAACAGTATAAACTAAGTTTTGTCACTAGATTAAGGTTTCATTTCTTCAAACGTTTATCATCCTAACTTCAAACTTGAAACTCAAATTTATTGAAAAAATAGTAAACATTTTTTCCAAGAGATCTTCAATCCGACTCGTTCTAGAAATGCTAGATTTTCAAACCGAAATAAAGAAAAATGGTCAGTAATAATGGTAGAAACTTAAAATTGTTAAACATGTGAAATGTTTGTCACGATTGTAAATAAATGAAATACAAAGATATCAGACCCTTTATGTAACATTTGTGGATATTTAATTATTAAATGACATATCAAATTATATCAGCACGAACTTAGAGTAAAATCAGTATGCCCAGGCATAAAGTTATGATGTCACTAGCTTGCCATAGGTTAGTAGTTATCTTGTTGTAGTGGGGTATTTTCCAATTAATTTTCCAAGCACTGAGATGTACGTAGAAAGATGACACCGATAATTTTCGTAGTCGTGCACAACAAGACCATATCTACGATACATCGCAATAAAGAACAACAACAACAGTAATCACTTGTCGTCGATTTATATATATCCTTTAAACGCAGTCTGAACCCGAGTACACTCTTCTACGTGTGTCCGCTTAGCGAATTTATCTCGTTTATAGCGCTAACCTGGCATGTTAAGTCTTGAGAACCGGTATGGTAGGGTACCCGTCTGATTGCATTTCTGTCACGCAGTTTCTCCAACCGGCGAAAAGTAAGAATCTGTACTTAACGAAAACAGTCGACGGTCTAAAATTATGCACTTTACAAGACGATGACGATTTATGAAATTAGTAAGGAATAAAACAAGATACACATTTAGTAAGTACTTCATGAATGAAGTACAAGAATGAACCATCTTTAAAAAATATAAAATAGACAAACATTTTTCGTTCATTAAATTTTATTATGAGGACACCCACAACTGTAAGCAAACTCGTGTGTATCAATACATTGCTTTAAACCCCATCTGAACTCCACAGAAACAGCTAATTAGTTCACAAACCACTTTAGCAGGTCACCTTTTCAACATTTCATTTTATTGAAACGTTTATGATATAATTTCGTTCGGTGAACTTTGTAACTACTTTGTTTGCGTAGTAATTAGGATGTGGACGTTTTTGACATGTTACCGGCTTTCAGTCTTTTTTTGTGTTTTGAAAACGGGAACCAATGGTTGTATGTCTCTCAAATTGCCACACTACTATAGACGGTACCTGAGCGGAACCGTCCAAAACACCACTTGCTAATTAAGAACAACTGATAAGTAAGACCACCTCCTTAACACTGTCAAATATTCATGCACCAGCTGTCATTTTAACAAAGTTTAACTCGATAATCAGGTCACTTGACAATGTCCTCGTGTCCACCACGAGTGGTCTTATTACGGTAGCTTCAGTGTATTTCTATGTAATACAAACCGACTAAATACCAGACATGTGTGGGATCTACATAAAGTCTGTAACAACATGTGGGATCAAGCTTTGTAGGTTGTCAAAATGAATTAAAACTAAACGTCTTTACTTGTCGTATTCCTCAGCAATGCCCGTATGTGAAGCTTCGCTGTGATACTTGTGTGTGTGTACAAAAATCTGCAGATTTGTTCTGGTGAAGTTTAAGTCAGTACATTTTTATTTGACATCGATTTGTAAATTTGTTCTTAAAAACTTGTATTTATCCGTCTCGATGGCTGCTTGTAGGATTTCTTATGACTTACTTAGGCATTTTGAACACGGCGGAAGAATCTCGGTCACGGCGGAAACGATCCTACGATCTCCTGCATTAGGAGCACGGCGCTCCATCCCTAGACCCCTAGGCTCCCTCCAAATATATGGTTAAACCCAAGTTTGTAATATGCTCCCCGTTTTCACAGTTTTTGACTCTTTGAGACGTTACTGTTCGTTTGTTTTCACTCAAATTCGGTCAGAGTAACTGCTCGCATTTAATATGTCAACGCTGAAATGGTATTGTTCCTTACCGTCAGGCGATTATTTGTGTATGGGGAAACAATTCTTCGAACTAAATATGGCCACCTGAATCGTGCAATCATTTGAATGTCTGACATATTCCATATAACTGAATGAACTACCAACCTTCCATCTCAGATGAACGTCTGACAATGTTGACGAAGTACTCAGATCGACAATTATACGCACCCTTTCGATCTATCAAACGGACTATTTTCTCTGAAAAGAGACGAGAAAGTCGAAGCAATAAACTACTCCGCGTCACGTGATCATGGAAGATTGACATCTCCTGTATTGAGGTGTCGGATTTATTACACCGTATATTAGTTCGACTTTGATGGCAAGATTAAGACTGACAAAGCTTTTTGATCAAATGGTCGTTCTTTGATGGCTTAATTTGGTCACCATTTTGTCGAGCCCAGTATAAAAGATTAGGCTTCCATCGACAATAACATGAAATCTGACAGAATTAATTGTATGCTGGAGAATATTATTTTTATGGCATGTCATTCGTGTGGTTTATTCAAAGCAATTTGCTGATAATTTTCTCCAAAATTATCATGAATTTGATTACATAGCAGACCTGATTGTGAAATATGTTGACAATACTATTTGATCCGTAACTTATGACACAAACACAATATCTGCCAAATGTTTTAGCCCTATGATTATGAAATTGCATATTTGTATAAAAATTATTGATTGTTATTTCATTGCTGAAAATCAATAGTTTCGTTCTGATTTGAGTGTCTCTGATTTCGCTCCCTTTTAAATAAACAAAACCAATGAACTTGTCAATGGGATGTCACGTCGGTGGGATGTCACGTCGGTGGGATGTCACGTCGGTTGGTCGTCGAATTTTATGAGGATTCTAATGTAATGCAAACTGTTTTGTCTTAATCGGAGTCGGGAGTTCTGTTCAGAACCCCACGCTAGGGTGTCGTTGAGTACGAAAATTCTGGTCAAGCCTTTATTTGTATTTTATTATAGTGCATGTCAACATCCCATCCGTTAGGAATCATCCGCTGTCTAAAATTCCTTACATGCCTGATCCCATTGATGTCACGAAACATTGATACGTGTATTAAGTTGATAAGTACCATATGAACTAATCCAGCCACGGACGTCACATCTCTATACTGTCGTTGTTACGAAGACGCGTGTAAATATCGGAGTACAGAGACACGTATGCGGGGCTACATTTGAACTTAGTTCAACAAGCGTTATGTAGATGAGCAGACATCTCACTAGTATAATCATGTTGAATATAACTTGAATACAGTGACCGCTTTTACCTCATAAACAATCTATCTACCGCGAGATTATTTATGTTGATCAAATTTGACATGAGCCGGTTGGTCCTATAACTTGACATTAAACTTAGTTTCATACGTTGTCAAAACTGCATCTGTTTCGTTAAAAATATTATCTGAACAAAAATGTACGCTTCCTAATGCTTGGCCAGCATATTGATTAAAAAAACCGTCTTGTCTGCACACATGTGACCGCACGTATGGAGGTTATACATTATGTAAGATATGTACAAGGTACAAATGTTCACTGGTGAGAGTGACTGCTTGTAACGTCTTTCTCCCATATGGAGGCTGATGTATATTATACAGATGCATTCATTCTGATCAGTGCAGCATGTTTATATCACCCACCTGTCTGCAAGCTCGAACAAAGTACATGTGTTCTATGAGCCGATGTGTCCGTGATATGTGTGGCTATATATTCGATAACCTCTGGCTGGAACACCCGACAACTGACCCACTACACTACCGTTCCTCAAACAGATGGATATTAAAGTTTAAAAAGACTAAATTGACTACATGTATAATTATATCTTATATATCTCTTTTTATGGGATTGTTTCGCGAGTAATCATCATAATATTGCTGTCGTAATGAGGAGCTTTGATTTGCTTCGAGTATGCTTCATTGAGAAATACACACGACCGTGGTTTCCAAAATCCATCCTAAAACAATTGTTTCATCATGGACTTGAGGCATTTTGTCAGGACTAGAAATTCTTGACAGACTTCCATCAATTATGGTTTTATCTGTCTAATCCGTTTACCAGATTATGGGAGAGTTTGTGGACAAGGTCACGATTTGAAAAACAAATAGAAGTAGAAGTAGAACCCGGAGGGTGAGAAACGTATTTTTTCATTCTTAGAACAAGAGACAAGTCGGAAGGATAATCCTAATCTAACATGATCAAGGCCACATGACAACGAATACTGGCTGTGAACGTTCAGAACCATGTCTGATTCGGTCCTGTTTAGGTGAAAGAACGCATAGACTGGAAGGCCACATGACAACGAATACTGGCTGTGAACGTTCAGAAAGATCCATGTCTGATTCGATCCTGTTTAGGTGAAAGAACGCATAGACTGGAAGGCCACATGACAACGAATACTGGCTGTGAACGTTCAGAAAGAAACATGTCTGATTCGGTCCTGTTTAGGTGAAAGAACGCATAGACTGGAAGGCCACATGACAACGAATACTGGCTGTGAACGTTCAGAAAGAACCATGTCTGATTCGGTCCTGTTTAGGTGAAAGAACGCATAGACTGGAAGGCCACATGTCAACGAATACTGGCTGTGAACGTTCAGAAAGAACCATGTCTGATTCGATCTTGTTTAGGTGAAATAACGCATAGACTGGAAGGCCACATGACAACGAATACTGGCTGTGAACGTTCAGAAAGAACCATGTCTGATTCGATCTTGTTTAGGTGAAATAACGCATAGACTGGAAGGCCACATGACAACGAATACTGGCTGTGAACGTTCAGAAAGAACCATGTCTGATTCGATCCTGTTTAGGTGAAAGAACGCATAGACTGGAAGGCCACATGACAACGAATACTGGCTGTGAACGTTCAGAAAGAACCATGTCTGATTCGATCTTGTTTAGGTGAAAGAACGCATAGACTGGAAGGCCACATGACAACGAATACTGGCTGTGAACGTTCAGAAAGAACCATGTCTGATTCGATCCTGTTTAGGTGAAAGAACGCATAGACTGGAAGGCCACATGACAACGAATACTGGCTGTGAACGTTCAGAAAGAACCATGTCTGATTCGATCCTGTTTAGGTGAAAGAACGCATAGACTGGAAGGCCACATGACAACGAATACTGGCTGTCAACGTTCAGAAAGAACCATGTCTGATTCGATCTTGTTTAGGTGAAATAACGCATAGACTGGAAGGCCACATGACAACGAATACTGGCTGTGAACGTTCAGAAAGAACCATGTCTGATTCGATCCTGTTTAGGTGAAAGAACGCATAGACTGGAAGGCCACATGACAACGAATACTGGCTGTCAACGTTCAGAAAGAACCATGTCTGATTCGATCTTGTTTAGGTGAAATAACGCATAGACTGGAAGGCCACATGACAACGAATACTGGCTGTGAACGTTCAGAAAGAACCATGTCTGATTCGATCCTGTTTAGGTGAAAGAACGCATAGACTGGAAGGCCACATGACAACGAATACTGGCTGTCAACGTTCAGAAAGAACCATGTCTGATTCGATCTTGTTTAGGTGAAATAACGCATAGACTGGAAGGCCACGTGACAGATCTAGAAAAAAGAAAATAGCGGAGGAACACGAAGGGGGGGGGGCACAAAACTAAAAAATACATGGAATTATTTGATCAAACGCAAAATCTTAAAAAACTTAGAAGAATGGTTATCACAATACTAACTGAAATAACATCTCCATGGAAACGTGTTCAGTAAATAACAAACTCGTGACTGAAATCTACAAGTTTGCTTAACAAACACTACATCACTGCAGGTTTTTCCGGTCATGTTTCAGTAATGGAATGGCTCCTATGTTGAGACAAGATTTGCTGTCATTTTCTTGATAAAAACACATTTACCTGCAGCAAATCCACTGACCGTCTGTTTTCATAACCAACTCTTATGACAGTTTAATTGTGAACTATCTTGAGAGTACTTAGGAAAGAGATATGGCCTAAGTGATCCGTCATTATCCATCTTAAATATCTTCATACTCCCAGAAATGTGGATGTCAGTGCTAGCTCTCGCTTCGAGAATAGGTCTGTAATCAATAATTAAGAAAGTCGAATTACAACTTCAGTACTGGATCAGCCATCGATACGAGATAAGTAATCACAGCGGATCCGAATGTCGCTGTCAGTGTTAGGTCTGGGTTCGATATTTAGTCTCTGTCTGAGTCTAGTAACGATGTCTGTCATGGCTCAATATTCTACCTAGGTACTTATTTCATAATGATCTACGATGTATGAGTGCTGTACCAACCACATTCCCACTGAACTCTTTCAACACCAAATCGATGCTTTTAGGTAAAACACGTATTGTCGAAGTTTTGCATTGTCTATATTAGACTGCCCTCCAAAAGTTCCTTCACACTTTGACAATTTCCCATTGCAGTTAATGTATTTTCATATTTGTTTCACATGAAATAAATCGAAAATGCTTTTTAACACATCAATAATTTTCTGTAGAGGTATTGATAAATTTGTACTGACAAAAAATATCTTATTTTCTGAGTCAGATCAATCAGTTACACATACATTGGTTTCTGTGTCAGATCAATCAGTTACACATACATTGGTTTCTGTGTCAGATCAATCAGTTACACATACATTGGTCAGATCAATCAGTTACACATACATTGGTTTCTGTGTCAGATCAATCAGTTACACATATATTGGTCAGATCAATCAGTTACACATACATTGGTCAGATCAATCAGTTTCACATACATTGGTCAGATCAATCAGTTACACATACATTGGTCAGATCAATCAGTTACACATACATTGGTCAGATCAATCAGTTACACATACATTGGTCAGATCAATCAGTTACACATACATTGGTCAGATCAATCAGTTACACATACATTGGTCAGATCAATCAGTTACACATACATTGGTCAGATCAATCAGTTACACATACATTGGTCAGATCAATCAGTTACACATACATTGGTCAGATCAATCAGTTACACATACATTGGTCAGATCAATCAGTTACACATACATTGGTCAGATCAATCAGTTACACATACATTGGTCAGATCAATCAGTTACACATACATTGGTCAGATCAATCAGTTACACATACATTGGTTTCTGTGTCAGATCAATCAGTTACACATATATTGGTCAGATCAATCAGTTACACATACATTGGTCAGATCAATCAGTTACACATACATTGGTCAGATCAATCAGTTACACATACATTGGTCAGATCAATCAGTTACACATACATTGGTCAGATCAATCAGTTACACATACATTGGTCAGATCAATCAGTTACACATACATTGGTCAGATCAATCAGTTACACATACATTGGTCAGATCAATCAGTTACACATACATTGGTCAGATCAATCAGTTACACATACATTGGTCAGATCAATCAGTTACACATACATTGGTCAGATCAATCAGTTACACATACATTGGTCAGATCAATCAGTTACACATACATTGGTCAGATCAATCAGTTACACATACATTGGTCAGATCAATCAGTTACACATACATTGGTCAGATCAATCAGTTACACATACATTGGTTTCTGTGTCAGATCAATCAGTTACACATACATAGGTCAGATCAATCAGTTACACATACATTGGTCAGATCAATCAGTTACACATACATTGGTTTCTGTATCAGATCAATCAGTTACACATACATTGGTTTCTGTGTCAGATCAATCAGTTACACATACATTGGTTTCTGTGTCAGATCAATCAGTTACACATACATTGGTTTCTGTGTCAGATCAATCAGTTACACATACATTGGTTTCTGTGTCAGATCAATCAGTTACACATACATTGGTCAGATCAATCAGTTACACATACATTGGTTTCTGTGTCAGATCAATCAGTTACACATACATTGGTTTCTGTGTCAGATCAATCAGTTACACATACATTGGTCAGATCAATCAGTTACACATACATTGGTTTCTGTGTCAGATCAATCAGTTACACATACATTGGTTTCTGTGTCAGATCAATCAGTTACACATACATTGGTTTCGGATACAAGCCTCTATTCCTCGGCCGTTATTTAGACTGGCGTTTTTATTTCCTTAAGGACTTATCATGGTATTAAATAGGTGTGTACAAGAATGGTCCGGTTTTAGTTCACAAAATGAAGGGTGTGGAATATTTAAGTGTCCATTTCAAGGTCAGATTTCAAACCATCCAGCCAGTGGTCCGTCTATTGTGTCTGTTGTCAACTGAACTGCTATATCGGCTTTGTTTACGTAGCAAAATGTATGTAAAAGAAACAAAACAAAAAACAAGTATGCGTCGTATTCGGCGTGTGTCCTCACTATGCTGTTTCTGTATATTATTTTTATTGAAATATTTATAAACAGATTTTTGTACGATCATGAGTTTCAAAATATTGTGTAACAATGAAGAACAGCAAGTTTAGTTAATTTATATTTCGATGTATTTATTTTTTTTAAAACAATAAAAGAAGGGAACAATTAGAAAAGAATTATCTTACACATTCATGTTGTATGTTGTGATTTTGAAGTCAAATTTAAGTATTTAAACGCCTCTCAAGGGGACATTCTGACAAAGTGCCTGCTGTCTTTTTTCCGGATGTTCAGAAAGCTTCCAAATTGATTTTAAATAAGCAGCGTTTTATAACCATACTCGGTTGCTATCGTGATATTTATATGAACGTGTTGATATCACAACTTTGGATATTTTTTGCGTTTATTTATGAACTATCGGTTGACATTCAGGTCGAGTATGGAAGTGGGAGGGTAATATAATCATTATACTCATCTGATAGACGCCTTCTATGGCGCATTCTCATCAAAAGCTTTTGTTTGCTTATTTCATTATTGAATTGCTCGACCATGCAGGTGGCGGGAGAGTCATAATTGTATCATAGGTGATATATATCCAGCATTCATTTACATAATTACTAAATAATACATGGGGAGCAGATCCCTTCCGCCACCTTTTAATTTCCCTTAGGGGTCTCCTTAACTACAACATAGCAACAGTCAATCCATAACGAAGTAATACAAATTAAACCGCTCCCAAATTAATAAACAATAAGCAATTACTGTCCAGAACGTTCTATACAAAAGTGTGCGATATGTCAATGTAGATTTCCTATTTTACCAAATAAGAGACTGACCCGAGCTGAGACGCCGACCATAAGAATATTATATTACGATACAACATGTTAATTTTTGACAGCATCTGTGTTCATATATAAATACGCACCAATTAGCCGCTAATTAAATAAACACTGTATCTCCTATATACTGTGTACAGCAGTAATACCTCAACAACACTGTATCTCCTATATACTGTGTACAGCAGTAATACCTCAACAACACTGTATCTCCTATATACTGTGTACAGCAGTAATACCTCAACAACCTGTATCTCCTATATACTGTGTACAATAAACCTCAACAACACTGTATCTCCTATATACCGTGTACAGCAGTAATACCTCAACAACCTGTATCTCCTATATACTGTGTACAATAAACCTCAACAACACTGTATCTCCTATATACCGTGTACAGCAGTAATACCTCAACAACCTGTATCTCCTATATACTGTGTACAATAAACCTCAACAACACTGTATCTCCTATATACTGTGTACAGCAGTAATACCTCAACAAAACTGTATCTCCTATATACTGTGTACATTAAACCTCAACAACACTGTATCTCCTATATACTGTGTACAGCAGTAATACCTCAACAACCTGTATCTCCTATATACTGTGTACAATAAACCTCAACAACACTGTATCTCCTATATACTGTGTACAATAAACCTCAACAACACTGTATCTCCTATATACTGTGTACAGCAGTAATACCTCAACAACCTGTATCTCCTATATACTGTGTACATTAAACCTCAACAACCTGTATCTCCTATATACTGTGTACAATAAACCTCAACAACACTGTATCTCCTATATACTGTGTACAATAAACCTCAACAACACTGTATCTCCTATATACTGTGTACATTAAACCTCAACAACACTGTATCTCCTATATACTGTGTACAATAAACCTCAACAACACTGTATCTCCTATATACTGTGTACATTAAACCTCAACAACACTGTATCTCCTATATACTGTGTACATTAAACCTCAACAACACTGTATCTCCTATATACTGTGTACATTAAACCTCAACAACACTGTATCTCCTATATACTGTGTACAATAAACCTCAACAACACTGTATCTCCTATATACTGTGTACAGCAGTAATACCTCAACAACACTGTATCTCCTATATACTGTGTACAATAAACCTCAACAACAAGACCACCAATGGTTCCGCAGAAAGTCCGTCTTATCTTTGAGATGATCTAGTTATCGATTTAAAATAGAAGAAATATTAAAAACTGGTCCATCGAAATACTTTCTTATGAATGATGTAGTCTTACTAAGTGAGGGTTTACTTTACGGTTGACTCTGTAGACATCTGAACACCCTACGGTGCAAGCGAATGGTTTGTGTACATGAAATAATTACAATAATTTCATTTCCTAAAAACATTGTCATGAACTAAGGAACTATTAAACGTTTCTCTTGATATTTTCCTTCTCGTCCATCGAGTTCCACGTTGCATACATGATTTACGTACCGTTTCGTTTACTTGGTTAATCATTAGGCCATTCTCAATGTATTGTTCGTTTGCGGATTTCCGTCCAACCCATTGAACGTTTACCCCGATCGTGACAGGTTTAAACAGAACGTTCTTAAAAATAACCGACCAGCTGACCGTAAATTGCCGACGTGTTTCCGTAACTTTCCGTCACTTTCACCAGAGTACAAACATTGATGACGTCAAACGCAACTACAACAACAACAAAAACTCATAATGATTTTAAACACCATTCGCGTTATGAGACGTCACTGATTTATGTTCACCTGTCGGTTGACTACGAGTGTAAATAAAAACACGAGAAACTGCATTAAATTAACCGGTCGACAGGATAACAAATTAGTGAGTTTTGTTTCGCTATTGAAATCTCCGAAATTTAAGTGGCCAACAATTAAGATACCTTAAGATTTAGGGTATCCTAAAAAAAGGAATATTCTAATTTGTATTTACCAGCCTACTTGGCGCTCCATACTGAGTTTCTTCATTCTACTTTCCGTCTGTAGTTACGCTCAACTATTAAGTACATACTGGTACATTTTTAATACAAACATATTTGTGTGGTATGATAATTTCATTCCATACTTGTAAATACTTTCACCAGTAAATGTATCTGTATGTTCAGCGCACGGAATCTCATGCAAAACCTTAACACACGGGTTATTTTTTGCGGGAAAATAATTTTGCTCATTTTAAATTGTCAGATATTCACGATATGTTGTGAAAACATATATCGACATCTCCCTGTGGGATTGTAATGGTGTATAAGTTTTATTGACGGTCTTAAAATTGTCGCTATTCCCATTTACGGACAAAAACGAGGCAATGATGGGTAATCAGTACATATCAACTTACGCTCGGTACGAAACTTGATAGGACATTACAACAAGATGTCAACACTTGTTTCATACCAACAGATGCATGTCGGGAAAGAATGGCTGTTTGAATAATGGGTCTCTAGTGGTATGTACCCAACGAACGAAAACTTGTGAAAAGTTTCAGTAATCAAATTTACTGACATGGAATGATATATATGACTATGATATTCACATTACTGCGGCAATTTGAGACTTATCGGTTGTTCATTTGATTTTATAATTCAATATTAACTTCCAAACTCTCTATACGTTACAACAGATACAAATGCATTTTGTGTCCCAGAAAATTACAATATCAGTGAACAATATGACGTCGTGTATGGACGTTAAGTTGTGGAATCATTGCCACGATAGAATCTTTATAACCACAACGATAACGTGTTACATTGTATATACGCTGTGACTCCTCATATAATTTGGACGAGTAGAGACAAAGCTTAGGGGTGTGCAGGATTTCTTAAACAGTAATCTCTATCAATATATACTAAATAGTATTTATATTTCCCTTTCATTTGGTTCAATGGAATGCTGAGCTGTGTGGATTACAATCTGTCATTTTTCACCGTTTTTATTGGTAAAATGAAACACATGTAATGTAAAGTTATGTCGCCTTAAACATTAAGTATTGTCACGAGTTCTCACCCTTTATCCCTTCTATAGTATATGTATATGTACTATAACTCCAGAAGGGATAAAGGGAGAGAACTCGTGACAATTTTACCTGTACCTTAAATGTTTGTGCGGGAATCAGGATATTGTTGGGGCACTGTTGTTGCTTTATAAGTCACGTGACACGGGTCTTGTTTTCTCATTTAATGTCTTCTGTATGTTATCATAAAACCAAATCGCTAACAATATGGTTTGTATACATTTATAATTGTTGAGGCGCTTTAGCGTCTCTTTGCTATCATCGTATCAACCGGAAGTTGATTCAAAGTACCGCCAACTATATTCATTCGTCTCAAGAAAATAGTACATTTACATTCCTCTGATTTATTATATATTCTGACTGATTTGTCAGAGATATATCAATTGTAGAAGGGGAATCTTGATATAAACGGGTTATCTGGATTATTTGAGTCAGTTTTGGTTTACCCGAATAATCGCGTATTAATTTCTAATATGATCAATTAAAGTACTGAAAGTACTTTTGGTCTAGGTGATTTTTGACAAATTTCAACCTCAACTCAAAGTAACCGCAATTGAAACAAATTAATTCAACATAGATTGATGCATTAATGATGAAACAATCAGTAATAACCACAACATGTAGAACCTGCTATAAAACATATGAATAAAAAGTCCTTTTTCTCTTTTGCGAAAATCCTATTTGTCCGTTTATGAGCCGTATCCCTGTGGTTTTCTTCATGCGTTAATATTGCGGAATCGTGAGATTCACTTTTGGCAAGATGACCATTTAAAGTGTATACAAGATAATTATGGTACGTGTTTTTCTATATTCCAACATTCATTAATCATTTGCAAGAAGTAACAATGTGGTTAAGATGCAGCGAAAATGTGTCAAAATTCTATGTTATTTTACTGAATCTCGCATCACCAATTTTGTTTGCAAATTTCTTTATCCGTCTATCGAGTGACGCTCAGTATTCTCATATCGAAGTTCTCGTATAGTTTATTCCATTTTAAGTCCAAGTAAGTCGTATGGCACATGAGGACAAACAAATATGTGCATATATACAAACATACATCTATGAGACGGAGAAGGAACACTATAACACATGTTCAAACATGTAAGGTTACAGTTGAAGAACAAACTGAAATGACTATGTAATAAAACATGCATGGAGAACAAACATGTGTGCAATACTAATACAGGTATATACGTGTATATATACTACAGGAACAAACATGCATGTGATAGAGAACAAACATGTGTGCAATACTAATACAGGTATATACGTGTATATATACAACAGGAAAGAACATGCATGTGATAGAGAACAAACATGTGTGCAATACTAATACAGGTATATACGTGTATATATACTACAGGAAAGAACATGCATGTGATAGAGAACAAACATGTGTATGCAATACTAATACAGGTATATACGTGTATATATACTAAAGGAAAGAACATGCATGTGATAGAAAACAAACATGTGTGCAATACTAATACAGGTATATACGTGTATATATACTACAGGAAAGAACATGCATGTGATAGAGAACAAACATGTGTGCAATACTAATACAGGTATATACGTGTATATATACTACAGAAACAAACATGCATGTGATAGAGAACAAACATGTGTATGCAATACTAATACAGGTATATACGTGTATATATACTACAGGAACAAACATGCATGTGATAGAGAACAAACATGTGTGCAATACTAATACAGGTATATACGTGTATATATACTACAGGAAAGAACATGCATGTGATAGAGAACAAACATGTGTGCAATACTAATACAGGTATATACGTGTATATATACTACAGGAACAAACATGCATGTGATAGAGAACAAACATGTGTATGCAATACTAATACAGGTATATACGTGTATATATACTACAGGAAAGAACATGCATGTGATAGAGAACAAACATGTGTGCAATACTAATACAGGTATATACGTGTATATATACTACAGGAACAAACATGCATGTGATAGAGAACAAACATGTGTATGCAATACTAATACAGGTATATACGTGTATATATACTACAGGAAAGAACATGCATGTGATAGAGAACAAACATGTGTATGCAATACTAATACAGGTATATACGTGTATATATACTACAGGAACAAACATGCATGTGATAGAGAACAAACATGTGTATGCAATACTAATACAGGTATATACGTGTATATATACTACAGGAACAAACATGCATGTGATAGAGAACAAACATGTGTGCAATACTAATACAGGTATATACGTGTATATATACTACAGGAAAGAACATGCATGTGATAGAGAACAAACATGTGTGCAATACTAATACAGGTATATACGTGTATATATACTACAGGAACAAACATGCATGTGATAGAGAACAAACATGTGTGCAATACTAATACAGGTATATACGTGTATATATACTACAGGAAAGAACATGCATGTGATAGAGAACAAACATGTGTGCAATACTAATACAGGTATATACGTGTATATATACTTCAGGAACAAACATGCATGTGATAGAGAACAAACATGTGTATGCAATACTAATACAGGTATATACGTGTATATATACTACAGGAACAAACATGCATGTGATAGAGAACAAACATGTGTGTGCAATACTAATACAGGTATATACGTGTATATATACTACAGGAACAAACATGCATGTGATAGAGAACAAACACGTGTATGCAATACTAATACAGGTATATACGTGTATATATACTACAGGAAAGAACATGCATGTGATAGAGAACAAACATGTGTCCAATACTAATACAGGTATATACGTGTATATATACTACAGGAAAGAACATGCATGTGATGATAACAAACATGTGTGCAATACTAATACAGGTATATACGTGTATATATACTACAGGAAAGAACATGTGTATACAATACTAATACAGGTATATACGTGTATATATACTACAGGAACAAACATGTGTATACAATACTAATACAGGTATATACGTGTATATATACTACAGGAACAAACATGTGTATACAATACTAATACAGGTATATACGTGTATATATACTACAGGAAAGAACATGCATGTGATAGAGAACAAACATGTGTGCAATACTAATACAGGTATATACGTGTATATATACTACAGGAACAAACATGCATGTGATAGAGAACAAACATGTGTGCAATACTAATACAGGTATATACGTGTATATATACTACAGGAACAAACATGCATGTGATAGAGAACAAACATGTATGCAATACTAATACAGGTATATACGTGTATATATACTTCAGGAACAAACATGCATGTGATAGAGAACAAACATGTATGCAATACTAATACAGGTATATACGTGTATATATACTACAGGAACACACATGCATGTGATAGAGAACAAACATGTGTATGCAATACTAATACAGGTATATACGTGTATATATACTACAGGAAAGAACATGCATGTGATAGAGAACAAACATGTGTGCAATACTATTACAGGTATATACGTGTATATATACTACAGGAACAAACATGCATGTGATAGAGAACAAACATGTGTGCAATACTAATACGGGTATATACGTGTATATATACTACAGGAAAGAACATGCATGTGATAGAGAACAAACATGTGTATGCAATACTAATACAGGTATATACGTGTATATATACTACAGGAAAGAACATGCATGTGATAGAGAACAAACATGTGTGCAATACTAATACAGGTATATACGTGTATATATACTACAGGAACAAACATGTGTGCAATACTAATACAGGTATATACGTGTATATATACTACAGGAACAAACATGCATGTGATAGAGAACAAACATGTGTATGCAATACTAATACAGGTATATACGTGTATATATACTACAGGAAAGAACATGCATGTGATAGAGAACAAACATGTGTGCAATACTAATACAGGTATATACGTGTATATATACTACAGGAACAAACATGCATGTGATAGAGAACAAACATAGGTATGCAATACTAATACAGGTATATACGTGTATATATACTACAGGAAAGAACATGCATGTGATAGAGAACAAACATGTGTGCAATACTAATACAGGTATATACGTGTATATATACTACAGGAACAAACATGCATGTGATAGAGAACAAACATGTATGCAATACTAATACAGGTATATACGTGTATATATACTACAGGAAAGAACATGCATGTGATAGAGAACAAACATGTGTGCAATACTAATACAGGTATATACGTGTATATATACTACAGAAACAAACATGCATGTGATAGAGAACAAACATGTGTATGCAATACTAATACAGGTATATACGTGTATATATACTACAGGAAAGAACATGCATGTGATAGAGAACAAACATGTGTGCAATACTAATACAGGTATATACGTGTATATATACTACAGGAAAGAACATGCTTGTGATAGAGAACAAACATGTGTATGCAATACTAATACAGGTATATACGTGTATATATACTACAGGAAAGAACATGCATGTGATAGAGAACAAACATGTGTGCAATACTAATACAGGTATATACGTGTATATAAACTACAGGAAAGAACATGCATGTGATAGAGAACAAACATGTGTATGCAATACAAATACAGGTATATACGCGTATATATACTACAGGAAAGAACATGCATGTGATAGAGAACAAACATGTGTGCAATACTAATACAGGTATATACGTGTATATATACTACAGGAAAGAACATGCATGTGATAGAGAACAAACATGTGTGCAATACTAATACAGGTATATACGTGTATATATACTACAGGAAAGAACATGCATGTGATAGAGAACAAACATAGGTATGCAATACTAATACAGGTATATACGTGTATATATACTACAGGAAAGAACATGCATGTGATAGAGAACAAACATAGGTATGCAATACTAATACAGGTATATACGTGTATATATACTAAAGGAAAGAACATGCATGTGATAGAGAACAAACATAGGTATGCAATACTAATACAGGTATATACGCGTATATATACTACAGGAAAGAACATGCATGTGATAGAGAACAAACATGTGTGCAATACTAATACAGGTATATACGTGTATATATACTACAGGAAAGAACATGCATGTGATAGAGAACAAACATGTGTGCAATACTAATACAGGTATATACGTGTATATATACTACAGGAAAGAACATGCATGTGATAGAGAACAAACATAGGTATGCAATACTAATACAGGTATATACGTGTATATATACTACAGGAAAGAACATGCATGTGATAGAGAACAAACATAGGTATGCAATACTAATACAGGTATATACGTGTATATATACTACAGGAACACACATGCATGTGATAGAGAACAAACATAGGTATGCAATACTAATACAGGTATATACGTGTATATATACTACAGGAAAGAACATGCATGTGATAGAGAACAAACATGTGTATGCAATACTAATACAGGTATATACGTGTATATATACTACAGGAACAAACATGCATGTGATAGAGAACAAACATGTGTATGCAATACTAATACAGGTATATACGTGTATATATACTACAGGAAAGAACATGCATGTGATAGAGAACAAACATGTGTATGCAATACTAATACAGGTATATACGTGTATATATACTACAGGAAAGAACATGCATGTGATAGAGAACAAACATAGGTATGCAATACTAATACAGGTATATACGTGTATATATACTACAGGAACAAACATGCATGTGATAGAGAACAAACATGTGTATGCAATACTAATACAGGTATATACGTGTATATATACTACAGGAACAAACATGCATGTGATAGAGAACAAACATGTGTGCAATACTAATACAGGTATATACGTGTATATATACTACAGGAAAGAACATGCATGTGATAGAGAACAAACATGTGTGCAATACTAATACAGGTATATACGTGTATATATACTACAGGAACAAACATGCATGTGATAGAGAACAAACATAGGTATGCAATACTAATACAGGTATATACGTGTATATATACTAAAGGAAAGAACATGCATGTGATAGAGAACAAACATGTGTATGCAATACTAATACAGGTATATACGTGTATATATACTAAAGGAAAGAACATGCATGTGATAGAGAACAAACATGTGTATGCAATACTAATACAGGTATATACGTGTATATATACTAAAGGAAAGAACATGCATGTGATAGAGAACAAACATGTGTATGCAATACTAATACAGGTATATACGTGTATATATACTAAAGGAAAGAACATGCATGTGATAGAGAACAAACATAGGTATGCAATACTAATACAGGTATATACGTGTATATATACTAAAGGAAAGAACATGCATGTGATAGAGAACAAACATGTGTATGCAATACTAATACAGGTATATACGTGTATATATACTACAGGAACAAACATGCATGTGATAGAGAACAAACATAGGTATGCAATACTAATACAGGTATATACGTGTATATATACTACAGGAAAGAACATGCATGTGATAGAGAACAAACATGTGTATGCAATACTAATACAGGTATATACGTGTATATATACTACAGGAAAGAACATGCATGTGATAGAGAACAAACATGTGTGCAATACTAATACAGGTATATACGTGTATATATACTACAGGAACAAACATGCATGTGATAGAGAACAAACATGTGTATGCAATACTAATACAGGTATATACGTGTATATATACTACAGGAAAGAACATGCATGTGATAGAGAACAAACATGTGTGCAATACTAATACAGGTATATACGTGTATATATACTACAGGAACAAACATGTGTGCAATACTAATACAGGTATATACGTGTATATATACTACAGGAAAGAACATGCATGTGATAGAGAACAAACATAGGTATGCAATACTAATACAGGTATATACGTGTATATATACTACAGGAACACACATGCATGTGATAGAGAACAAACATAGGTATGCAATACTAATACAGGTATATACGTGTATATATACTACAGGAAAGAACATGCATGTGATAGAGAACAAACATGTGTATGCAATACTAATACAGGTATATACGTGTATATATACTACAGGAACAAACATGCATGTGATAGAGAACAAACATGTGTATGCAATACTAATACAGGTATATACGTGTATATATACTAAAGGAAAGAACATGCATGTGATAGAGAACAAACATGTATGCAATACTAATACAGGTATATACGTGTATATATACTACAGGAACAAACATGCATGTGATAGAGAACAAACATGTGTATGCAATACTAATACAGGTATATACGTGTATATATACTACAGGAACAAACATGTGTATGCAATACTAATACAGGTATATACGTGTATATATACTACAGGAACAAACATGTGTATGCAATACTAATACAGGTATATACGTGTATATATACTACAGGAACAAACATGCATGTGATAGAGAACAAACATGTGTATGCAATACTAATACAGGTATATACGTGTATATATACTACAGGAACAAACATGTGTATGCAATACTAATACAGGTATATACGTGTATATATACTACAGGAACAAACATGTGTATGCAATACTAATACAGGTATATACGTGTATATATACTACAGGAACAAACATGTGTATGCAATACTAATACAGGTATATACGTGTATATATACTACAGGAACAAACATGTGTATGCAATACTAATACAGGTATATACGTGTATATATACTACAGGAACACACATGCATGTGATAGAGAACAAACATGTGTATGCAATACTAATACAGGTATATACGTGTATATATACTACAGGAACAAACATGCATGTGATAGAGAACAAACATGTGTGCAATACTAATACAGGTATATACGTGTATATATACTACAGGAACAAACATGCATGTGATAGAGAACAAACATGTGTGCAATACTAATACAGGTATATACGTGTATATATACTACAGGAACAAACATGCATGTGATAGAGAACAAACATGTGTGCAATACTAATACAGGTATATACGTGTATATATACTACAGGAACAAACATGCATGTGATAGAGAACAAACATAGGTATGCAATACTAATACAGGTATATACGTGTATATATACTACAGGAACAAACATGCATGTGATAGAGAACAAACATAGGTATGCAATACTAATACAGGTATATACGTGTATATATACTACAGGAAAGAACATGCATGTGATAGAGAACAAACATAGGTATGCAATACTAATACAGGTATATACGTGTATATATACTACAGGAAAGAACATGCATGTGATAGAGAACAAACATAGGTATGCAATACTAATACAGGTATATACGTGTATATATACTACAGGAACAAACATGCATGTGATAGAGAACAAACATAGGTATGCAATACTAATACAGGTATATACGTGTATATATACTACAGGAAAGAACATGCATGTGATAGAGAACAAACATGTGTGCAATACTAATACAGGTATATACGTGTATATATACTACAGGAACAAACATGCATGTGATAGAGAACAAACATGTGTATGCAATACTAATACAGGTATATACGTGTATATATACTAAAGGAACAAACATGTGTATGCAATACTAATACAGGTATATACGTGTATATATACTAAAGGAACAAACATGTGTGCAATACTAATACAGGTATATACGTGTATATATACTAAAGGAACAAACATGTGTGCAATACTAATACAGGTATATACGTGTATATATACTACAGGAACAAACATAGGTATGCAATACTAATACAGGTATATACGTGTATATATACTACAGGAAAGAACATGTGTATGTAATACTAATACAGGTATATACGTGTATATATACTACAGGAAAGAACATGTGTATGTAATACTAATACAGGTATATACGTGTATATATACTACAGGAACAAACATGCATGTGATAGAGAACAAACATAGGTATGCAATACTAATACAGGTATATACGTGTATATATACTACAGGAAAGAACATGCATGTGATAGAGAACAAACATGTGTGCAATACTAATACAGGTATATACGTGTATATATACTACAGGAACAAACATGCATGTGATAGAGAACAAACATGTGTGCAATACTAATACAGGTATATACGCGTATATATACTACAGGAACAAACATGCATGTGATAGAGAACAAACATGTGTGCAATACTAATACAGGTATATACGTGTATATATACTACAGGAACAAACATAGGTATGCAATACTAATACAGGTATATACGTGTATATATACTACAGGAACAAACATGCATGTGATAGAGAACAAACATAGGTATGCAATACTAATACAGGTATATACGTGTATATATACTACAGGAAAGAACATTGTATCAATCATTACCACATTATCGTAACAAATACACATTAATATATTCTTCGTTAAATGTCTGAGGAAATGTGTCCGAGCATGGAGACCAGTCGTAAAACGCAACCATTTGATTCACTAGTTCTTAAAATTGACCAATAACAAAGCTGCATTCTAAGACTGTCTTTGAAGGTCAATTTAAGTACATCGGTGAACGGATTTATAAATGCAAAACAAGAAGATAGCAGATAAAGTCGCAACATATCTTGTTAATGTTGAGCGCCTTCTGGCGGAAATGTGGATTGTCATGTGTCTTTGTGACAACACTCTGAAAATGCAGTAACATGGATTTACAGAACGGAAGGTTGTTCATTAACAGTGCTTTGCTTTAAATGCATTTAGATGTATGAAGTATTCGTAAGGTCAGTTATATTTTGTTCATATTTGAATTTATGTTGTTCCAACTTGGTATGCGCCAATAATTACGTATATTAAGACAAACAACAATTTCATATTTTTTGTCCTACCTAATCTGAAGCAATTGATATGAGCAATCTTCATAAAACTGTGTTGTTTATTGATACAGTCGTGCCAGACGATAGGACACGTGATCAACCATATTGCATCTCAAAACATGTGTTTGAAGCGTCGATAAAACGGGTCCCTTCGCCGATATGGATCAAAGTTTGTCGAGTTTCCGGTTCTGTTATACGTTCTCGTTAAACACACTGACAAGCAGGTATGAATATCGCGATGCAAGTGTGCTAAAACATATTAACAATCAAATCTATTTCGCAGAAAATAAACCCGAGCTTGTAATTGCACGCTGAGACTTCCTTCCTTTCTTTTGTTTTGTTCCGTGTCGCCGAGAAGCTTGCTAGTGGATCAGATTCACCAAACGACGATAGAATTTGTCATAAAACACGTAAATTACAGTTATTTAGATATTTGCCGGTCCAGAAAGTGCCGTGATTACGGCTTTTAGCTACAGACGAGGCAATAATTATGTGGTTTTAAGGAAGGGATAAAAGCCGTTCGGTTGTCACCGCGTCAGTCTGTTTCCCATAAAAATATGTGTCGCGGGCTTGAAAGCTAGACATACATGCCAATACTGAGGGTAAATCTGAGCAATAATTTGTGCAAAACAAACAAGGACATACTAATAGCAAGATAGGGGTAATTAAGGCGTTCCTGAAACACGCGCAATGAGATATACAAGCTCTTCTTCTCACAGAGAATTTATGATTCCCGTATAAACACCTTTAGAAGATATATACACGAGCGTTCACTGATTTACAGAATTGTGGAAGTATAAATATACGTTTTTAGCTTAATATGTGTAGAAAACACTCTGACCCTCTGAAGTATGCTAAATAGAAATAACTCTCCCTTGTCAAACTAGGTATTTTTTTCCAGGCAATCGAGTTGAAAGTCTGGTATAAAGAAGTTTCCAGTTTTTAAGAGACTTTTTAGTTGACAAAAGTAAAATTATAGATCGATATTAGATCTTATTTCTAAAAGGCCAGTTTGTGTTATTTCAATGAATTTTCGAAAAAAAAAACATATTTTGTATAACACTTATTTTCACCACATAATGTTTGCGTAAGTTTAATTTGAGGTCCAGTGATCATGGTGAAAAATAGAAGCTTGTAAATCGACATAACTCAACATTGCACTGTGACTACGAAAGATAAATTATTAAAGTAATACACAATCATTCTCAAGAAACCTTGCACACTTTTAGATCTATATTGTCTCATCGAAAATCTATCCATAATATTTTTTGTTAAGATTCGCCGGGGTACTATAAAGTCGGACGTCGTTTATTCGACAACCTTCTATCCGAAAACTCGGTACCATCCGAAATAAATATCAGGTCCCGATGTATCTTCGTATGCAAGTCGAATTTAAATGGTCTATTCGAAACCATGTAGAATTCGAAATAAATGTTCGGAATCGATTTATTCGAATGAACGAGGTTCGACTGTATATACGTAGAATGGTAGCCAAATACATCTCAGACAGTATATACACGTAGAATGGTAGCCAAATACATCTCAGACTGTATACACGTAGAATGGTAGCCAAATACATCTCAGACTGTATACACGTAGAATGGTAGCCAAATACATCTCAGACAGTATATACACGTAGAATGGTAGCCAAACACATCTCAGACTGTATACACGTAGAATGGTAGCCAAATACATCTCAGACTGTATACACGTAGAATGGTAGCCAAATACATCTCAGACAGTATACACGTAGAATGGTAGCCAAATACATCTCAGACTGTATACACGTAGAATGGTAGCCAAATACATCTCAGACTGTATACACGTAGAATGGTAGCCAAATACATCTCAGACAGTATATACACGTAGAATGGTAGCCTAATACATCTCAGACTGTATACACGTAGAATGGTAGCCAAATACATCTCAGACAGTATATACACGTAGAATGGTAGCCAAATACATCTCAGACTGTATATACACGTAGAATGGTAGCCAAATACATCTCAGACAGTATACACGTAGAATGGTAGCCAAATACATCTCAGACTCTATACACCGTAGAATGGTAGCCAAATACATCTCAGACAGTATATACACGTAGAATGGTAGCCAAATACATCTCAGACAGTATATACGTAGAATGGTAGCCAAATACATCTCAGACTGTATATACACGTAGAATGGTAGCCAAATACATCTCAGACTGTATATATACGTAGAATAGTAGCCAAATACATCTCAGACTGTATATACACGTAGAATGGTAGCCAAATACATCTCAGACTGTATACACGTAGAATGGTAGCCAAATACATCTCAGACAGTATATACACGTAGAATGGTAGCCAAATACATCTCAGACTGTATACACGTAGAATGGTAGCCAAATACATCTCAGACAGTATATACACGTAGAATGGTAGCCAAATACATCTCAGACTGTATACACGTAGAATGGTAGCCAAATACATCTCAGACAGTATATACACGTAGAATGGTAGCCAAATACATCTCAGACAGTATATACACGTAGAATGGTAGCCAAATACATCTCAGACAGTATATAAACGTAGAATGGTAGCCAAATACATCTCAGACTGTATACACGTAGAATGGTAGCCAAATACATCTCAGACAGTATATACACGTAGAATGGTAGCCAAATACATCTCAGACTGTATACACGTAGAATGGTAGCCAAATACATCTCAGTCTGTATATACACGTAGAATGGTAGCCAAATACAT
>JASFXZ010000001.1:47477183-47602183 GCA_032209605.1 Mactromeris polynyma
ATCTCAGCAGTAACACCATTGTCTGAAATAAAAAAAATTATATAAAAAGTTATACCTTGTTGAACAAGAGGCGGTAGGTTGTTCATCAGTCGTAACTGAAACTGTGAACTAGTTCCTGACTCCTGCGTAAAATAACATCAGTAGCAGTTAGCATATATAGAGATAAAGTTCTGAATCAACCACAACACATTTATCATATATAAAAAGAACATATACAACATAATAACATACAAATAAACCACCAAATACACTGCCTTTCCGCCAGCATTAAACCTTGTCATCCAAAATAAATAATTAACTCTGCCCATCCGATTCAGATATCAATATAATAAAAGAAGGAATGCAATGCACTCAGTACCCTACCCACTAATCTCATACAATAATTTTCGCCCCAGCAACATCACAATGGTATTTTCGGGTATAGACTGTAAGAAACGATAAATATCTTAACAACCTTCTGTAACGTTCCGAGCGGCAGACACAACAAATACCATCGGTGAAAAGCTAGCTCACCACAGAGGGTGATTTGTTGCTCTAATATATGCCATTCTTCTTAAATGACTACAGTTTGAGTTTCTTAAATTTGCATATTATCCAATTACCTCCCTTTATACATTCAGCAACCGTTACACTTATAGTTCTCATTAATTATGTTTAACGTTCCTATAGCTGGTGTGGCATTTACCCTAATTGTTATTGTTCTGAAGCGAAACACAACATGGCGACGGTGACATGGGATAACTTGCATTTAATAGTCAATAGGAACGTTAAAAATAATGAAAATTAGAAGGTAAGGACATATTTGATAATGTATTTATCGTAACTGTCTAGACCGGAAAAAAACGTCATGTTGTTCGGAAAAAAATTCTTGTATGAGATAAGTGGGTGGGGTACTGAGTGCATTGCATTCCTTCTCTCATCATATCAGGTGGACGGGGTTAACATTTTTGGATTGCAAGGTCCTGTGCATAGATGACCGAAACTGTATGTGGATACTACCAGTACGCGGACACATGCCCTTTTGATCGTTAAAACCACATTGACTTTGTCGATATTTCTGCACAATATTAGTTTGGTATATGTTATTCTTCCAGTGGCATGCACTATTTTTATTGCCTATGGTTTTAGCAGACGACTGAAGATCGAAAAAGGAAAGAAAACTGCCAACAATGGGAGCTGATTAAATCCGAAATAAATTGCATAAATGAAGTTTTTTTCATTCATTTAAGTCAAGGATCCTAAATAAGATGTATTAAATAAACTTGATTGACAATGATTTCGAACATGTATGTTTCCAGTCTACACAAACTGTACCACGTCCTGAGCACTGGCACTAGTTAACTAGTCTACACTGGCACCAGACCACCAAACTGTGGTTTAAATTAAATAAAAAAGATTTAAAACAAAACAATGCAATCACAAACTCAAAAACACAGATTTATTGGTGCCAGTGAGTACAACATGTCGCGAATCAAGAACGGGGGCAAATTTCAGCTTCTGATATCGCATCAAAAAGTTCACGATAACTACTCAAAATTAGCTTACTAGGAGAAATCTGCAATTAACTAATTCCAAAGACATCAAACTTACCGGTTATTGCCGTGCGACCTTCGTCTGTTAATTCAAAGAGTGGAATATTGTCCATTTTCCTCCAAGATTTTACAAAAGATGAATTTCTGGCGGGCTGTAGAGGTATTCCGAGTATCTTTCCCGCGCGTAGACAAAAACCCGCAAAATCCGTACAGGTCCGGGAAATTTAAACTTGTAAACCGTGGAAGCAAGCAAACGCTTTTGATCTTGTGCGAGTTTGCTGTCAACACATATAAAGGAACAGGTAATACATTCTCGGTTGTTCTTTCGTAACCATTCATAGATGAAAATGATTCCCCGTTCATGTAGATAATTTTTTATCCGTAAAGTTGTGAATTTTCTTTGCTTTTGGAAACGTCATGAGTTTTCGCGATCATCATATCCTCGCGGCGATGGTAGACATGGCACTGTTACTGTTAGCATGTTTGAACTTTTTCTGTTTGACTCCTTAACCAGGCTGTACTGCAGAGGGTTCGGTTTTGCCTTAGTTATTTCTTTACATAATTTTTGTGGTATCCTGTTTTCGTGCAAAAATTAACTAACAACACTCAACAGATATTATCCTGGATGGACCAGTTTCAGTGACCTTAACATATAAACCCTTCATACTGATTTAATGAATTGACAATAAATTAATTCTTATTCCTTACATTTAGTTTACTTTGACATTATGCTTTGATTTATACAAAAAGGATAGGTATAAAAAGTAATAAGAAAATGAGCAAAAATATCATAGGCTTACAAAAACAAACTGGTTCTTAGGTATTATCATCATTTTTTTTGCTTTTTGATAATAGCATAGACAGCTATTTGTTAACTGTAAAGTTTGCAATAAAATTTAACGTCATAGAGCTCTTCAAAAAAAAATGCCGCACATTGAAAGACAGGTCACTGAAACAGGTACGTCACCAAAACAGGGCACTCTACGATATAATTAAAAATTGTTCAAGATATTCAGATGTAAGTTAATTGAAGTAAAATTTCCTGAGTGCCTGAACATAGATTTGTAATTATGTTTGTTCTTCATTTTATTTTCACCTGAATTTATATGGACAATGTTTCTTTTCAGTTTCGGCAACATGTCTTCCATGAAAAATTGCATTTGCAAATTGTGCAAACATGTGGGTCACCCATTAAATAGACATACACGGTACCGTCATGAAAAAATGTATGGCTTATATGATTATACCGAGCCCAGCTCCGAATTGGATTCTGAGGAGTGCTCTGCATCATCCATGCAACACCAAGATGCTAGCCTAGAGCCTGCAAGCGAAGACTTTGTCATTGAAAACAGGTACATATTTTAAAAAATGCAGTAGTAAAATTAAGTTTTGAAACCTTGATATGGAATTTCCATTTAAGCTAATACTAGCTTCTTAGGCCCATAAATGACATAAATTTATGATTTAACATGTTTATTTTAAATAATATTAGGCCAATGGACATCACACATATGCCACCCCGAGTCAAGTCGGGTGACATCCTGTATGCAAAGATCCAACGAACACCCTAAAAAATCAAACCTATTGCACCTATACCTCTCTCAAACTTCACAAACATATGTGGTATGTAAATGCCCATGTACTTTTTTCTGGATCTGATCTAAGATGGCCAACAACCAGCTAATTTGGATTTTTATGATTTCTTGAAAAATATTGCACCTAACTCTCACAAACACATACAAAGCAATATGTACATGTAGTTAATGCCCGTGTACATTTCCTTGATGGGAGCCAAATTTGCCGTCAGTTACCATATGTCCTCTTCTGATAAAAGGCTGTGTTCAGCCTCGTTATTCTGGTTATGGACTGTAGTACTTTCATTAAATAGTCGACCGTAAGGGGACATTTGCCCCTCTGTGACTGCTTATATTATTCTAAGTGTTTTTTTATCAGTTCTATTTGTATCTTTTCAGCTCTGAAGATGAACTTGTAACTGATGATGCTGCAGCAGACAGTGATTTCTCAAGCTCAAACAATACTGAAGGAAGTAAAAGCTTATCGGAAAGTGAGGAAGATGATAGCTTGTCTGATAGTGACTGCTCAATGGAGTCAGCATCTTGCTCTGACAATCCATGGTCATTTTATTACGATAAAAACTTATATGAAGAGGGACCTGCAGTTGAGACTTTACCTAATTCACAAATAACTGTTATGCAGTGGCTGGCTATGAACTTTTCACTGTTTATTGCACATCCATCTATGAGCAAAGCTGCATTTACTCATAATCTAAAAGTTCAAAAAGTAATTCATAGTGATACAGCAAATACATTGCCTTCATCATATTATGAGGCTAGAAAACTAATCAATCCGTATGTAGTTACAAAGCTCGTATTTGATGTTTGTGTTAATGAATGTGTTATCTTTCGGAATAATGAAACATCACAATATGCTGACTTGCTTAAATGTCCTGTGTGTGGAGAAAATAGATATGTAGGCTCAAGCAGTAGCATTAAACAGTCAAGACAAGTCTCTAGAAGAAGATTCAGTTATATTCCTATCGGTCCAAGACTTGCTAGATTGTATGGAGAGGTTAATCTTGCACAGCTAGTTATGTCACACCCTGGAAGTGATTATGAAGGTACTGAAATGTGGGATATTCATCATTCATCTTCTTGGAAAGAACTTTATTCTGAAGATGGATTTTTTGCTGGGGATAAAATGGGTATTTCTTTTGCTTTAGAGCTGGATGGTGTTAATCCATTTCATAACATTGGTGTAATGTACTCCATGACACCAATTATGTTAACGATCTTAAATTTTCCAAGGCATATCAGAAATTCATTTGGAAATATACAACTTGTTGGCATAATACCAGGAAAAGAGAAGTCAGAGTCCTCAAACTTAAGTCCATATGTGGAAGTGCTAGTGGACGAATTGCTATATCTAACTCAGTGTAAAGCTTATAACACATATACCAATGCCCCAGTAGATGTAAAGCTGAAACTTTTGTTATATATATTAGATTATCCTGGACTGTCTAAACTGTTTCATCAACATGGGAGTGGAAGTTTAGCAGGTTGCCACTGGTGTCATGTTCGAGGTGAACATAACAAACATTTGAGCAAAGTTGTGTACCTTTCAAATAGATCGTACTTGTCACGAGAGGATCCACTGCGTCTTGATGAAACTTCGTTCTATTCAAGGACTGCAGATTCATCAGATAGACCTAAACAGCGAGTTTCTGATGAAGAATCGTGCTATCGTAGAGCATATGAAAACGCAAAAAATAAAACACAGGCTCAGTTAGTGTCTACAGCCACTGGTTGTAAGAAAAATTATTCTATTAGTAAGCTGCCTGATCATGATCGTGTTAATGAGTGTCTTCCAGACTGCTGTCATACAGTCAAAGATGTTGTACAAAACATTATGAATGTTGTCACGGGTAATTATGTGGACACAAATAAAATTGTTGCTGCTGAAAAACAAATGAGCCGATTGCACACCTTGCAAAGGTCTGATGATTTGCAGGACATACATGACACTGTTTCAACAGACTTGCAACACAAAACAAAAAAACAAAAGGTGATGAAAGTACGTGCTAGTGAACCAACACTGCCATTTATGTTGACAAAATCTGAGCTACAAGATGCAGACAAACGAGCTGAAAGTATACGTGTTCCCAGTGATTTTGGATTAAAACCTGGACGTTTTATTAGTAAACCAGGAAGTTTGAAATCTCATGACTGGAAACAAATTGCAACCCAGGGAATCTTAAAATTTTGTCTGAAAAACACTTTATCACAAAGATGCCAACAAACATTTTTCCTAGTTCTTGATAGTCTTGCCAATCTTTGTAGTGAAAAAGTAGAGGCTGATGATATTAATCAGATTGAAAAAGACCTCAACACTGCACTAGCTCTGCTAGAAAGGGACTTCCCAATATCTCTGGCAAACATAACCACACATATACTTCACCATATTCCTAATGGAATCCGAAGATTTGGCCCAGTATATGGCACATGGATGTATGTATTTGAACGTTTTAACTCGTGGATCTGCAAACGAACTTTGAACATGAGATATCCAGAGGCCACAGCTATTGAGACATTTATTATACATGACTGGTGTAATTTTATGATGTCCACCAATCGCATACCAAAGGTTACAACAAATTTAACAACCGGAACAAGTTCCATGGATGTTGATAGTAACAAGGCTGACAGTCCTGCTGTAGAATCATGTGATAAAACAGATAAGAGACGAGCAGTGAATCTAAGAAACAGAGACCTTAAATCCATACATTACCAGCTTGAAATTACAGAATGTGACTCCTGTGATGTGTTCAAGTACTCTTATCATACAGAAACTCACTCAGTTACAAAGAGGGAAACAGTATATACATCAAAATTGTATGAAACCAAAACTGCTAAAACTATTTCATCTTTTGTGTGTTGTGAATTTGCAAGAGGTGCACCTGGTCGTCAGAAGTTAGATTGTGGGTTGTTTATTCAATTTGGAAGAATCTGTTACTTTATTGAACATGTTTCAGAAATTAATTCAGTTGCTGATAGACATTGTTTTGCATATGTGGAGTGGTTTGATAATTTGCAGTTTGATTGTGCCACAGGGCTATGGTACTCAGAAATTAACTGTGGCAATAAAAGGACACGTTCTTTTGTGAAAGTTAATAAACTGTCAAAGCCGCTAGTGACTGCTGAAGACAAAACTGAAAAGCATGAACTTTGGTTTCTTAACAGTGGAAAGAAACCTTTCAATTAAAATTTGATTTTCAACAACCATTGCCTCAGTGTTACTGTAAATCCTGCATAAAATCTTCATTGTCAAATATAGACTTTACTTTTAGTGTGTATATAATCCATTCAACAAAAACCACCTATCCTTAATTTTGTAATGCATAATGTTTGAACGGCTCTATTGAATAAAAAAGACATCAAATGAGCATAAATTTGTTTGTAACAGATCTTTAAATCTGTATGATGGCATTTGTAATATTACATGAGTGTTCAAGTGTTGGATCAGTCAATTTTGCAGTATATATAGTTGAATTTAAAAAATTCTATTTTCACCCAAAAAAGCCTGTTTTGTAGTTTTGTCCCAAGGTGACATTAAATTCATAAAACTCCAGTTGTTGAAAATTACCCTCTGATCAATTCATTTTCTGAGATGAAGATACAACATTAAATGTGTGTTATTCTAATGAAATGCGCTGTCAATATTTGCGTAAGTACCTAACAAAAACCTAAAAAAAACTCATAATTTTCCATTATAATTCCATTGAAAAGTATGAGAAGTTCCTGGATAAAGTAAAGCAAAGAATCCTAACATTTATTCATCTCTTTTATACAAAATAAAAATACAAATTAACGAGCAAAGTTTTGACTAAATGAAATATAGAACAGGTGACCCTCAATTTCTTTTGTTGTTTGTATTTAGGTTATACAGTATCAGATCTTGTCAAAACAGTATTTTATTTTAGCCGGCTTCTAATTTGTTGAGATTATTTACAGATTGTTGGATTTAATCAAATACAAGTTGTTGACGAGGGTCATTTATGATGTTGTTTAAAGATACCAGTATATTAGAAGTAATGGCCATTATTTTTTGTTTAGGAAATACATTTTACAGAATATATATATGTACAATACCATTTATTGGCATCCAATGACTGTTGATGGCCATGAATGATTTAGTAGGATTTTGTTTAATGGATATCATAGAAGTAATGGCCATTACTTTTTGTTTTGGAAACACATTTTACTGAATGTAGGATTTAATGGGCATCAAATTACTGGTTATGGCCATTATTTTTTGTCAGCAACAAAATCTTACTAAGTCTAAAATTTAATTGGCATTAACTTAAATTTAAAAGCCATTAATAATCCTGTTAAATTTAAATGAAACAGAAATTCATTGCTTTTTCAAGGCCATTAATTTTTTAAGCAATTCAAACCATATTTTCATGGCATCATTCATGGTCATGTATGGGGTTTTAATGGTATTTTAAGATGTAACCCATTAATATTGTGAAACCCGTTAAATAAATTGATACAAGAATTAACGGGGTTAATTAATGGGTTTCAATTATTTCATGGGTATTTCATGTGTTTTTAATCTATGTTTAATGGCTAGTGCATCCAGTAGTGATACTCGCTATCAAAGGTTAAATCCACTGTTGAAAGAATGTTTATAGTTTTATTGTTAACTTCTTTTATTTACAGTACTGGTTGAACAATGATAAGAAAATAGCAAAACAACTGAAGGGTAAGCATTATGTGAACTTATCAAGTGGGGGGACTTGTAACAATGTATGGATTAGTGTATTATAGATATGGTCGCAATATTTGTGTAATTGCGGGTTAAAGGATTGTAGTGCATGACGAATCTGGACGTCAGATCTTTAAAGTTACCTACAAGAGAAAGTTTATGCAAGGCATGAAAGTCAACGGGAAAATGTTTAGCAAAACAATTATTGTGAAATATTTGCAGGGAATAATTGTAGAAAAAATGAAACAAAAGTTACATAATAACCGAACAGAATTTTGTAAATATAGCCGTGTAAGAAATGCACATATACTTTATTGATGTTAATAACAACAAAGGGCAAAATCGGAGAGTTGAAGATCTCCAAGAATCCTTATAACGCTTTTTGGAACACCTACTTTTTCCATGGTACCCTTGTTACTGGTAACAGTTCTTTGAAATTGCATTGAAGGACTGCAACTGTTTCCAAAAGCCTGGTTTTGGACTCTTGTTTCAAATCCTAGTGAGAATCCTGATGTTAATCTATAAAACAGAGTATAAAGGACAAGAACATTCCTGGCATGATTGGAATTTAATTACTTAATAACATGCACTCGGAAAACGTGAATATTGACAAATACATTAAAAGCTCATTGACTGGTTGGAAGTTTCATTGGCTAGGTGGTCTAGGGATAAAGCACCAGACTTTTTATCCAAAGTTAGTCAGGTTTAAAATCAGACCATGGGCAAGGGTCACGAGACATTATAGTCACATTGTTACTATCCCTAAATTGGGGATTGGTTATTTACCCACGAAATAGTTATCTAGAGTGATAAATTTAATTTGTGATGCTCAGTTAGTTTTACAAAGAATTCCAAATAATAAGATTAATTAATTCTTACAACCCACCTCACACTGTAAACAACCACAGCTTGAGAAGTACTTAGACATTTTCCCTAGATATGCATAAAACCTAATGGTATATATAAGTATGTTATAGATTTATCTGTTGCTATGCAACAGCTGTTACTGCTGCAATAGTACATGTAATAACCTAGCTTGTGTTCTGTCCAATATAATTGTCACAATATAAGGCTGTTAATAATCCAACAGTGAGAAGTTGGTAATAATCCTGTGGTTGTGACAGAATTCATTATACATGTATATTAATTTATATCAATAGATTTGTTTATTATATATCAAACAGTAATCAAGCATTTAGGTATTCCCGGAAATGCAGTATTGTGTACATACTTGTACATAATAGACAATATGCAGCAGGTTATTGTGTTGTGTTCGTTTTTTTCTTTACAAAAGAGAATGATGTTCTCTTTATTTTATTTCAAAAAAGATTTTTTTTTGTAACTCACACTGGGCCTTCTACAAAGCCAACACTGTTTTGCTGAAGTATCTATGAATTCAGTTTGTGTATCAAAGCATTTACTAGCTATCCCCCAAACTAGAATGTAAAGCATTCATCTTATTTTGCAATCAATATCTAAACACTGAAGATTGCAAAAGAAAATAGTAAGAGAAAAAATTAGTAGTTTGGTTACTATAATATTAAACCTGATGTTTTGCATTTAATGGTTTTTGTTTTTACTCCTAGGTCAAAATTGGAACTTCAATTTCGAGGTGAAGTTCTACCCCGCCGACGATGCCCAGCTAGCTGAGGATCTAACACGATATCAACTGTGTCTACAGATCAGAAGAGACATTGTCAATGAAAGGTCATTATTATTTTTTCACTCTTTATCTTGTATTGTATACCATATAGAAATTTTGTTGTGGCAAAAAGTTTGTGAATGTTCAATGTAAGACATTTCTTGAGTTGAATCACTTTGTGAATGTTCAATGTAAGACATTTCTTGAGTTGAATCACTTTGTGAATGTTCAATGTAAGACATTTCTTGAGTTGAATCGCTGTATTGAGTTTTGTTATTGTTTTATAGTTAAGTATATAAAAAAGTACTTCATTGAATGAAAAAATTTTGCAAGCTGATATTTTGCAACATTCTTGAGCTGATCAAATTTGCAAACAATTCCATGTCACTTTGAGGTTTACCTCTTAAACTGTGGTCTCTAATCATAATAGTTATAATGTTCATAATGTGCATACAATATGAAATGCCCGTTGCAACCATGTCTTGAAAGCATAATACATTTAAGGTTTTTATGACCTCACTTAAAGACCACCTCAATAATAAGACCACCTCGATATTAATAACACAATTTTGAAGTCCATTTTCACTGTTGTGATCTTTATTCAACCTCAATAATAAGTTTTCTAGGGTCCCAAGGGTGGTCTTATTATTGAGGTTTTACTGTACGACAATGTGGTAATATATTTAAGTCACTATACGTTAAAAAAAAGGTAAGGGCAATGATTATTTCTCATCATATTATATTGCCTTTAGTTTACCAAATATAGAAATGATCTTGCTATATACAATACATGACAATTCGTACAAAAAGTCATTGTAAAGTAATTTTGTGAGCAATCCCATTTAAGTTAAGATGTTATTGATTTAACTCAACATTTATAACTCAGTGATTGAAAGTGGAAATTAAATTGTGTGGAATGTGGAAATGTATAATTCATTATATTCAGTGATATGTATGTAATTTGTGAATCTTGATATTTATCTCCTAAACTCAGTGAGGCATAAATTGCTTGCAATTTTAATTTGGTATGTGTATAACAAAAACACTGTACACACAATCAGATATCAACACCTCTGAAGTCAGTAAACATTACACAACATGCAGAAATTTTAATTTCGTTGTTTGTCTGGTTATTTAATTAATTTGTAAATCCTTGGTAACTGAGATTTGATACTTTTTGGTCATTTTCTTCAAAATTGATCAAATTGACTTTGTTTTTGCAATGTTTGAATGCACAGACTTGTGCCTTTTATTGATAGTAAAAATAATTTCAACTCTAGCAAATAGGGGTTCCATTTGACCCTTGAGTAGACCCTTTGACCCCTGGAATTTCCAAAAAGCCACATTTTGACCCTCAGGATTCTGGCTGAAGGATTATTTTTTCTCTAAATTATAGCTTATTTGACTATGAAATGGTAAAATCCAGTCAAAAAATATCAAAATGACCCCTTGAGATTCAGCATGGAAGTGGAACCCCTTAGTAAATGTTATTTTCATTTGACGTATACTCAACTCCGAATATTTACAATGTGTTGTAGGATGAAAGCAAAACAAGCCCATCTGATTCTTTGTTTATTATTTATACAGATAGATTGGTTTTGCTTTCACTTCTCAATGTACATGTATACTATTTGAGTCAGTAGCAAGATATGGTTTATTTAATAATATTGACTTGTACAGTTATCTCCCTTATTTTGAACATAAAATCAATCTGATTAAATGTGTTTTGCATTTCAGGTTGCCTTGTTCCTTCGTTACCTACACATTGTTGGGGTCTTACACAGCTCAATCAGAATTAGGGGATTATGATACGGAGGAATTTGGTAGCGGTTATAAATATCTGAAAGATATACAGTTTGCTCCACATCAGGACAGAGAACTCTTGAATAAAATCGCAGAATTACATAAACAACACAGGTAAACCGTGAGTTTAATACAAACTTCTATAATATGCTGTAGAATTATGCAAAATGATAATAATTTGATGTAGAATTGTAATGCAAGCAGACTGATGAATAAAGCTATTAATTGCTGTCTCAGCCAAGCTAGTTCATTGCAGTAACTTTGACTGCCATGTAAGGAAAGCTAATTTCTGTATCCATATTTAACATTTTGTAAATATGTGTTCCAAAACTTGTATTCTTGATTCTTTTACATTTGGACCTTGTTTATTGCACAACCTTCTATGCGAATATTTGGTATCATTGGTAATAAATGTCAGGTCCCAATCTATCTAATTAGGCATGTCAAATTGAAATGGGCTTTTCAAAGCCATGTATTGTTTGTAATAAAATTGAATGAACGAGGACTGATTGTATAATTATTGTTTTCACATCAGTCTAGTTGTCCAAGGGTAGAGCTACTGGTTGGGTTGCAGGAGGTCATGGGTTCGATCTGCGTCTGCAACTTTACGAATTGGTAAAATGGTTAAGTTACTCATGCCAGTGGTCGGTATTATACGGGTATTGCTTTGACAGGTTAGCCCCATATGATGTGTGACTAAGTGTGGTATCATGTCAAGTTTCTATGGTGTGGTATCACATTGTGGCAGCACTACAAGCAGACAGTGCTTTGTATGACTGAAAAGTTGTTTGTGGGATGTAAAACTCAACTCACTATTATTATTTTTTCAGAGGTGAGACTCCAGAAGAGGCTGAAGTACACTTTCTGGAGAATGCAAAGAAATTAGCAATGTATGGAGTTGAACTTCATCCTGCCAAGGTTGGTTGAACGTTTGTACCAAACAATTAGTGATTGGTGAATGTCCTAGAAAAATTGTTGTAAGCCGTAAGGTAGAGTGCTAAAGCAAGTTTCTTGACATTCTTGCAATGAAATGAAGTATATTTATCATTTAAGTTGATTTTTCATAAATATTGTCTAAATAAAAATGTTCATTTTGGTGCTTTGCAAATATTTCTGCTCGTAAAACTTCCAAAATTGCCGACTGGTGACCTTTTTGACTCGAAAATATCTGTGTATATAGTGATTTAAAGAATCTTAATTGGTTTCAAAAGTTGATTAAGATTTAATTGTTTTAATAGGATGCTGAAGGTAAGGATATTCAGCTTGGTGTTAGTGCTAGTGGACTGACTGTGTACAAAGACAAGCAACAAGTTAACAGATTTGTTTGGCCTAAAGTGCTCAAAATATCATACAGACGCCATAAATACTACATTAAAATCCGACCTGGTGAAGTAAGTATCATTTCTTATTCATGATGATGGTCATGCAATAATTGACTAATTCTGCATGTCAGAAGCATTAATTATTAGTCAAAACAGTTCGTTTTAAGAAGATATTCATTGTAAAGTTTTCTGTTACACACATAATTATTATTATAAAAAATATATAACTTTTTGTAAAGAATTCGTTGCTAAGGCCATTTACAGAAAACACTGTTACATAAAATTAGATCTTTCTTGAAAATTCTCTGACATTGGAGCTATGAACTGATGAATATGCTGTGTTATTATTTGGATTGTGTGTATTTCATTTCATGTAGTTTGAGACATTTGCAAGCTTGATTGGATTTAAACTACAGTCTGTGAAGTTTGCCAAGAGATTATGGAAGATTAGTGTTGAACATCATTCCTTCTTTAGGTAAGTCTGAAATTCCAGGTCCATTTATTGTTACATAAATGCTTATGAACGCCCTCCTCTGCGTTTTAAGGTCTGCAAGTCTGTGTGGACACAGGCACAGGGGCCTTATTCATAAACATGACAAAACTGAAACTGAGAGATAAAAGTTCAAATGTTGAATGTTTGTTTTGCTTCTTCATTGTTATAACTATGCATGTTTTTGATTTTATTGTGGTGTTCAAGCTTACTGGATGTATTCTGATAGCGGTGTAAGACAGACATGGGTTTTTGTGGGTTCATTCCTGTGTTGCCTGCTTGTTTATCAAAGAATCATCATAACTTAGCAAATTCTCAAAATTGCAATCAATTCAGGTGCAAGTTGCCATTTACTATTCATTTTATACCCTGTCATAATGTTTATGTCAATGTAAGGTGATTTCTGTGAGCAGTTAATTGAAAAGGAATATATGTCTTGATCTTCCACTTAATTGTTTACGATTCGGAGATTATTATGGTTTATTATTTATTTAGAGAGATCATTGCTCTCTTGGCTAGCTCAGTTGATTGAGCACTAGACTGTCACCTGGCAGAGCCGGGTTTGACTCCCAGGTTGGAAAGGTTATGTTATTCTGTTACATTGGCTTTGGTCATGTTCTTCATATGTGGAGAAGTTGTCAGTTGCTTTCGGACGAGCTAGTTAGTACCGGTTGATAATTAATTCCTAGAAAACTGGCTCAACTGGCTCAACTTGCCGCAGTATTTGAATAAAAATTGTTGTTAACAACCAAACAAACAATGAGGTCATTGTTATATGTTATCTCATTGATGTTAGATATCCAGAGAAAAGTGAATGCTATAATAGACAGTAGGTTATAAATAAATTCACTGTTACATCATCATTGTATTATTAATGCTATTTATGTCTTCAGATTCAGGGAACCAGAAGTTCAAAAATCAAGCAGTTTAATGCCAAGATTTGGTTCCCGTTTTCGCTACTCTGGAAGGACCCAGTTTCAAACTCGCCAAGTTGTTGCCGAACAGAATCGTGATTCTCCATTTTTCGACCGAGTGCTCAGTAAGAGAGGAACGTTTGCAGGAAGAACACAAAACATGAAAAAACGAGATGGTGGTGAGGTTCTTGATTGTTTTTATGATACATGTTGGTAACTTAGGCCGTAAAGGATTTTTTTGTATTTCCTGTAACATATTGGAGTTTGATCAGAGGTTATGGATTTTTCTTTTTGGTATTGTGTAGTGTTTTGTATAGATTATTATAGTGACAGAGATCCTTATATCTGACATTGGTTTTTTTTAGCCAAAAGTAATTGCAATGGGGTAAAAATAAGGGTTAGTTAGGATGATAGGAAACAAGATATTTTTAGAACCAAATTTGTAGAAAAGATGGTTTGAGTTTGTGCCTCTAGTGTGGTGTATTTGAATATACAGATCAATTTACTTGGAGTCAAACTCTTAAGATTATTATTTTGTTCCTTATTCCTTATTTACTGTTCTGTTATGTATGTTAGGTAGGATTTCAGAAATTAAAGTATTGGCCTTTATATTGCTGATTTGTAAGAGTAATGTGTGTTGAAGAAATTGTTCAAAACTTACTTGTAATGGAAAAGTTATGTTTGATTCTGTAGATAAACGTCCAATGTAGTCTAGACTTTTGCCTTGAACTGAATATAAGTGACAATTCTTTGTTGTATAAGAATTCTGAGCGTAATAAAGTGATTGGTTGGAAGATGAGTTTGATTCTGACTATAACTTTCGGTTGAGCTTTCTGTGTGCAGTATTTATATAACATGCAATTTCTTAATATAGACAAACCATACTAAAGATTATAGTTTTGTGCGCAATTACTTGAATGAGGTGTAATAATGACATAAACAATTGTCATGTTTATTGTGTCTTCAGGATTAATTTATGCTTTATCAGTGTGTGACATACATGTATACATATTTGATCATATGTTGCAGATCGACAACAGAAGAGAGATGATTTAAGACGACAACCATATCCTCCACAAACCAAAGCTCCTCTTGAAGAACGAAGAAGAGAACCTATAGAACATCATAGAACACCACCAGAACCGAGACATGCTCCACCAGTTGCACCAAAGCCAGGTGTTAAGCCAAAACCATCTCCTAGGTCTGGATCTATTGACAATGTTTCAGTTGATAGAGAGCATGCTGAATCTCTTACTGATTCTTTTGATGACATTCCAGACAGGAAAAGTAAGATGGAGAAGATGCATGGTATAGCTACACCACTGGCAGCTGTTATGCAGAGCAAGCTGGAACATAAGCAACATGAAGCAGAACTGGAGCATGAAAGGAGAGATGAACCGGAGAGTGATCATGATCATGATCATGATAATCGTTTCGAACATGAGGTTGGTTATACTTGTCTGACTAGTAACCCTAACAGAGCTTCTAATACTGATTCTAACAAAAAGGTGAAAGTGGATGTATATACTCAGAGAAATCCTAATCATAATGGTAGGAATGGGAGTGAGAGTGATAAGATTGACAAATATTTATTTTCTTATCCAGCTTCATCAGCTGAATCAATTCTGTCACATGGTACTTATGATGCTACTGAAGCTTTTGTAAGTGAGCTAGGGGATAGAAGAGCTAGTGAACATAATCTATTGAATGATAAAGAAGCCAGTCTGGCACCTAGTAAACATCCTCAGCTGTCTCATAGTATATCTGTAGATGTTGTTTATTCAGAAATAATTGATAAACCATTAGAACATGACAACTCATTAAATGAAAATATTTATGCAGAAATAAGTGAGGTTAAAGAGCAGGCTAAAAATATTCAAAATAGGATCAGTAATGAAAATGGAGCTTATGATATTTTGTCAGAAAAAAGAGACAAAGTATCAGGACCTCCAGTACCTAAAATTCATGGTAGGAAAAGTAAATTTTTCACTGAAAACCAACGGCCTAATGTTGGAAAAAATGTGAAAGTAGATGTTAAAAAGGATGATAAATCTGTTCCTACTGAAGATAAGGCCAAAATGAATGATAATGCTAGGGTAAATTCTCTCGGTGCAAAACCTAAAACACAAGTTAATACACCAATGTATGCCAAAATTAATAAATCTAGAAAAACTCAGAAAAGTCCTGGTATAGTCGATCACAGTGATTTGTCCCCCAGGAATTTAAAAGAAGAATTAAAAATGTATATTCTGACACCAGAAAAAGTCAATGAAAAACAGAAATTAAATTCACCAATAAAGTGTGACAGAGCAAAAAGTTTCAAGTATGAACCTACTTCAGACCCCATACTAAGTCCTGCACAACCCAGAGAAGACAGTTTGTTTGATAAAAGAGAGCTTCCGTATTCAAAACCAAAACTTGCAGATTTTCCATTAATGAGTAATGAACCTAGTGTGCCTAATAATGAAAGTTTTGATGAAGCTAGTACTATAAGGCAAGGTATATGCAACACAGTATTTAATCAGAGTGCAAATGACCCAAAGTCTGTCTTAGATAATGATGAAAGTAGAGTTTTAGCTGTTAAAGTATTGTCATTGTCCTCACTAGGTGATAATGATTCTGTACATAATATTTCACATGGTGGCTTTGATTCAGCAAATGATATATCAGCCTTGGAAGTTGAGTGCAATGAAACAGATGATTTAAAAGATGTAAATAAGGGTCCCATGAGTACTTCTCTATCAAGTTTGTATCAGTTGACTTTTGATTCAAGCTTGTCCTTTACTGGTGGAGATGGTAAGACAGCTGATGATGAAAGTTTTAGGAAGTATGAGGACAAATCTCAATATGAAGGTGATACATCTGTTATCCCAAACGTCTGTGGTGCTAATTTGAATGATTTTGGTGAACATACTGTGATAATAGCAATGGAAACTGATTTGTGTGAAGATATGAAGATTCCTACTGATTGGGCTGATTATGCTGATGATGTCTTAGAACGGTTCAGTACAGTCTCGACAGATTCAAGTGATTTTGAACAGCCGAGTCCCCATGATGTAACTCACTCTTTGACATCAAGCAGAAACAGTGGCAATTCGTTAGGAGTTCCGTTGAATGTAGTGAAAAAGAAAAAGAGAAGAGCTGGTGGTACTGTCTTGAACACACAAATGAAAAGTTGTAATGATGACAAAACTTCTGGTGATGTTTTTCATGATAGGAACTCTGATAATGATAATGAAAACAAGGTTAATGATACAAAATGTAAAAATAAAGATAAAACCATTACGACATTTGCTTTGGAATGTTTTGATGAAGAACCCTACAAAAGGCAGCCCTCAATGCAAAAACCAAAATATCAACATGAAGAAACTGATAAGTTGAAAAAAGAACCAATCAAAGATATTGAAATGGAATTTTTTAAATCTCCAAAGTGCCCTGATGATATTACAGTTTCTCTGACAAAAAGAGGTAGACGACTTGAACAAACCACAACAGCAGCAAAGACTCCCAATAACTCTATTGATGAAATCATGCATGGTAAATGCTTAGGTCAAAGTGTTGACACCGTTGAACAAGACAAAAAATCAAGAGATTGTGGATTAGATAATGGTCAGGTTGATGATAAGATTGGGAGAGACACCGATTTGACTCCCAGAGTTAATCCTAATGTACCATTATTTTCTAGCAACTCAAATTCTTCACTCAAAGATAGAAGTTTGGTGAAACGTAGACTTGATTTTTCAGACCAGTCTAAACCTATCTGTGATGAGAATTTGACTCCTTTGATTAAGGGAAGCAAAGTGTTTGTCCCTGTGTCAAATGGCACTAAAACCTTGCTTTCAACTGACATTGATGAAGGGACAAAGGAAATGACGGGAGATAGGAACATTGCAGAAGCAACCATGCAACAGGACTTCAAAAAATCCGATGACAGGAAGCAAACAGAATTTGGTACAGAAATTGAGCAGCCCATGCATGCCTCGTGCAAACCAGTGCTTTCATGTGATAAGGAAAATATTATTGCAGGAAATATTAAGTCCAAGTCAAATAACAAACCTGATTCCAGTGTGCAAAGACCTTCTGAAAACACTTCTAAATCTGGCTTGACTAACAAAGAAAGTTCAGAATCAATTGTTCAAAAGAGTCCAGTTACAGTACTTCCAAGTAGGGAACTTGCAAAACAATCTTGGGCTAAGCAAGATAGTAGAAATAGTAAATTTGAGACTGACAACTCATATGATAGCATTGCGAGCTTGTCATCTAGCAGTGAAACATCTCATTCAAAAAGAAACAAAGTATCTCCTGGCGTTATTCACATGTTGAACCCTTGCCCTTCTGGTTGGATTGAAGGTGGTATTAAACCCAAGTCTGTTACTAAAGCACCACCAGTTAGAAAGAAAAAGACGTCTAAATTTACTGTGTCTGTTTTAGATTTTGAGCCAAAAGCTGTGGACAGTGTAAAAACAAACACTCCAATGGATGAAGAAAGTAACATTTCATGTCTTGATTCTAATTTAACTAAGACTGAGAATTATCCACAAAATGATGATTCAAGTAATACTGTTTCACATGACCAGGTTGAAGATCAGACTCCTAGAGTTGAATTGTTATGTCAAAGAGTTTGGAAATATCCTAAGGGTAAAACAGTTGCTGATGAGGCTGTCGATTTCCTAAAAAGAAGCAAAAATGACCCATTTGATGAATATGACTCCCCTGAACACGTATGTGAGGAAAATCCTAAACATGAAATTATAATAGATGATGAAACTCAAGAGATTGTGGATGTTAATCAAACAGTAAGTTCAGACAAGCACAATGTTGATGATCAAATACAAAACAATGACATTTCTGTTGAACAAAACAGTAACATAATTACAACAGATGTTATAATTGTACAGGATGACCTAAATGATAATGCACAAAATGACAATATAATCATAAAAGATTTAGAGAAATCAGAGTTACAAAATTATGATGTTGCTTCTGCTGATGAAGAGGTACAAATGAAAGATTCAAATGTAGATGCATTAAACGGTCAATGTCAAACATTGAATAATAATGATGATGGTAGTCATTTGTATATGAATCTAGAGTCATTACAGGCCAGTTTGGAACCAGATCAACCAGACCTGCATTCAAAATTAAAGTCTCTAGGTCTGGGTAATGTTGCATTGGATGAAGAGGCATTACAAAAGCAAATGAATGAACTGTATTGCGTTGATTATGAACGAAGAAGTAGTTCTGACTCGGATTCAGATTCTGAACCTACTGATACAGATTCTGAATCAGGGGATGAAATAGAATTGGCAAGTTTTGAAATGCCTGGGTTTACTGCACCATTAAATCCTGATATTTGTCAGACAAATGGCAGCTATATGTATGGTGGTGTTCATGGTGACTCTACAGATGGAGACAAACACTTTGCTATTGATTGCAGTTTTGAAGACGTCACATCATACAATATGAATGAATGTAGAGAACCAGATAATGCTTCTATTTTATGTGAATGTAATTTTCAGAAATCTAAAAGTGGCATGTGTCAATTACATCCACATAGAATAGGTGACATTCTTGTTGATAAAGTGCCTGATATTATTGATGACACCCCTTACATTCCAGCAAAAACAAATTTAAAAAGGAAATCAAAGAGTGAATCTTCCCTACTGGGTAGGCGAGTTAAATTTGAAGAAAATTTACCAGTGTACAAATCCAGTAACAATATTGACAAACTAAAATCTCCAGCAAATAAGACAAAAAGGCAGAATAGTGAAGAAGATGGAATGAAATACATTGAAGATTTTATAAATGGTTTGTTTTCATCAAAACCGAGTGGCTCTGATAAGCCAGTGACTGAACAGTCTGATGATAGTGACAGCGAAAATGGACCTTATAGTGCAATGTGTAAAACTGGCAGGATGGAGTCTAGAAGCAATAACATGACATTGAAGAAAACTCCAAGAATTTTAAAGCCTGTACTAGGGCGAAGGTCACATTTTGATGATGATGATACAAGTGATGAAAATGCTTCAACAGATGTTGAGACACAATCAAATAATTGTCAGAATATTCCAACCATACTGCTAACATCACCTGCTGGTTTAACAAGCTTCAGTAATAACAATTTCCCAGAATTTAATTCTTCTAGTGCTAAGAACAATTTTCAGAAATATTCTGATAAGGGCTCTTCAAATTTTCGTACACATTTTGAAGAGCGTTTTGAGCCTGAATGTAATGTCAGCACAGATCTACCAGAGTATACTTCATCCTGCGCTGCTGAATTGAAGCAAGTATTTGCTGATTCTATTGTTGCCAAGACCTCTGTTCTAGCTAGCTCCGACCTTCCACCTTACACACCTGTTTCACCTGTCACACCAAGTTGCACAAACATGTCTGTTTCTTGCGAGTCTCAGATTTCACAAAATATCGCAGATTTGCCTGGTGCAGCGAGATCAACCCCTTTTACAGTAGTCAGTGATGTTCCTCTTTCCACTGATATCAACGCCCATATGCAAACCAGCAACACTTTCATTAACAAAACCCCTTTTTCTAAGGATAGTAATCTCAGAAAAGTTCCTCCAATTAAAACTAATATGCCTGTACACGGTTATGTATCCACTGACATTAATCCTACAGATAATAAAACTGATGATGGTAAAGCTGTCATTGTCAAAGATGCTGCAAAGATTGCACCATTAGACAGTAACAGGGACTTACATAGATCTGATAAATCAGTACCTGAAGACCTGGCATGTTTTAGATATTGTTCTGACAGGAAGAATGACCCAGTGTCCTCCAATGCTTGGGATTCACATCATACATCTTACCCTAAGCCTTCAGAGGAAATAAGGAAATACACATTTACAGTGAATGAGGACTCAGATTCTGAATCTCCTACTATTAAGTCTGTTACGTATGAATATGTAACCGAGTACAAACTGAACAATGTTAAAATACATTATCACCATAACCGTAAAACACAGACTGATTCCAATGTAGGAAGTACCTGTCAATCTGATAAAACTTTGTATGGTAGGCTGAATGATGATCAGAAACAAGATGATAGTAAAACTGATGGTAACAATTCTAGCATACCAGTAGAAGAAGTGTTCCAGAAATCTGTATGCTATCCTCTTGGTCCAATTCACGGTTGTGACATTGTAGAGACCATAGACAGTGACATTAAAGATTACATTGAACAAGATATTATTCAAAAGTCTGTCAGTATTGTTAGAAATAGTAGCAGTAGAAATGCTCTGACTCGACAAACTGTGCAGGGCCGTTATGACTGTGATGAAAATTTATCCAATGAGAACAATGAAGTAGGTGAGGGTGATGAGGAAACACCGTTGGTGATTGATTGTAATGGTGAGGGTGCAGGTAGTGCTTACAGCAAACCTGATGTTTCTCTTGATGATAAGTCTGGTTGTGATAGTGATTTCAAGTGTGAAAATAGTGACACAGAATCTGTGAAAGAAGAACCTATTGAGAAGTCAGTATTTACTCCACTAACTTCTAATAACCCAGAAAATGATGCTGCACAAGCAGAAATAACTAAGTTTCCTCCAGGCAGCTTCAAGAAAAAGCAGATAATAGAACATGATTCACAAAAGTATGTTTGGCAGGCGCTTCGGACCAACATTCCTTTTCAGTATCCAAGACAAACCACAAGCTCTTTAACGAAGGAGGATAGTTTTGATTCGCAAGCAAAACTTCAGAAAAATTGGACCCTTTGCATTGGAAATGTTGATGGACATGTACAAAAGCAGCAAACCAACCAAGAAACATATAAACATGAAAGTAATGATGAAGCCCAAGCATTGGAAGATGATTGTAAAACACATGATATGCAGAGTAATGCTGATGATTTAATACAGACAAATTCTGATAGGGAGATTGACAGTGCTGTTGATGGCGATACATCACAGTTAAGTGCTGAAGATAATGTTTACTCGGCTATCATGCAAGAACAGCTCCCTAGTATTGATCAGCTTGACCATTCTGATGAGGCAATGATGCTCGTTCAAACTGTGGCAGCCATTGCACTTGGTGCTGTTCTTGTCTTTCTTTTACCATATATGGGATAACATGATAATTCAAAAATCAAATATCAATTTCCCAGACCAGTTCCATGTCTGACAAAACATCTCAAGTTAGATCTGCCTAAACTCTGAAATTTCGAGAAATATTTTGTAGAAAAATGAAAAGCCAATCAAAGTGCTTTTTTTATGTATTATAATATAAATAACACAGTCAACGGCAATGCATTTTGCAGTATAACTCTCCTTGTATGAGAATTTAAAATATTTGATTGAAATAACCTCAATTGGCGAAGTTTTATGAAAACAGGATCATGACATTATGTGTTTTTCTCATATCATCATGTCCTTGTGTATGTGTTACATACTGGTAGATCCTCATGGAACCCTAACCCTCAATTTAAGCCTGTGTTGCATTCATCTTACTTATTTAAAGAATAAAAATGGATAAAATCATCTGAAATAATTTTGATTATTAAGGGAAATTCTGTTATATCATGCCTTTGATACAATATGCATGTACAATTCTTGCCATGATTTCTGTCTTAGGGTCTTTTGTTGCCAAAATAGATGATGGGTAAAATTTCATGTAATATTGCTGCTTAGTTGTCTTGCTAAATGCTTGTAGGATGTGCCCAAGTACTGAGAATATTTTGACTCCATAAATCATATTGTATATTAATCAATTAAAGCAAATGATTTATGAATTGTAATGGAAGAGTAACTGACTCAGAGTTCATACAGTATGTTGGACTTGGTGAAAATAATATATCTACTAAAATTTTGTATTTTATGTTAAACAGAATGCATAATATTGTATTTCACACATCCTTGCCATCCATGTCATTATAATTTATAATCTGTCAATAGTTACTTATTTCATTTTCCTGTCACACTATATGTCTTTCCTTCTCTTGTATACACTACCATGATATTATATGATAGTGTAATTGTATTAAGTTATTATAACTGTTATTCAGTATAAATCCTTCTGTATCATGTGCAATATTATACATATCACATACAGTTTAATGTGCTAACACTATTTATACAAATATTTTATTATTTACATTCATATATTCTTAAATGTACCTTCAATTATTACTTTTAATTTAATACACATTCTTCTGTATTATAACATATAATTTGCCTACTTTGTCAGGCCCAATTATAATGCACATGTCAGTCGGTCGGTATGTCGGTCGGTATGTCCGTCGGTCCGTAACCTTTTTGTTTCCGATCAATAACTGTAGAACCCCTTGACCCATCATCCTCAAAATTGGTCCACACATTCACCTTGGGTAGCAGAGGAACCCTATTGATTTTGGGTTCACTGGGTCAATGGTCAAGGTCACAGGGGGGGGGGGCAAACATCCCTTGTTTAATAATTCCTTTACATTCTGTCATTTATGCATTTGTGATCATCAATCCTAGTTATATATTATTCACTTCATACATCATAAATCTTCTATAAATTCATAACAATACCTAGGTTATTACTACAGCTATGTATTATATAACTGGTCAAAACTGCTAACTTGCCATGTTTAAATATCAAGTGTAAGAATCTTCACTACATTATGACAAAGTACTCTGAAATGTTGAACAAGATTTTGACAGGGTAATTTTTTAATATATGTAGTTAAGATCATTTGAATCAAATATGTGACCGCATACGGCAATCAAAATCAACAGAAAATATGTCCAGTAGCTTTTCAAAAACTACAGTCTGACCTCGTTCTGAAATTTTATTTCGAATAATACATGGTTTCGAATGGCCTGTTTCAATTTGGAGAGTCTTAAGGAGATACATCGGGTCGTGATATTAATTTCGGATGATACCAAGTATCTAATAAGCGAGGTCTCGACTGTATGTTATATAGTACTGGTAGGTCTGTACTTTTGACCAGTGTAGAAGATTTCCTAAGTCACAAAATTCGCTAGTCTTTCATTCTGTGATGATTTTTTTATTATTTTTCTTTTACATATTTGACTGTCTCAAATTTAAGTCATTAATCCCTTATATCGATTGTTATATATACTTAACTTAGTCACGTCTGTCTCTTATATTATCAGTATTTATGTTTTCAAAATGTGATACAATCAATATGAGTCAACTCAAACATCAATTATCCATCGAATTTATTTTGAACAAAAATGATTTTATAATCCAAGTTTATTTACAACGCAATATATAAATGTAAAATGTTTTTGTACTATGAATTTAAACAATAATTTCTACACTTTTAAGTCCTAGTTGGTCTGTTATATACATAAATAAATCCATATTTATCGCGCTTGTATTGGATGCTTGTTACCGGTAACATGCTACTTAAAATTGCGGCACGTATACATAATTATAATATCCCTTTGCTGGAGGAAATAATCTTGTTTCACTGTTGCATTTAGCGCAAGATGAACATACACCTGTATGATAAATGTGTTTAAAATATGCATATCTAAACTCATTAACAGTTATTTATTGTGCTGTGCATTATTTATGATACAGTTGTTAGCGATGCAGATAAATTTAGAATATTACATGAGTTGTCATAAATTAAGGAATTAATGAAACAAATTTTCTGAAAAAAGATAACAATGAGCCTTTTGCAAGTCTTTATGTTTCCTGGAAATGTGTTTTATAATCTCAATAATTTATGAACATGAATGTTACATTAAAACTTTATTTACATCAGAAATTATAGATAAAAAAATTATGGTCAGAATTAACTTTTGCTCATAACAGAAGTTGACGTCTCTGTAAGACATGTCATGTCGACCCAATTGTTATTTCGCTTATGAATTACCGAAAATGGAAATAATGACATTCATGAGGTCATGAAGAGTTTAATATTCACAATGTAAATAAAGGACTGTATGATATATAATATCAGTGTCTTGGTCTGATTGTTAAGTTATGTGCTGTAATTTTCTATAAATATGTTGTGCATATTTATTGTAAGTTATTTATTTAATGTAGATTAATCATTGAAAACAATCTTCATAGTGCCTTTGTACACTGCTAAGTAATCATTTAGACAATATATAAATATATAATTATTTGATTTTGAGATATAAATAAAGCATTCTAAAACATAACCGGGTATGTACAAGTCACAGGAGATTGTCAGCAGTTCTCTCCCCTTCTGTATCACTTCTATGTATATATACAAGGGGAGAGAACTCATGACAAGTGGTACAAGTCGCTGTTCAGTATTTTTCGAATAATATGAGCTTAGTATAAAATTAACGGTGAAGTTAAAATTACATTGAAGCATAATTTTTATAACACATTCTGGTAACTGATATTTTACCTCAAATTGTAGAAAAGAAAAAAGGTCATTTAATACAAATGGGTTTTAAATGAAACATCTGCTTGACGTCTCAATTTAAGAGATTGAATGACTGAATTATCTACACCTTGTTAATCTGATGGGTCGTTTTGTTTAAAGGGAATGTTTTATATTAATTATGCGAAGCTGTTTTAATTTATTGATTGATCTTTGTATGTGAGTTGTGCATGAAAGATGTTATTTGTGTCATCATGTGCATACTTATGTCCCAAAGTGTGTTATACTTACATGCAAAGCAAATGCACGCTTTTGTACTTAAATACATATTTTAAGTGTCCTATCTATTTAAATGACAGTATTATATTTTATTATATATTGCTAGTTGTAAAAAATAGAAAACAATTAACTATATAATACAAGTACTGATATGTTCAGTATGTAGAAAAGGATGCATTTTACTTCACTTATATCCATAAAAGTTTTAAAAGTATGCATTGAGGGATGAAAGTGAAATGAATCCATTATGCTTCTTCATTTGTATGCAGAATGCTTTCACTCCTTAATAAAAGCAATTTGACAGTTATATATTGACTATATGACTCTGTAATTAAATTCCAATTAAAGTTTAAAGAGTGACAAGGAATGACAGTAAAAAGATGAAATGTGCTGATATTTGTATGCACTTTGACCAATTTTTGCTTTCATTTCTTGTATGACTGTAATGTAGAGTGTAACAACTTACATGTATATAATGTACTGAGCAAAACTTCATCAACATCGTGGGAATTTTCAATACTTTTGATACAAAATATTCAAATATTATGCTACTTAAACATGGATGTATCTTCATGACATTTTAATTATAAGTGGTTGTTTGGACAGAACTGTCTTAACAATTTATTGTGTCTCATTTTTTTCAACGTAATTGTAAAATGTCTGGATATGTGTCTATTTTTATTTTTTTTAAAGTGGTATTTTGAAAAATTAACTAATCAATTGTCATGTTATATAATTTGGAATTTAACAAATGGACATGTGTTTTGAGCTACAGGCTTTTTGTGCTATGCAGCAATAACATTTACCGCTGGTGGGGCAAGAACATTGGTTTACTATGCCGCAATGCCCTTAATTTGTCACTTCCGAATTATCTCTCCTGGTACTAAAGTACCGGAAAAGAATATGCTATATGAGAAGTTTTGCTCAGTTTGTATGTCATCAATTTGTTAGTATGGTCAAATTTCATGAAACTGATCAGTATAAGTATACAATCATGAATTCTTAAATGTCAAGATTTACTCCTTGGACATATATAGGAACATTACTGTAGAAAGGTTTATAAATAATTTGAGATTGTTCTCAGTCAGTTGATTTTGACTTGAGACAAATCTCAATATCAAAACTTTGTCTTTTGAATAAGAAGTTAATCAGAGCAGTTTTATGAATATTGACCAATGTTACCATATCATATATTAAACATATTGACAATGTATGTGTAGTCATATCAACAGTAACATCAACAGAACAAAACACTGAAACATTTGCCAAACTTTTAGAAACGTGCCATGTTTTACTCAATGATGACTTCATTAAAACATGTTTTACCATGCTTTGATGTATTTATTTTTATCTCGTTGTGTTGTTCTGTTGACTTTGGTATATTTAGTTGCTCTAACTCTTGTGTATCTTGTAGATAGTGGTTTTTGCTGCTTGCTTTTAAACTGTAGAAACTAATATGCTTTCCTGAACAAATGATTAGAAAACATCTTTGAACTCCTACTAGAGATAGTGAATACATGTATAGTCATGCTCCTTAATTGTAACTGGACCCAACTGTTGTTCTTTCATCCTCTGATATGTACATCTCCTATATGTATATACCTGTCAACATTTGTAGTAATGTCTTTGTGTCTGACCTCTTAACCCCTGCCATATAAGTCTGATATTTATTATACCTATTAAACAAACTATTAGCTGACAATTACACAGTAGGTAATTTATAAGCTGAACCGTATAATTCAGTGAATGCTTGTTTACTGATTATAGCCACAAAAGAAAATTGTGAAAGCAGTCAGCTATTTTAAAAAATACTGGTTACCTTCAGCTGTTCAGTTGTAAAATGTTCTGTGCAATAATACTTAACTAAGTGCCATTCACATGAAAGTCCTAATATTGGATTGAGTTTTGATCCTTTAGCCATGTATTTGAGCCAAATGTTAGAATGAAAGTCTGTGCCACATTTTCCTGTATTACCTTTAGTTTTCTTATTCTCCTCATATAATTATGAGCAGGTATTTCTGAAGTATAAATACAGCCGGATCTCTTTATTCGACAATCTTCTATCTGAATACTTGGTGTAATCCGAAATAAATATCAGATCCTGAAGTATCTCTTAGGCATGTTGAATTGAAATGGGAAATTTCTGATCCCATGAATTCGAATGAACGAGGTCCGACTGTATATGAAATTAATGTGCTTTATGCAAAATTTTGGTTAATCAGTTATTCAATAATATCGTTAGAGAATGCAATACTATGGTTTGTCTCTTTATGGAAAACCAATGTAGTTGCCATGGTGATGAGTTGTAACCATGGTATTGTGCTTAGATAGAAATAGTTATAGCTTAATATGCCAGTTTGATTTTGTTTAGTCCACTCCGAGTGCATGTTTATTGTGATGCTTATCTTTTTTGTTATTTCTTACATGAAAACCACCTTTATTAATATATTATTGATGCAACGACTACATTGACTGTTTGTTAACTTTTATCATTATGATATTATAATGTTTCTATCGTGTTCAATAAAAATCTGAGCATACTAATACAGCGTCTGTAGTTTATTCTCTAACCAACGAGCATGCTGCGATGCCGACTACACTTTGCACTTATGTAACAAATTAATCATATATAATCTTGGTCACTAATACCTTACTAACCACCTAATGATATCCATTAATTGTAATTAGTTTAAACATCATAATTAATATGTACACACTCACTGGACTAAACATAACCTTCTGATTCTCAGTTCTATGCTGTTGACTTGTTTGCAATGATGTTGGCTTTGAGCAGCTAACGTTTCATGCCCCCTCCATAACAACAATGAGGGGAGCATATGGATTTTTGTCCTTGAATTGTGAAGCCAAATGTATGACCAATTTATAACATTCCTTTGCTGGTCATATGGGGAAGCTTTCTTAATATCAGTTACAAGCACTGGCGATTGTGGCACAAGTTCTCTGCCCTTCTATATCCCTTCTATAGTACATGTATATGCATATATATATATATAGAAGGGGAGAGAACTTGTGCCACAATCTCCAGTGTATGACGTATACATATACTATAGAAGAGATATAAAAGGGCATAGAACTTGTGACAATTGCCTGTGTATGATATATACATATACTGTAGAATGGATATAGTTGGGGGGAGAGAACTCGAGACAACCTCCTGTGGTTACAAGTATGTAAGCTGTGGAATGATTCGCTAATATTGTCTTATCATGTTTGGAATATTTTCTACTTTTAATGTGCTGCATACATTTCTGTTACATGCTCATATCTGTCTTGTCGGCTTGCTTCCAAGACCTACTCTGGAAATATCTCTGTTGATTGATCTTTTATAGTCCTGTTTTAGGTGTGAAAGCATTACCAGTCTATCTGCATATAAATATAGAAGCATGTAGACTTGTTTTGCTTTTATCGTTATAGGTGTCACAAGCACTAGTCCCAATTTTTCGAGTTGACTTGAAAATTTTAGCTTCGGATATAATTTGTTTGTAATAATAGTTTATATACTCAAGAATGTCAGTTAAAAAGCATGGTCTGAAAAAGTGTGCCAAAATCTTAATGCCTCAGGCTTTGAATTTTACAAAGATGAGTAAGGCGGTCAATAAAAAAAATTGTTGGTTTGTAGAATCCAGGCCAGCGATGTATGAGGTGGTTCTTTTATGGAGGATTGCTTCTTTTAGATTAGTTCTGTAAATCTTGTAATGAACGGGAAAAAGAGGCTGAATTAGCATTGTAAAACTTGGCCTTGGTGAATATTTAAGCCTCATATCTATTTTCTCAAATATTTCAACAGCATAGACAGGATGTTAAGCCCACATTTAGCTTCTATACTCCTTACAGAACCATAAACACTGACATTGCTTCATTATGATTATGAGTTACATTTTTCAATGCCTATATTTTGCCACAACACTCATCACTGTTCAATATTCACTCTACAATTCTTTTACAACATATCTTATGTAAAACTTGTCTTGTATTACAGTAGAACCTAATTACAACACAGTGCAACCATTACAGATACTCTCTGTTGAGCAACAACTTCTCTTCAACAATATTATTAATTATCGCGCAATTTCACTTTCTATTTAATGTCTTTGGAATGGCATCTTTGAACAACAGCCGAAATTTGAATCGCCAAAGCATGTTACTCTGAACTGGTATTTGGAAAATTATATGCAGCTCACAATATTGGCTCTTAATTCATTGTCTGGATACTAAAGCATGCACAGATCATGTAATTGATCAATGGGGTCTAGCTCCTGGTAATGAAGCGGATATAAGTCTGCCTGAAGTCCCTAGATGTTTGCAATGCAAGCATTTTCTTGTAAGGTAATATGCTTATTTTGGATAAAAAATGTGAGGCCCTTGTTTTTTGGACCCACTCTTGATCTAGGATTAGATATGCACAACCCTATTCTGCCAAACTTTCAGGGGATCTAAACCCCTTGTTCCCCTTCTGGATCTGCACATGTTAAGTATGCATGAAACATCAAAGCTTACAAATGCAGCTGAAAGGAAAAACCTCCAGTAACCTCAAACTCTGATTGCAAGTGAAACATATGGAACAGTTTTCTACATTTGAACCTGACATACATAAATCTGAATATACGTCACCTCTGTTGTAGAGAAAAGCAGACATACGTGTCATTTACATTAAAATGCAATTTTATATCCACATTTCAATGTGTAGTAAAATCCTGTGCCAATGTTTCAATCACATAATAAATTACAACAATGGATTATACTGTTCTAGTGTTTGGTGGCATCTTCATATCTGTATCGCTATGTTTAATGCATGTGGAATATCTCCCTAATTTGTCAATAGTTTTTCACATCTGTTGACTGTAATATTCTATCTAAAGTATCGTTTTATGAACAATTACATGAATTACAGACAAAGTCAAGTATATTAAGTGATACATCCTGACTCATGCACATGGAGCTTAAAATATCATTTGCTTCAAAACACTTGTAAAACAATTTCACAGCTATTTAGAAAGTTGAGAAAGAGTACACCGGTAGAAGAACATGCCTCTAACAGGACCTTCCCACACAGATCCTTAGGGTAAATAAAAAAGTGGGAAGGGCTATGAAATAAAACTATGCATTGCTAACAAACTGATCAAATATACTATCCTAATTATACGCCCGTTTGAAAAACAGGACATATTACGGGAACACCCGTGGCGGGCGGGCAGCGTCCACATGTTGTCCGCTCTCTAAGTCAAAGAGTTTTCATCCGATCTTTTACCAAACTTGGTGAAAATGTTTGTTGGCATAATGTCTCGGCCAAGTTCGAAAACAGCCATATCGCTCAAGTCACTCGGGAGTTATCACCCTTTGATTTTAGAAATTACCTAAAATTTGTCTTGTTTGACTCTGAGCTCTGACTATGACGGCGTATTTTGTGACAGTTTGCCAATTTTGTTAATATTGACATACATTGTAATAAATATGTACTATACATCCTCTAATACTCAAATCACATGCTCTATATAGTAATATAAAGTATACACAAATAATAACGAAACACAATTAATAGTATTTATTGCTGGTACTATGACATAAACATTAATCTCCAGTGTCCCAACAAATGCCACAATTGTAATAGTTGACATAATAACACTTCATTGTTGAGTGCAGATTTGTTGTTCTACCAATATTACCCATAAACTCCTTGTTTGAAGGAAATAGACAGTCGTCCAATGACTCCAGAAGTGATTGATCAAGACTACACGGTTCTACCATCTAACAGACCTCCACCATCTGCAATGTCTGACAAAGAGAAGAAAGCATATGCTAAAAATGAAAAAGAAAGAATAAAGGTATGTACATTAAAAACAGACTGTCATGGAATGCATATGTACTGTCATGGAATGCATATGTACTGTCATGGAATGCATATGTACTGTCATGGAATGCATATGTACTGTCATGGAATGCATATGTACTGTCATGGAATGCATATGTACTTATTTTACAGATGTACAAGTGTTAGAATTAAGACAGTTTGTCACATGCATCCTATGAATCACATCAGTTAGTTTTTGTTTATATTACATAAAGTAAGCTCTTAAAAGTTATGCAAAATTTAACTCTCAAGAACTGCTTCTGGGTAACTAACTTGTGATCTCGGCTAAATCTGGAATTATGGAGACCATAATTATAAGAATCTTGCCCATGGAGGGATTTGAACCTGCGACCTCTAGATCAGAATTCTGACACCTTTCCCATAGTCCAGTATGCCTCATCACTATATTATGCATTTATTTAAGTGGTTATTTCAATAAACAATCCATTACTTGGACTCGCTAAGTATGCAACATTTCTGTTAGGTGCCTTGGTATTGTTCTTCAAGCAATTTATTGAAAGTCGGGTGTTTGGAAATATGCAAACACTGACTTGGCTTATCATTACTAACTTTCTTGACTTGTTCCAAGATATATTATAATAATATAAATTTTCCCCCTTGTAGTCCCCCTAAATTCTCCTTAGCTGTTCTTTATGGTTGACCCCTTGCACATATAGTCCCATAAAAATTTTTTGTGGCATTTCGCTGGCAACCTAATCTATCTTTAAACAATTTATTTTGAACTATCGCACAGCTGCAATGATGGCATGTCTCTAAATAAAGATAAATATATTGTTCCTCGACTCTTGATAGACCTCCGATGTTCATTCTTTTGGTTGATTCAAAATATGACCATAATTTATTGTCATGTTTTGCTTTCATCCTATGTGTTTTATTTACCATAATTGTCTTCATTTTAACACTCATAATTATAATATATTCACTTTAATGATAGAGAGACAAGGAGGAGGAAAAGAGAAGAAAGAAGGAAGAAGAAAGAGAAAGAAAGAGAATTGAAAAGGAAAAGAAAGCAATGTTGGCCGAAGAAAAGAAAGCAGCTAAACAGAAATCAAAAACAAAGGTCAGTCTGCTGCCATTAATGGCAATGTAATTGATTTACAATGTATTGTGGTTAGAACATGTTCTGTGACAATGTTAAATATGCATTGACACTGTTTAAATGACATCTAGTCTTCCCTGTAATCCTTCATACTGACAATAAGACCGTAGCAGGTGGTCATAGTACAAGAAACCATGCTCATTTTATGTAAATTATGTAATTGTATACTCTAAAACATTCAAATCAAACTATATGAAAAGAGGGCCAACATTATAAAATGCAAGTAAATTCTGGCAAATGTATTTTCTTTCACTTTGAGTTGATGGAAATGGCTTAGTTAATAATGTAAATTGATGTACATTCATATCTAATGATAAATTATTTATTTATTAATGCCTCTTGGTATATTTTAAAGGCTATTGATTATGGTTTTGTTTATATAATTGTTCCCTATAATTAACATTGAGCTATTATATGACAAAAGGGCCCGAGGAGTTTGACACCAGAGCGAGATGCCAGAGAAAGACGTGACAGTAAAGGTAGCAATGATATGGGTCGGGATTGGGACCACGTCAGATCACAAGATGAACGCGGCCCTGTAACACCGGAAAGAAGCAGAAAAAGACTCAGCAGTTTTGAGGATGTCAAGGTAATAAAATGGCAGCATTGCTTACTTGTGGTCAATATTTCTGAAATTTGTAGTCTTTTGACCTTAAAAATCCTTGTAAATTAATTTCCTGATAGATAACTTTATTGTTTATAAATCAATGTGTTAAGTATGATGGCATACTTCTGCCATTAACTGGAAAATTATGTAGTTATCACAATAAGTTATCTGGTATGAAATTTTATCATGATACTTATCTAGTTAACCACATAATGTTCTAGTTAATTATGTAGTTAACTAGTGTCTTTAACATGATAACCACTGAATTTTCTTGTTAATTATGTATTTAACTGGTGGCAGAAGTATGCCATCATTGTTAAGGTACATCTTTCACCTAATTCGTAATTAAGTACTGCAAGTGACATTGTTGCTGAGCTTAATCAGTGGATTTATATGTCATAATCACTAATTTCTCTGCTAGTTTCACATATGTGTGTATACCAATACTGTCTTCTATTCAATGTCACTCGTCACTGTGCTTTCAATGTCACTGAAGACTGAGCATGATTTAAGTTGCATATATTTTTTATTGTAATAATGACAGAAAAAACTAAATATTACTTAGCAGTCAGACATTGTTAGGTAGCAGTTTGGTAATAATGTTGACTTCAGTAATAATCTACAAAGAATTGAAATTGTTCTGTAGGTAATGATAACAAGAAACATTATTGGAACGTCCTCATCAACCTTGAATTGTTGTTAACACTTGAACTACCAAACATTACGAGTACCAAGCAAAATACTATTTTCTTTTAATATATACTTGAGAAAAAAGACTCCAAAATGTGTAATATTAGCTTGGCCTTTCACATTTCGGCTTACTGGGATGCCTTATTTTATGATCTGAAGTTTTCTAGTTGCCATCCCTCTGTGGGGAACAGCAAAAACTAAAACAATACAATGTTGTTCCAACTGTCTTTTATTTGGATTTTTCTTGGCTGAAATGCTGTTTGAGACAGAGATTGTATAAAGTTTTGGTAATACTGAAAATGAAGACTGTGAATGGCATCTTGATATAAGTCAATGGTACCTATATGTACCTCAATATATGATCTCATTGACAGTTCCTTGGTGCTAGGCTGGGTACAAATGTACTCAAAACAGTCCAGAGACTCAATGTATCATCCAAAGTTTATTTGTCAACCTCATCATTCGTGTCTTGATGTTATGACAAGTTTGATAAGATTGTTGTATGATATTAGATGTATTTGGACTACTTTGAGTGTATTTTATCTGTCTTAGCCACATGTCATACACCTGTGGACACAGCAGTATCTTCTTGCAGCATGATTAAGCAATCTTTCCCCTCCGTTTTCAGCATCACCATAGTTCATTTAAACAGGTAAAATCATTCAAGCCAGCTTTGCTTCAATGTGTATATATGGTTTCCAGAAAATCATTCATTTGTGCATTTTGCTTCCCTTTTATTTATCATTACTGTAATTGCCTGAGTTAGTAGAGAATATATGGTTGTCGTGGTGACAATATTGTTTTGCTTATCTGGTCCATGTATAGTGAGAACGTGCATGTGTAATGTAGTGTTTTTGGTATGATTTCATGGTAAAATTGTACTGCTTTCTTCCTCTTAACTTCAAACTATATAACAGAGCACTTATTTTAGTCCTATCAGTTGGCACATTAAAGCATATTGTCATTGGAAACAATAGCTTACTGTAGTTTTATGTCAGTCCAATATAACTCAGAATGTTAATACTGTATATACTTACAGCATGATGGTTCTAGTTCAGTCCATTACATCATGTTTGTGTGACTATAACTACTGAGACTTCATTGACTGGCACCCACTGTATCAGCAACATGTAGTTATCACTTAGTTTTGTCCGCAGGGATTTCTTAATCTGTTGGTAGAGCATTTGACTGCCAAACAAGGTTCTAGGTTTATTATCTCCGGGTCAGGTTATGATTGTTTTTCAATGACAATTTGATAGAAGATGATGACTTCACAGTCATTTGTCCTCCAGTGGACAACCACACATGTAATTCAAGTAGTGAGGTTATCAGCTGATTGCAAAACAACAGTTTAGTGCTGGTTGGTAACCAGGAAACACTGGTAATGTCAACAGATTGTCATACATGATTGTTAAACAAAAGACCACGTCATAGCCAAACAAAACCTTTGATATTGTATTAGCAGTCAAACATTGCATGGTCCATATTGGTATATTATTGGACAGATTGTCAGGTGTTCTCACCATAGCAAATCTGCCTGACCCACGTCATATAATTGATGCATTTACAGTTATTGATTTTCTATTATGATTTTAAATAACTTAAATATTCTAGACTTTGTATTATATTCCAGTGCCAATTAACACCACCTGCTTATACTGTTGATTGAGTTGTTGTTGTGAATACTTCATGAAATATTTTCATTAAATAAAGATATTTTATTGTCCGTGTTATGTTAGTCAGTGTACAGCGTAGTTGTTTGCGTTGAGATGATATCATTATTATATAGAAAAAGATAACCCAGACAAAGATTTACCTTAAATTTGTATCAAGATACTAACTTTGTATGGAGATAGGGCTGTTATTTGACCATACCTATGATAACTGTTATGTTTTAAATCTACTAGTAACATAATTTTTTATTGCATCACTTGATATCAATTTTATGATTCTTCAACATTTAGTTTCAGTTACTATGACTTAAAATATTCTCCTTTATTTTACAATTGTGAAAATATCATATCTGTACATCAGACATACAAAGATCCCTCACTTAACAGTCTGTCCATGCAGCTGATCATTTGTTGCTGTTGCAATTCATACAAAATTTATTTTAACTGAATGCAAAGTTTGATATTAATCTGCTGCATGCAGAGCTCTAGAAATCCACTGTCCCGGACTAGTCTAATGCTGAATCGGGCTACCAACAGTTGAGTTGAAGTTAGTCCCGGACAAGTCTGTTTCTAAAGCTTACCAACATCAACAATTGTAAGTTAAACCTTATAATCCCACAAACACATACGGTACATGTGATCATTAATTTTAGATTGTGGAACTATCATTGTGTATGTTTATTTGTTACTAAATTGACCGATATTCTCGAACAACTAGCTCCCTATGTCGGACAAGTCAAATTTTACATTTCAATTAGTCCGGGACAAGTGTCTTTGAAAAATAAATCTAGAGCCCTGGCATGTTATTATTACTTGCTCAAATGACAGCCCTGACAACTTGTATGCATGCAGTAATTGTTTGTTGTCATGTCTTGCATGATGTTTATTTCTTCTAATAGAAGGAAGCAGACAAAGAAGGTGAAGGACCCCCGACCCCACCGGCCCCTCTACCTTTGGGGTCAAAGGGCGGGGATGATTCCCAGGATGACTCGTCGTTCGATGACAGAGACGATGATCATAAGGTTAATTGGTGCACGTTTATCAACATAGATGTGTCTAGATAATTAGATCACTTTCTGCGATAATACTATATATCATTTTAGTGCTTTTTCTACTGTTATTTCCATCGTTTGTCTTATTATGTACAGTACAACCTCTCTAGAGTGGCCCTCTCTTGAGCAATATCAAGTTTTCCTGTAGTATGAATTTACTATCAATTTAACCTCTTAAGAGCAATTATGTTACCATAACAACAGTGAAAATGTGCATCTTCTAGAAGATGTTGCTTGTTCGAGGTTTTACTGTACTACATACAGTATTGTACTGAAGCTCAGGCCCTGTGTTCGCAAACAATTGGTTGTCAGGATTAGGATCTAGTTAGAATTTCTTCATTTTCTTACCAGTTCTACAAGGTTTTCATTTCTGTTGTTCAGAAACTAAAGTTCTCTTGCAAATCAAAGTTACAATAATTTTGCCTGTCTCAATACTAGTACATGTACTCAACTTTTTGCCTATTGTTTATGTGACTAACAACATTATGGTTTCTACCAAAGAGAAAACAAATACATATATTGCTTTATAGTGCTTTGTAGTTAATATTGGTCTTGTTAACAGTCTTCTTTTTAAGTTTGGATCTGTTAAAGTGTTACCTTTTTTGAATGTCACCATTTAGTTTGTCTAAATGTCTTACTTTGCTGAATGTTTTGAAAGACTTACACATAATTGCTCTTTGTCTGATTTTCTTCTGTTTGTCTTATATGACGTCATCAACGTATTAACTGTTAAAAATATTGTTTATTTAGTTGGTGAAAATGATCTATGGCATTCTAAATTTAATACATTGACACTTAGCAAAGCATGATTATTTAAAAGATTTTCTTAATTAATATTTTCTCATAAATAGATTTGATTAACATTTAATTTGTTAATAATGTAAGTGTTTCCCGATACTGTTTGATATTAAATCTGTTTCTCGTCATATTTCCTTATTATGTAGCTTTTTAGAGCTTTGTTTTAAAATTGCAGTTAGTACTAATTATATATTGCCAATGTACATGATAGAAGTGAGCTTTTTGCATTAAGTAGTAAAGTCAGTTGTAACTGTGTTACTGTGTGATTGGGTGTGGTACATGCTTAGGAAATTGTTTTTCAATTCACATTCTAAATAGTTTCAATGCGGTTTTCACAGAGATTCGTCCAAATCAATGATACCTGAACCCAGTTTTACGCAGGATCTCGATTGAGGAATGTCACAAACCCAGAATCTTTCATTTCGATGATAAATGTAACAAGCATGGACAATAACAAAATGTTGTATATAAACTAGAATTAGACATGTTCACGAGTACCACTGCCAATGGCGATACCAATGCATTGTTGGGATTTTCATTCTTCAAGGATTTAACTTGACGACATCTCAGTTTGACAAGATCTTGGGAAACTTGCACAAATACTTGTCCTTTGTCTTACGTTATCTGACTTCATATTATAAATGCTTGACTTTGCTTGAAAACAGTGTTTTAAGATGGTTATTTGCTGAAATACATGCATGCTTGGAATTCCTTAATGACTTGTACATTACATTTTCATACATCATAGCTTTTACTACTTCTGCTGTGGCAATTTTCTTGCAGTTAGAGATATTACTGGGGATTTAAACTGTTGTAATTCTTATATATCAAGGCATGAAAGCAAAATAAGTCAATATGCTTCTTTATCTATGTGCACGTAGCCCAGTTTCACTTTTATCTGTCGACATATTCTTATACATTATACAGTTAACTCAATTGCCTATATTATTATATTCTAATATTCTAACATGTGTAAAAACAATTATTACAGTTTATCAAATTCCTATCAATGTAGGTTCAAAAGTTATCTATATATCCTAAATTAGTTTTATTAAAAAATATATATAAATTTTGAACCTACATTGGTCAATGTTTTGTAAATGGAGTGTTAATTAACATTGTGTGGCTACTCACATAGTGTGAACTGTTACTCCTTTGGTCTTGATTAACTTTTACCCTCTCCTATATGTGTAGCATACTAAAGGTTTATGGCCAGTGCTGCTTGGTGATGTAGTTATTGGTTTTAACTTGTATTTAAATATATTGCATTGCATGATTTATTTAAGTAAGTGTTGTTCTCTAACTTACATAATATCACAATTTTGGAATCTTATGTTGTGTTTGAAGTGAGTGTTACAATACTGCCACTGTACATCATGGCATTTAATTCTTATTTATTATTTCAGGATTCCAGACCTGTTGATAATGATGAAGAAGATGCAGAGGAAGTTTCATTTTAATCACATGACAAGCTTGATGTTTTGATTGGTCAGAGACAACAGTGAAATAGCCAATAAGAATTCAGATTTCAAATTGACTATGGAATGGACAGTGTGATGTCAAGCATTTAGCAAATCATCATTTGAAATGTGTAAATCACTTGTAAATGCTGTTCTTGTTGTTCAATTTATGTGTGTTTAATACTTCGTCAATTACTTAAATGTAGCCATCTTCTGTTGTTGTGATATGTACAAAACAAAATTGAATATACAGAATGTGGTTCTTTAAGGCTATATTCTTGTTGATTATCAACAGTAATACAAGCAGCATAGTTTATTTAACTTTTTTTATAAGATCTTAAGACATCAGTGCATTATTTGTGCCATAGTATAACTTTAGCTTTGACATAGGCTTTAATTAGAATTTAACATGAAACTTAGAAAAAATAATGTAAGATTAAAAACATATTGATTGAAGCGTGTGTTAGATCAAACATTTTATATATGTTATGTACACAGTGTAAAAAGTTTTAAATGGTTGTTTGGTACATACATGAGAATATGACATGATTCTGTTTTGGTATCTTAGAAAAGCAATTCATTCCTGCAGTCTCTGAGTCTCATTCAAGAAGTTCAACTTTGATGTATACAAAATGTATTCCTTGTTTTAACAAGATTTTTATCTCGTGTTTTTATCACTTTGTTTATGTTTTACTATTTTAATATTTTCTGTATTCATGTATTTTATGTCGTAATATTCATAGATCATTGTGTACGTATATTTGAATATACATGTATTAATGTTTATCTCCATTTTTTGTATATTTCCGGCACAAAGTCCATTATAAATGGTGTACTGTTTGTATATTTTGTAAATTAGATTGGCTTAAATTAGAATATATATTATTAATTATAAAGTATAGTTGCTGATTATAATGATTAATTGTACAAGTAAATGAAATTAATTGTGTAACTAATCTTTTTGGTGTCTGGTTTGTTTAATTAACAATGTTGCTGATATCTATTAATATCTGATTAGGTTAATCTTCCAATCGGGATGTTTGATCTCTTGTGACTTATGTTAAATGGTCTGATGATAACTGCCTTTGACATGCCCTAGTCTTTGGCAGTCAGTCCAGTGTATCAAGATTTGAGATTTTATTACCATGTTATTACTGGTTATTTCCAAACTTAGTTATGGATAAGTGAAGAAAACTTATTTGAAATTTAACCATTTTCCAAGCTTAAGATTATTTATATTTTTAGACATATGTTTAATGCATGTCACATTCCAGTTGTGATAAGAAATTGACTTAAGTACATTCCATGTGAACTCGTGTGATTAAGAAGACACAAAATAAAATTTTTTTCATTAATTTTTTTCTGCAGAAAATTTATCGATTTTTATATTGCAATAAAATTGTTCATTGAGTAGTGAGCACTGCTCATATTTTCTATTGTTAATTATAGTTGGAATATTCATAGCTTTTAATTATTTTATTTTTAAGATATTATATTTATTATATTTCAATTATTCTTTTAAATCATGATTCATAGGAGGCAAGTTTTAAAGCATGTAAATTGCTTAAATTTTTAACTAATGATTTTAATTTTCTTTTTAACCAATGCTTAACGGTTTGTCTTGATTTTTATGTGTTTGATTTTAACACCCAACATTGTATTGTCTCTCTGAAAATGAATGTGTTCAAAAACTTTGTGCCTTCACTGAAATGTTATTGCTCTTTTTCATTTACAGTGTACATGTTGACTGAACAAAAATGACAAATACTTTTCTAAGAAAGTTATTGTAATTTATTCATATACATGTGCTAATAATTGTGCTCTATTGCTTCCAACTAAATATGTTTTTATTATTTTACTTTAAGCTTAGCTTTATACTTATAGTATACTGCACAAATTACTCTTAGTACAAAATGTATTGCACCATTTAACTTTAGGTATCATTGTATAAAACATGATTATTTCAAGTTCATTATGCTTTACTGCATGTGTCACATGACTTTGGTTGTGTCACATGACATTGGTTGAGTCTTTGGAAGATGGCCTTGATATGATAGCACATTGTATCATGTTTTACATTGGTATAATCAAATTAGTCATTATCAATGTTATATGGTGAATTTGTCATCATAAATGTATATTTTTAAATTTCGTAATAAATGTAATAAATAATTTTATTTTGTGTTTATTTTTATTAGCCATGTTGTTTGTTTATGATGAAATTTAACAGGCATGAGAATTTTCTGCGGAAATCTGTGGATTTGATAACCGCAAGGGCGGTTTTTGAGACAATTTAAGCCTTCTTAGATGCTTTAAAGCCAGGAGCTTCAGCGTCCCCCTGAACCCTTTGCCGAATTTTCAGCTGATTTTGAAATTTTGCATTCTCATGCCAGTGAAACCAAGATTGATATTTCTCAGAGAACAGACTACAAAAGGAATCGATATTTAGTTTTCATTTTATACAAGTAAACATTCTAACAATTATATACCGGTAGCCATATTTTGGCTTGTGTGTCTAATAAATTTACACCTCTATAGATTGTCACAAAACTGTCCTTTTCAGGACAAAATCTGTCCTTTTTAGGACAACTTCTCGATTGTCAAAAAAACACCAAAAAACTGTCCTTTTAAGGACACTTCTCATTTGTCAAAAAAACTGTCATTTTAATGACTCCATTGTCGACCAACTGTCCTTTTCAGGACAAACTCTCTATAGATGGACTAAATTACAAAGTTAATAGAAACTACAACCATTTTTAATCTCACTGATGCCGAAGTGTAGCTATCTTTGGATAACTACACTTGACATATAGTTGGTATAAGCTTGTAGATAAATTATCAACAAAACAAATTTACCCTTTTAGATTCTACAACCAATTTAACGACATGCGGGGTACATGTCGGGGTCAACAAAAATGCCTAAAAGTACCTATGTGTACATGGTGACTGATGACCTTATAAACAAAATACTACTACTACTAATATACCTGTAATACAACCTCTATAACGTGGCTCTCCTTATTGGGCAACAACATTTCTCAGCCCTTTATGGCAAATTTTGGACCCCATTCCCAATGAATAAAATATATTTTCCCCTACTTAGAAAAAATTCCCCTTCAGTAAAATCATTTAAAATTTAAGCCTTGATTATAAATCCCCAAATTTGGTGATTCATGATGCAAATTTCCCCTATCAAAAGGACCCGCCATTCTTCCCTAAAAACTGAAAAAATGGCTGTAAATTCTGAAACCAAATTAAGAAATTTTCCCATTGTAGAACTTTGCTATCAATTAAACCTTTCTAAAGCACAACATTTTGATCAGTTGTAAAGGCTGGTGCTATGATGTCTATGCAGATGGTACAGTTGATATAATGCTGCATTGTTACTCCAGGTGCATAAAAGGTAGAAGTATATATTTGACATCACACACAACCCACCAAGACTTAAAACTTAATTTGATTGGTATTTAACATGAGAAAGCAATAGACCACATAAAATGGAGAAAACAAATCTGTGAAACCAAAATTGTTACAGAACTAAGACATGCAGTATGTACTGAGCATTGTTTTACAGTGGAATTAATATCTTCACAGTGTTAAATGGCTTCAGATGCATGATCAAGAGACAGAATTGCTTTACAGGACAGATACATGATAATAATTGAGTATTCATATATGCATCTATAGGTTTTAAATAGTATCAGCTGTAAAAGTTTAAAGTGCTTATTAGGAGAAACCCCAAATCATTCTACTGGCTTTCTTTATTTATACGTATACTGACTAGCTGATTAGTAAAGACCTGAAATGAATGCACATGAATTCAAATCTACGAGTTCAGTAATACTGATAGCAATAAATTATTATCTCAAGCAAGGTACCAACTTCAGTTCCGGCTGAAAAGAAATATTGAAGAATACGTGTAGTACATGTACAGAAGACCGTGCTTAAATAAATCACGTACTATTCTGTATCGACTGGGTTTTAATAGCAACCTGCTTGACGGGTACACAGTTTTCTAAACACGACTATATTGCTTATCGCAAAATACCATTAACCAGTCTTGTAACTAAGTGTACACAAATGGCGGAAGCAGGTGTTTTTATTGTTTTTAAATTTTGACAACCATTTAAGTATTGTAACAGATATGGGATCGGGAGCTAGCAGTAATGTGGAGCACATCCAACTAGATCAAAATGACAAATCGTGAGTTAAATTTGTTCATATGGTAGCATATATATATATTCTAAGTACGTCGATGATTAGTCCTACAAATATAACTCCTAGCATTTGTATTATTCACGTTTTACCTTCATTTTGATGATATTTTACATTTTACGTTTTCTGTCATATGCTTGACAATGAAAGTAAAATATGAAAAATAAAAAAAACAAATATTGAAAAATGAAGGTAAACGTGAAGGATCTAGCATGGTTGTCTAATTGTTTGGACTAGTCGATGATCAGATCACGAGTCGTGAATGTGCTATATTTCCCCGCAGGCTGGCTCTTTGAGCCTATCATTATTCTGCGATTTGGAACTTTTCACTATCAATTTTCCCCAATATGCATGCTCCCCTCCGGATGGGCAAAATTTCATTAGAATAAAGTGCGAGAGATTTTTCTGGTACAGTAGGACAGTAGTCCAAACAATTAGACAACCATGCTAGATCCTTCATGTTTACCTTCATTTTTCAATTTTTATATTTTTTATATTTTACCTTCATTGTCAAGCATGGGGTCTAAAAGCATCTCATCAAAAATGCGTAGCAAGGTCAGTCTCAGCTCAAATTTAAACACTTGGATAATATTGTTTTATCATGTTACTGGATAGATATATGTCAAATGCTGCCTAAATCCGATTTAGTTACATGCATTATAACACCAATGAAAAACGCAAAAAATGGTAATTATCACGATGTAAACAACACGCTGTATGTCACCGTCTGCCATTAAATAGAGCTGTTTACTCGACTACCCATCGCATTTAAACTCAATTTGCATTATCAAGGCGAGTGTTTCATTCATAGTTTTTGTTGCAACTGTACCATAATTGATTATTTATTAATGTGTCATAAGTTTTATTGGTGAAATCTTTGATTTTATATGCATAAAAATCGTCCCGACCAAATTTCGATCGGCCCCTATATAAAAAGTGCTGGGAAAATGACAATATCCCATATGACTGACAGAAAACGTAAAATGTAAAATATCATCAAAATGAAGGTAAAACGTGAAGAATACAAATGTTAGGAGTTATATTTGTAGGACTAAGTAGGACAGTATACATAAAAGTCTAAAGAGACTGGCATCTCAACAAAATCAGCAAAATTATTATCTACATATGTCACTCCGTCACACTTGACTATTACCATAACTTTACAAAATATTCTAGACTACACATTTTGTAATGAAAAGATTTATTTAGAACTGTTCAATTTTCTGTACATCCATGGAAGAATTTCTATAATTTAACATAAAGTAAGTGCCAATTGTTACTTATTGGACTCACGTATTTGAATAGACAGTCCACTCTAACCTTCAGATAGGGCTGTCATTGATTCCAGTTTTTGCATATTGATGATATTGATAAATATCAATGGACAAGTATCGACAATATATCGATTATAATATTTTAAAATTTAAGCAAGGCCAAATGTTCTCCGATTTTTTGTGGCACGCATTCCGGCAAATCTACAGTAATCTATGAGTCGATATGGGCATCAATGCTACTAGATTTTGGCTGTCCGGGTTTTAGGCTATTAAGAACTATTTCTAACGAACAAAAACTGCCAAAATATGTACCTGTTGGTAGACTAGTATATATGTATTCATATTTTGAGCAGTGGTCATCACATATCTATTATGGATATCATATTTATTTTAAATGTCAGTTGTATTGACCAGAAAATATTTAGCAGGGAAATGATATTTAGAAAATGTTTTTATGAAAAACCGTTTTTTATTTTAGGTCTCAAGAAACAAAGAGGAAAATTCCAACTAAGGATATTGGTAAATCCCGGGAGATTGAGAATAAAAATGTCAGTGAGGTAAGGATAAGATAATTAAGATGATTATTTAGAAAAAAGGAGCATATTATAGTACAAGTTTACTAAATGTCAGCTTTTCTCTTACTATGAAAATAAAGAAAATGCTTGTTACTCAGGTCTCATCTCTTGTAAGCAGAAATGGTTCTTAAGTTTAGGTGTGTTTCACTTCAATGTAACATATTCTTGAAGTTAAGTTGAGTCCAGCTAAATAGTTACCATGGTAAGAAATATCTGTAATTTAAATTTTAGTCATATATTATTTGTTTTCATAATAGTGACTGTCATCTCAGGGGAAGATTTAGTTCTGCAAATGTTATTGCAGCTCTGTACATGTTTGATCTTTGTAGTTAAATGAAGCATTTTATTCATGGTCATGTGAAACACATTCTAATTTTGTCATCATGTTTATAATTAGGCTGATGCCAGTGGAGAGGCAATCCCAGAAGTTGAGCTTCTGACAAAGCAATTATGTGAGAGTGAAAGTTTGAGACTTGACCTTGAAGATAGAGTTGAAGCTTTGATAAAAGAACTGGAAAATGTTACCGCACAAAATATCAAAGATGAAGAAATACCCTGCAATGAGACAGTTCATGCAAAAGATCAATACATTGCTAATCTTGAGAAAGAGAAGAAAGATTTAGAAACTCAGGCTCATAAATTGGTAAGTATATGCTATATTAGTTAAAATGTGACATGAACTACATGGGAGAAATGAAAGCAAAACCAGTCTATATGTATATAAACAAAGAATCAGGTAGAATCGATTTGCTTATAACGGTAGATGTATGCAATAATGTTGATATTTGTTTGTGTATTTGAAGACAAACTGCGCAAATATTCTTAAGAGTTGATTTTTACTCTCAATTATTTTTTTCCTTTTTGTCAAAACCTGAACTGTAGGAAATGTAAAATTGTTATGATTTATTTGTGAATATCTTTTGAGTTCAATTTCTGTATACATTTTGTATTTAATACAATACTTCTCTATTGATCTTCCATTCTTAATTTGTAGTCTGTGACTAAAATGTTCAACTATTTAGACGATATTCATTAGAATGCTTGAATTTTTTAAAAATAAATTGAGTGGTTACAGTGAAACTAGTCTGTCTGCTTACAATGACCTAGCTCATACACTTTGTTTGCTTTCTCTCGTTGTATTTACTGAGGAAGTAAAAGAAAAACTAATCTGTGAAGCAGTTATTTCTTTTTGTTCAATACTGAATAGTAATTGAAAGTTTATACAATTTTAACAATTCAAATAGGATGAAGTTTTATTTGTGACATTGTGCTATATTGAACTATAATTTAAGATTTGTTATTGATTGTAATGTTTCAAATGCCATTTATACTCTTCAGTGTTGTGCATTATTACAACTTTATGTACAACAAGCTGTTGATTATTTGCTTTATGGCTTATAAAACACATACTGCAATTTATGATAAGATATGAGTTACATATATCACATATTCCAGATTGTATGTATGGTAATAACTTCTCAAGCATGTGAATTTTACAGAACTAAATTCATATATTTATTATAGTTTCGTTCCTGTTTAAAGGGGCCAGTCATTTCTGACTTATGAGACATCTTCCTGAGCACATTAATTTCCAGATTCCTATCCTTTAATGCCAGACACCAGGGAAGTAGGCCTACAGTATTCTTAAACTAGAGGGTGGCTTACAAACTGGCCATACCAGATCCCTGCCTTACCCACTCGACCACTGGAGACTGTATATAATTAGATATTGACACAGATAATAATATTACATTTTATTTCAGAAACTGAAAGGGAAAAGAAAACAGAGACAATTTAATACTCAGATGGCGGAGTATAAACAAGAAGTGAACTTTCAGATGATGGAACTTCGTGATGAAATAAATAAACTCAAGTCAGAAAAGAAGAAATTAGCTGGTTAGTGTTTTAAAATGCTTACATTATAAGGGATAATCAGAGATAAACATTACCGGTAGTTAGACTGACTAAGTAGAAATGTCATTAATAATAAACTGCATATGACGAAAAACAGGAGTAAAGATAAGAATCTTCCACTGGGTTTCAGTATGGATAGAACTCTCTGGCTCTGTCGAGTTTCCATAAAACTAACCGGATAATTCTGAATTATTTAACTGCAATACAATTCTGTTTAGCTCAAGGTCTTGTTTTGATAAGTGTTGTTTACCTTAACATCTTATTTTGATCAAAGGCTCATTGCCTGATGATACTTCTCTAGTAATGTGATGAACTGTTTAATGTAACATAGATATGACAAACTGCAAATATTTCAGGTACACGTGGACCTGACTTGGATGATGATGAGGGATCTCAGAAACTTCCTGGAGGAGAAAAGATGGCCTTAATTTTAGAACTGTCAAATCAAAGTGTTGAACAGGAAGACAAAATATCAAAACTAGAAAGCAAGTTAAAAGAGAAAGATCAAATAATCAGTGAATTGAGAGCGAAGATGAAGAATAACGCTCAGTATCTTGGTGTTGTTAATGATAAATCTGGGAATAAAAGTAACACAAGACTTTCTGCTGGCGATTTGAATAAACATGACTCATATACTAATTCTAGCAAACATAATGTAAATACAAGATTAATAGGTGTCGCTGCAGCCAAATCTAATGTTCAGGGTGATCTGGGAAAATATAAGTCTGAGAACAAGAAAGATAAATTATTCACACTTGATGAAGTAGAATCTGACAATGAAGATGAAAATCTGGTTAAACTTTCCTCTTTGTTGAAAGGTACTAAAGCTAAACATGATAAAGTAAGGATGAGTACAGATAGTTACGATGATCTACAATCTTCTAGTCCAGGTGATAGACATTTACGGGGTATACTTGAAGATACTGATGGAATTACTGGGAGAGATTCAGGTCTTGGTTCTGCTGGAAAAAGAGAAGATGACGTGAAGAAGTTTGAAGTTGACGCTAATGATAATCTAAAGGATTGGAGGGATACTACTCCTAGTTTTGAATCAGGTTCCGGACTCTCTGACTCAGACTTTGAAATTTTTCCATCATCACAAAGTAAAGTATACAGTGCACCGCCAAAATTACAGAATGGTGGTGGGGTAAGGCTTAAGAAAAAATCAAATAGTTTACGAAGAAATGCATCCTCAAAGAAAGACAGACCACCTAAACCCAGTGAAGCTTTCGTGAACTCGACAAGCTCTTTTAATTCTGATGATCATATCATTAACAAATTGACACCCATCATTAGCCGAGTGGAAGTATCATAAATCGAGCGATATCAATTGCATGTAGTGGCTTACAACTGAGAACAATTTTCTATTCTGTTATCCTGCACAGTGCAACCTCTCCAGAGCAACACCCGTAAGTTATTTTTGCTGTCATTTGAAGTTGGTTGCTGAAGAGAGGTTAAATTGACAGTAAATTCTTATCGGAAGACTTGCTACTGCTGTTTAAGAGAAGTCGTTGCTCAAGAAGGCGCCGCTCTGGAGAGGTTGTTCTGTCTAATATTGTTTGAGTTTATTTTTTAAGTTTGAATAGTTGTTGCTATGACTTTGTGGCTTTAATTTTCTATATGTGGTTGAAATGGCCCTAGACATATAAATGATGCAATATTTTGTTATTAAAACATTAATAACAGTAAATGTAATGTACCTTTACACAGGTTATGTGCATTATTGTCTATAGCAAATAGCTATTAAACAGTTTATGCTAAATTTAGTTATGATTTGTACTGAAATTTATGCCTTTATTGAGTGCCTTTTGTGCTTTGCTGTGGAAAAGTAAGACTTACAGCTTTTGAATGATAATGAATGCATTAATATTGCTTTAGTGATAGATCTAGGTCTGTCGAATATATATACTGTATTTAAAACTGAGCTAAAAAATTTACTAATAATTTTGGAATATTTAATTTATAAATCAAGATGCTTAAGGGTAGATGGTTTTTTATCTCAATATGCTTAGTAAATTTTTAAGAAAATGGCATGTAAATTCCTTCATACAGACATACTCTATAATACTGCCTTATAACTTTCCTGGAGCTTCCTGGAACTCCAAAACACGAGTCTGATACAGGTACTAGTCATAACTCGATGCAGAGATCCTGAATGGAGCTCATTTATAAGTGTTTCTTTGGAAACACGTAAGAAAAGTGACAATGCATTGTAAAAGATGACATCTATGTGAAGGCATTAACAGCACTCTCATATTTATGATGAAGCATATTTTACCACTAAGACTATCTACCTTTACTGAGTGTTTATGAAGGTAAGCTGTTTGCTCAGTACTGCACTGTATGCACTTTATTGACAAATATTTGACTCATTTGCTAGTAAAACCATAATATTCCCAATACAAGACCGTGATAAAATGTGCTCACTTATTTAAAACCAAATTTGATTGTTTTAAATCTTTTATTTAGTTGTTCATAGTTTATGTATGTAAATGTACTTGCAGTATTATACAGGTTGTGATACAATCAGTATTGTTTTGTTGTTATATATAGTATTACACATACATATCTGTACTGATGACTAAATGTTTGTGTACCAGGGAAAAATACATTATTATTAAACATATGTATATATGTATGTTGCACACATTTGATTGTTTATTGTTTGTTATAAATATTTTGTATTTGTTTTATAGTCTTTGCTTATAAATTTATGCATAATAAATTGTCTTGAGCTTTTTCAAAATCGAGGCCTCAATTCTCTGGTAAAAAAAGCACTATTTTTAATTGAACAATTGAAATTCTATAATTTTTTTCTGTGTAACTTTTTACTGAATTGATTGATCAATTGTTCAGCAAGTTTTGGGACTTTTCGACATTGAACTTTGTGTTAGATGTTGTAATGCCTACCCATAATATACATTCGGACCTCGTTCATTCGAAAACATCGCGTTCGAAATTTTATTTCGAATAATACATGGTCCTGAATAACCCATTTCAATCAGTGTATAAGAAGATATATCGGGACCTGATATCTATTTCGGATGATACCGCATATTCAGATAAAATGTTGTCGAATAAACGAGGTATGACTGTAGTTTAAATGTTGAATGTTATTACAACTCATAAGTCACTCTCGATGACTGCTGTCTGGATAATTGACCAGTACTCCAGTATCATTCAGGGATTGTGAAGTATGTGGTTTAACCTTGCTCAAGGTTGTATGCATATTTTAAAGACCTTGGGGTCAGAGGTGCTTTACCCTGTGATGACCACACCTCATTTCCATATAGAAGATGCTATAGTGGTTTACCTGTATTAAGATCTATTGTTAATATTTTTAGTAACTACTGATCGTAACTATTGAAGTATGACACTTAAGTATGCATTTAAATGTATATGATGAGAACATGAGATTGTCATGAGTTCTCTCCCTTAATCCCTTCTATAGTATATGTATAAGGAATAAAGGGAGAGAACTTACAATATCAGTGGGTAAGAACAGGAGCATTTCTACTGTTCATTTGTAATGCCAAAATTAGTATATTTCTGAACCATTTATATTGTACAAGTGGGTAAATTAAGGATAAAATTGGCTATAAATGCTATCTGAACTATTTACATTGAGTTGTTTTTATTGATAATAAAATAATATACTTCAATACATGTAAACAATCTACATTAAGCACTATAATGGTTACATAATCATACAGAATCAACAACAATGATACATCCACACTCAAAATGTATGTGATAAATGGTTGCTAGACCCTAAAACCGGACTCGCACACTACAAGATCTTTTAACACAATCTGCGATGTATGTAAGGGTAGATTTAGGGTTAGTAACTTGTTTTTTTGCAAGTATAGCAAAAGCTATTGTTCTTTGCTGTCCACAGCAGTCATATATTGTCATTTTACCCAGCCACTAAGAATCTACTGAAATAGTTTTCCATAATGCAAGTCATTTCAAATTGGACCAGTATATTCTGAATATATTGATCCCAGATTTCAATGATGGTTCTTTAAATTATAGTTTATAACTGCGGTATTGGTTGTGATATTTTGTGAGTAACAAGAAATTTTGTCTGCTCAATACATAAATTAAGAACAGTAAATGTAATATTTATACAAAATATCTCTATTAAGTTTAACCAAATCCAACAGCAACAGTTGTAGTATATTCGCTATTATTTCACAATTCAAGGGACACAACCATTATTCATCGATATTGTTTGAGTTAGTTCCCTTGGAATTTACTGCCAAGACAAATCTCAACCTCGAAAAGGAGATGAGTGACATACAAGTATACTCGAATGTGTAATGTGATTAGAATCATCACTTATTTAGTTAACATCGTTTTCGATGATTCCAATCATTATAATATTACACATCTCATTCTTGTAGACATGTACACTGCGCATTGAGGTGTATGCGTCATTAGCTAGTCATATAGTAATGCTTTCACTGTTTGCTATTACTTGCAACAGGACTTCTCTTCTTCACACCTTTCTTTTTCTGAAAAAAAACAACAAAACATAAACCTTCATTGTCTGTAGACATATAACTAGAGTAAAATCTCCATCTCGAAATAACGACCAACGCATTAATAAGACCGTATTCCCATAGACAATTTTTAATTTCCATTCAATACTTTATCTCGATAACAAGAACACCTGAAAACTATGACTGACTCTCTAGAACCGGTGGATGTCAATTCAAGAGAATGAGGTTTTAATGTATACTAAAAATGTCAATCTTGGTAGTCCATCCGATGTGTTTATTTGGTAGTGCATGCATTCGACTACATGTCTGAAGTATCTACCGAGGATAATACTTCAAAAGTCATGCGTCCACTACCTTTGAGCAATGTAGAGCAGTTGTCAGTTGCCAGAAGTGGAAGAACAAGTTAGTATGGTTTGTAACACATGAACACAAAATAGTGTAAACTCAAGTAAACATATACTTTTGCTGGAAATTCGAATTCGTGCTTGCTGAATTACCAAGCTTATCTATATATATAGCCACAGTGTTGTACGTGTTAATGTTGATTTCAGGAACCATATTAACTAACCTGTCGCCTTGCCGCCATCTCGTGTTTTTTCTCTTCTTGCATTTTCTTCACCGCCTGATCATAAACAACTCTCCACATTATATACAATAGTCTCTGCTTCATACGTATCTGTGAAAGTTTTAATGAACAACCCACAGTAGAATAGAATTCTGGTTCCCGGATTGGTCTGAATACAGACTTGGTTTGACTTGGTTTACGTGTTGGCTGGTTACTTGCAGTACTAGATCTAGTTCTGCTGTTACTACGTTCTCTGGACGAGGCTCTACTAGCAGGCTTGGAACTGGACTTCACGGATCCTCTCCGTGTCGGGATACAACTCTGTAAATAAAATAACGATGTCGTGAAAATCTGGGACCAGACTCAATTATGAATGGAAACACAAACTTAGCTTGAACACTACAAACATTAAAGAAACACCATAGACTACATTAAGAACATGACGATTCTGAGAAAAATGTCTAAAATCCTTTTTTCTCCGAGTAAATTGCTTTTTCTTCACCCAAACACCTAATATTGCTTTTTCCATCGAAGTGTACACTTGTGTTTACGACTAGAACAGTATTTTGATAAACAAAACACAAACTATACCTGAAAAGAATACTTGCATACGCTTCTTCTTTCAGTTCAATATGAGGCAAGGACTATATTCTAGAGGTCGTAAGTTCGAACTACGAGGGAAGTATATGGTACTATGACAATTTGACCAGTAAGTAACCCAGGCACCCTGGTACGGTCAACTGACCGTCATACATAGACTGAATCACTGTTGAATAACAGCGCCAGACTCCAACAATCTCTAATTTCAATTCTATCAATTTTTCATGTATTTGACGAAATAAATCTGAATAATAAAATTTTGGATGTTGGCTTTAAACTTCGTGTTTACCAACCCAATACTCGAGCCGATTTATCACGGTCAGGAATTTTAATTGTGGGATATTGCACTTATTGTGTTGCACATTTAATCAGTAGGATTGTGTTGTATACATCTCAATGAACAATACATGCGTTTGATAAATGTTTATTAGAAGATTGGAACGATAGACAGTCGACATCTGAGATTGTGTGGTGTTGTGGACGACAGATAAGCGGGCGATTGAATTGTTTGATCAACAAATGGAAAGCGAACATGACTCAACTCATGAAACAATACACGTTGAAGAAATAACTTAACGCTGGAAAGTGTAAACTTGGTACATGACCCCCATCAAATTGATATTTGAAACCAATTTTACTTAAAACACTTTAAAACTATGTGTAAAACAATTCATCGCCTGTGGAATATATTTGGTGAGATGATTTAAATTAGTGAGGGATTTGTTCAGCGACTAATGTTTTGCAAGGCAGCATTATGTATTCTGTATATTATAGCATTATCTTTACGGTTAGTAGGACGGGCAACTTCTTCGATATAAAGTCAATAAATTAATCAACCACTTTATGTTCTAGTTACTGTATCATACAGTTATAAAGAAAAAACAGCACAGTTGACTTTAGTCAAAACTGTGTTGTTTAATTGATTATACAGACGTGCATAGATTAAAACATATTGACACTTCTAGTGATTATGAAACAATTTGATGAACATAATGGGACTTTTCGCAATCATATAGCAATTTAATCATAGCAACGACATAAATTTTAACCATAATAACATAATCAACAATTTTCAACCTTTATATCAATTAAATATGGCGACGAATCATCACCGAATCACTTTGAAATCTAGAGTGCAGCCGCTTTCTCAAACCAGACTAGGATTAAGGTACCATCTTGAACAAACTTGACAAGTTATCAATACATAGTATGATTATTATTTTCTTATTTTCTTAAGCTTCTCATTAAAAGTATCCTGTATCCTCAACTGAATATCATGTCTTATTCGCTACATCTGTGAACCTGTATATTATTTTGTATTTATGTAGACTAGAAGCATATTTTATTGCTTAATTAATGCTGAATAAAAGTTGTTGTTGTTGTTTGTATTTAGAAGTTATTTAGAAATTACAGATTTTGAACGCTCCAAAGCTCATTAAATTACGATACGCCCAACTGTTCACCACATGTTCGCTACTTAACTTATGACCAACATCATTACGTTCAATGTAGAACGAGTCTTCCTGTCGAATATAGCAATATGTTACTCTAAATTATAATACTGTAAGCACAGTGAAACCTCAATAATAAGACCCCCGATGAGTTTAAGGAAAGACTAGTCTTATTAATGAGGTAGTCTTATTATTGAGTTAAAATGCGGAAGAGATCTTGAAAACAAGTCCATGGAAACAAGGTATTATTTAGGAGGTGGTCATTAAGTCAGGCTTTAATCAACATCGTAAATATTACTACTAGTCAATACAACCAGTTGGTAGAATGCGAAGGCGTTGTAAGTGACTGTGATTGATCTGTCCCCGATAAATTAGAATATGTCATTCATAAAACATTCAGAATCACAAATACATGTATTGTTAAACTTACATCGCTTTTACTTCGGCTACGCATTGTTCTCTTGCTTGTTGTACTTCGCAGTGATTTATTGTCGCCTTCCACCATTTTACCCATAGCGGTACTCATCGCTGAATCAAGTCTATGTTCTTTCGTAAAACTCATTCTGGTTGGTGGTTTTGATATTGTTCCTTCCGATTTTATTTCACTTTTAACGTCATCATTTTCATCAGTAGTATCTGGTTCCGCTTGATTATCACTTTCATCTTCTTCTTCTTCCTCTTCCCTTTCCTCATCATTTTCAACTGTTTCATCTTCCTGGTTGTCCTCATCTTCCTCTTCAGTCTCTTCCTGTTGTTGGTATGTTTCTTCCTCTTCCTCTTCCTCTTGAACCTCATCTTCTTCTACAGAGCTTTCACCTGCCTCGAACACGTTTTCTTCTTCATCATCTTGTTCAACATGTTCCGACTTAGTAGATTCTGGTCTTGTTTCGTCCTCTTTCGCCTGCTCCTCGTCATTTTCGTCATTTTCAGTGACAGTTGCGTCTTCTTCAACCAAAACAGTCAATTCCCTTTTCATTTCTTCTGGAGTCTATTCAAAAGAACAATAAATAAAACTAAATATTTACTTTTCATGACCTGTTTAACTATGTAATCTTTTTTTGAAAATCTCTGAATAAAACGTCAACACAGCGTTTGGGTATATTCCATGCCAAACACCTCAACACCATACTGAGACTGTTTTTACTTAATTCAGTTTAAACTCTTTATTTTACATCGATTGTGAAACAAGTTATTACAACTTATATCAAATCACTCTCGACGTCTGCTTACTGGGTTACTAAACTTTACCCATGCTTAATTCAGTGATTGTAATGTTCGCGGTTGAACATCCGCTTAAATTAAGGTTACGTTAACAATATAATTACAGTATTTTATATAATTCGTCATATGTAACAGTCGAATAGTTTCGGTCTTTTCCGACAAAGATCGTCAGCTGGAACTTTCATAGTCACAGAAAAGGACGGAAACTGTATACAGTAAAAACCTCAATAATAAGACCACCTTTGGGACCATTGAAAACTGCCCTTCTTATTGATGTGGTCTTATAATATTGAGGTTGAATAAAGTGCAAAACAGTTGAAAAATGTGTTCTTAATTTTGAGGAGGTCTTAAAGTGAGGTTTTACTGTATAAATAAATTTAAACTACCAGGTCGTCTATCAATCGAAAAATCTTCGATGCTAAGATGGGTATTAATATGAATTGTAATAGCATGAAAAAGAGTGTACCGTTTTGGTGTAAACTCGTAAACAGTTCGAATCAATTAGTTAAAAGCAACCGACTTGCATTAAAAGGTTCATGCCCATCAACATACAGCCAATTTACAAAACAATCAAGTATATATTGTGCATTGTTTACAAAAAAAAATAATAATCAAAGTAAAGATGTTTTGCAATAGGCTTTATTATTTCATTGAGACTACGATTTCAATTAGTATTCAGCCCAAAGGGGATTTTATTCAAAATCACCAGTTTCTTAGTAGAGTTGTTTTGATAAAACAAGTTGGTTAATGGGTTTTATTGTGTCATAACAATAAACGAAGACGATTGTGATATCATATAAACTATAAACTTACGAGTTGTACATTTGGGAATTCTTGATTGAAATCTCGTACTATGCCCACAAGACCTGAAAAATACAATGTTAAAGTTATTGACATTAAATACATGAAGAGTAGAAGAAAGCAGACCAGTGCGGATCGAACGAATCGGAGCAGAGCAGAGCAGAGCACAGTAGACTGTGACTATGTCACGAACATCGTATATCGCCCATGTATTTATACATGCATTATTATCACATTATATGTTCTGAAAATGGAAACAATATATGGTCGGTGAAAGGCATCAAAGTCGCCGGAAACAGTGTGCAAAAATGGTGTAAAGGTATTTTATTATTAACACAAATGGATTTTTGTAAAACGTTCCTGTCTGGTAATGCTGCGTAGCCTAAACTATTGACCATGTAATGTTATTGTGTAAGAACTGCACATCATTATGTAGATACAACAAAAGACAAATTCATCACTTTCTTTGGAAAAATATTATAAACAGCCTTTGTATATTTATAAACATATAAGATTGAAATACTTCTATAGCAAATTGGTCTACAAAGGTGTTCACAGTTTCAGAAAAGTAGAACAAAACGCTTGCACAATTTCAGGGATCAGTTATTTGTTTAGCACAAATAGATTTTAAATAAACACAACAATAACATTAAAATTACATTTTCATTGGTGTACGCTTAATAAGTACTGAAACCCATTCGGTTGTTTATATTCTGTAAAAGTTCACTGCTGTAGTGTACATGTATAATATTGTATCGTGCTAACATATTAGGCTGGGAAGAACCACAGATTGATACATGTATTTAGTTCGAGTACGTACAACCAATATATGAAACAAGTCCATGGTAAACAGTTGAACGCTTTTTGTGTTCAATGCTGTAATTACAATATGTCTATTTCTGATGGATGATAAATCCGGTATTTCTGATGGATGATACATCCGGTTTGGAATTGTTATCAAGAGCAGTTAGAAACAATCCATCTTATCTCATGTATATAATGTTTACTTTACTCGATATCGAATTAAGGTTGTATTGTGCATTGGAGTGAAATACCTTTATATGATATCTCTCCTTTCCCAGATGGGTCAACCACATTCATCATTTCTTTTATTTCGGCATCGGAAATATCTAATTCCAAATCTTTTACAAAACCTCTTAACCTTGCTGATGTAACACGTCCATTCTCATCTTCTAACAATTTGAATATATCCTTCAGTCCCATACCTATCTCACCTCCGTCACTAGAAGACGCTTCTGGCTTAATTGTTCCCATATTTATCTGTCAAGGAATCGTATTTACCAAAATTAACAAAAAATCAATGCGGTTAATTGGAACACAAACCATATTGATAAATTCCACATAATTCTACAGACATATTAATGTGATATTTGAACTCCTTTTCTAAACCAATATCGGTTTCTATTGCTTCAACATAACTGACTGTCGCGTAAACATATGTATTTGCAATACATACTAGACAATATAATACTGGCCTTTTGAATAATCCAACTACAGCGAATAAAACAGTACCCTAATACAACAATCAAGACTCAAACTATTCCAACATCCAGAAATTATTTAAGTTTAACCAGTGCCAGGTCATTTCCGATGTCCATTGGCACACTAACGACTTTCATTTAATAGTAGCAATAACCACCGCAGAACACTATTATTGAACTCGATGCCAAATCTAACACTGAACCACTGTTCTTGTTAAACTTTTTGATAATTAACACTTGTATTCAATATCAATATACGATTTTATTTCAATTTGAGATAATCTCTTTGTCCAATTGGATAATGGTTTTATAGAGAGATTAACCCAATGATCAAGATATAAATGCCATATATATACATAACATGACCTTATGCACTATTTAATGTATTTTATGGATTAGACATTAATGAATTTCTCTAACGAATGGCTGACTAATTAAAACACTCGTGTGATCGTTTGGTACATATTCTTTATATGACCCTCATTTTTGTTTAAATTTTGACAACCAAATTTCAAATAAAGTTATACAAATATTCAATTTGATCTTTGTTCGAAGCATTAAATAATAACCAGTTTGTGAAAGGAGGCAATGCTTATCCTTGACTGTATATACTTGAAGGAGGTTCTCAAATGTGTTACCAAAAACGTCGACCAAGGCTATTCATTCAAACTGTATACTCTTATTTCTGTATATTGAAAACATTATCTCCATGATTGTATGTTGATAGCAAAGTAGATAATTATGTATGCTTTTTACAAACAATACAGCTCACAGAATATTGACGTAACGTTTTAAATCCAGATTGAGCAAGAAACCACACGATTTGTGTAACAAATACTTCACATGGAGATATGCCCCGAGCTACATCTTACGGTGTTTACATTTCACCACTTCTTCGTGTTTTACAAAGGCGAAGTTCATCTGTGCATTAGTTCATTTATAGCAAGCGTATAACAATGATGCTCTTGAAGCAGGGTCACAGATATGGTAAACTTCGTAAAATGTAATGGAACTTCTATTTCAACAGTCAATGTAACTGCAATCAAAGACCCAAATACCATTTAGGTTGCTGCAGTTTAAGGGTACAGTTTATACAGTTTATTTCTCAATACATTAGACTTTAAAGCCTATGAGGATATAATAATTACAAATATTTACAAAAATTGAACATTTACCTTGTATGGTCAAAGCCAACGTTAATACATACATGCATAGCATCTGCGGCAAGTTATTTCACAAGCGTAGCGTTACGGTGAATGTGATTTACTAGTTCTCCCTTATGGTCGGCCAGGTCATTCGTTACGCCCCTGTTACCTTACTATGTACCATTGAGCCTCATCAAAAGCCTTATGTTTTATGGATTGTTGTTTTTCCGGAGGTCTGTGTGATGGGGAGGTACTGTCTTATGTACGTGTCGTTCCCTGTAGCTTCTTATTCTCTCTCTTTTACAGACTCCGTCAGATTTTTGGACACGCGTATTTTCAGTATACATGGGTTAGACGCATCACGAATTTAAAAAGAGAGTTAATGATTCTATTTCTAAATATTAGAAAATTAGTGAGGGATGAATTTCCGCTATCTTTGCAAAACCCTTATATTCGCGAAAATAAATGCTCGCAAAATAGTGTTGTTTAAATTTTACGACAAGACACAAAGTAGAAACTCGCGAACTTTTAACACAGCGTAACATACCGGTTACTTCAAATCGTACTATAATTGGCCAGACGATAAACGCTGGTTTACAGTATACAGTAGTGCACTGCGTTGTTTGGTGTTCGGCCTCTTTACAGTTCGTCACCACGCGTCCCCTTTGCTTGTGTGACGGCAGGACGGGGTTTATACTCCACGGGGACAATCCTTCCCAAACACTGGAACGGATGGAAGGCGCCTCATGGTTATTGGTTAGTGTTTGCTGATAAGGGAGATAACCACTGCGGGGAATTTTGTGCATAAAAATGAGACCACAAGTATGTAAAAAGTGCACGTGTACTATATGTATACAAGCTTTTTGAAGATCGTAAACAATTCAATTGGTATTGTTGTAGATATATACAGCGTGGTATAGGTATATATTTACAGTGCATTATGTAACATGATATTGTAATACTGTAATTTAAATATTTAATTGTGACGAAGATTTCCCTCTCATGTTGAACTCGTGTTTAGTTACATTTTATGCGACATTGTGGGTACTTCCTGATTTCAATGACAATAAGTATAAAAGCATAGATTACAATTTCAGTCAGAGCAATTAAAAGTCGTCCATTTCATTCAATATACCTACACAAATTTCATGAGCAAACGAACACTTAATTTGAAGAGTTTAAACTGTTAAATCAAGTGGTTTGCTCCAAAGGTCGTGAGTTCGAATCCCACTCTGGTCGAAAGTGAATCGTGAAGTCTGTATACTTGTTCTACAATCGATTTAAAATAAATAAATAAATAGAACTAAACTAAAAATACAGAATTTCATATTACATGTGCACAACGGAAAGTAGCTAAAACAGTGTTTTCAAATGTTTTCATCCGACAGACGCTCTAATAAGTAACTAGATAACTAAATATACAAACGATTGACAATCTTTGATTAACAACAACTTTTCGATTGTTTGCTCCTACAATGCTGGTTAGCACAAGTGGTTGAGTGCATAGCTGACAGTCTTGCGGTCGTAGGATCAAAGCCCGGATGTGGAGTATTTTCCCAGTGGTTATTGACTGAAGACAGCGCGTCCAAAGTCCTCTGTCTTCCACATCTTATTCTTGTAAGAAAGTTGCTTGCGGGGGAGCCCTGGTTAGTTCACCTGACCGTCGTATATGACTACAAATCTGTGGAAACCGGTGATAAACTACAACACAACCTGCCACTTTCCCGTCGTCAAATGTTTGTAATTATATTACCCTTGAGTCTTCTCATTAGTTATCCCTTATGGTCGGCCGGGCCGTTCCTTGCGCCCCTGTTCCTTTACGTATGTACTCTTGAGCCTCCTCACACGCCTTATGTTTGATGTATTGTTGTTTACGGAGGTCTGTGTGGGGAGGCACTGTCTAATGTATGTGGCGTTCCCTGTAGCAACTTATTCTCACTCTTTTATTTTTTTATATATAATAGTTTGAACTACGTATAATACAGCTGTAAGCGGAATGTCAATGTACATTATGTAACGTCGTGTTCTTACTGACTTGTGTTTATTAAATTTTGTCATGCGCTGTACAGATGTGTTCAGACGACTTATGTACGATGTTACTAAGTAAAGTTGTAACATCTATAGAGTCTATAGTCCCTCTTATCGTCTGCTTTAAATGGGAATTCTATTCAAATTGACAATACATTTAAGTAGTTCAATAAACTGTATATGGTTTATGATTAATCTTAGTAAACCATATTTTAACACGGTAGGTAGTTACAACCTCTTTACGACAGGTTGAAGTTTGTTTTATTGATGTAGTATGCAAAGTGTACTTGTATTTTGTAGCGTCATGTCACACTGATATTTTACGACACGTACGCCACACAATGGTACATTGAATGTATCATTGTATCAGTGTAGAATACGTGTAATTATCTCATAAGTATCATTTCTTTCTATCCCCTAAAAACAAGCGTTAACAAAAAGTGAACTATTGCAGAATCCCATCTTCGTTAATCTGTTTCATTTTATTCAATAGTCATTTTAACTGAAACATTTATTTCACAGAGCATTAATGATATTTTATTGACGATATTATTTTTATGATTACAACTAATATTGTTGTTGTGGTTGTTTGATTGCTTGAAACAATCAGATGTTATTAATCACTAACTACCTTTCATGAAAACATGTGGGGTCAGTATAATCAAGGGGGGGGGCGTATACATGTCTCTCGAGTAGTTTTAAATTATTTCAGTTCACACGAAGACTAGAGTAAGATTTCAATTGTCCTGATAGAAATACGCCATGGTGTTATTTTATACGTGCATGGATTTACAACGTGATCACATTGTTCTTAAACTTGACACCCGTAAAGTACAGTCGAAAGAAAAGAGATGTATACATGAAATAAATCATGAATTTCAAAAGTGGTTTTCCGATTAATACATTTCACTTTAAGAAATAGACGGGAAATCACCTGAAATTTTGCACCATTTCAACATTAATGATTGAAAACCAAAAACATAATAAATTAGCCCCCACTATATCAAGTTAAGCCTCACTGATTTCAAATACAGAGTCATTTTATATACCATTTTGCCGTAGTTTCTTTATCGAATCGATTAAAACTTCCTGGATTCGGTCACCGGGACACATAATGCAGCAGGGTTATTTTGAAGTTAAGAAGATTTTACTGAATAGATAAACATTCGTAAATGTGAACTCATGAATGTCAGATGTGTATATTTAATAAATGTGGTTTTATATAAACTGATTGTATTAAACTACATATGAAAGTGTGCAGTTGATAAAAGACTCGTATTAAATAATAGTGTTGTGTGGCAGATTTTATACAAAATACTCAAATAGAATTGAAGAACGGTGCTACATGCTTGTAGTAATTTTTTATCAGGCTTATACGTAAAAATACTCAAATAGAATTGAAGAACAGTGCTACATGCTTGTATTAATTTTTTTTAATCAGGCTTATACGAAAAAATACTCAAATAGAATTGAAGAACGGTGCTACATGCTTGTATTAATTTTTTTATCAGGCTTATACGTAAAACGTTGAATTGACATTATTTTCGAGATGTCGGATGGAAGTGACGTTTCGCGGCATAAATCATTATGTACGGGCTGGTTGGAACACAAGACAAACAAGGTAAGACTTCATCATTTTTTATTGTATGTTGCTGCTGTTGTTGTTGTCCTTGCTCCTGTTGTTGTTGTTGTCCTTGCTGCTGATGATGATTTTGATTGTGACGACACCGTTTCTTTTAGCGTAAACTCGATTAAAATAGTAAAATAGATAAATAATAATAATAATAATGAGAATAATAATGAGAATAATAATGAGAATAATAATGAGAAAACAATGATTAAAATATCTTTAATAACAAATATAATTATAAAAATAATATTTATTCTGATATTATATTAAAACTAATGGACGTAACGTAATACAACAGTGAATATATCGACATAATTAAGCAGATTACTTGTACTAACAAACTTATTCGTAATGTTTGTATGTGCTGGGAAGGAACAGTAGTATACTTGACGTATGATTGCATATATCCATATGTACTGACATAAATCCCTTTTGTAAATATACCGGTGTCACATAATGATACAGCGGGTCCGTTATCTTTATGTCTACACCATTGTGTGATAAGAAAAATCAAACATATAATGTTTATGTCACACCTTAGGTTCATACTATTAACCCGGTCAGTAAAATGTAGTACGAGGTTTCAATGAATTGATAAATATACATGTACCTATCACCCTACCAAACTTTTGCACGGCGGGGGGCTGATCCAGGGCAATTAGACCATTTTTCTTTTTGGGTCTAATTCCCCGCCCTAGAACCAAGCAGTTTGACGAAATTCAAACAGTGGGAGATGTATAATTCCCTACTTCCGGTATCTACAAGTACTAAAATCCTACCCAAGTCTATTTCTCGATTTTTCCGATTAAACCATTTTCTATTTAACTGATCACTAGTTACAAAAACAACGAAATTGTGCTGATATCGTATATACTTAACATAAAGTATTAGATACATATAGTAATATATTATGTCCACCTTAGCAAACATTGAGGGGTTCCATCCGAGAGGAATTTAGATATACATGTACGCTCTAATAATATTTCGCTTCAATTACGGCGCCGCGTCAATAGTTCGAGCTCCCGACATATGAGTGTTCTATTGTGAATATACAAAGCATTGAGACAACCGTTATTTATAATAAACCAGAATTTGAACTAATGTGCATAAATCAACGAATGTTTCTGATGTATACCACAACACGAAATTTAAATTAAACACCGACACTGTAATAATGTATGACTTTAATTATGTGTACAAAATCACACCATGTTTCTAGAAGAAATATATCATTGTACTCAAAATTGTTTGGTTAATGACACGAGTAGTTTGCCATTTTCTGCTTCATCTATAATCTAAACATGCATGAATCGTTAGTAACAAACCGTATATTTTGATAAGTTATAGTTGGGAACACTTGCAAGTTCAGATTAGAGACTCATTGTTGAATGAGGTAAACCATTGTTCTGGTGTTATATAACCTAAACATTGATCTATAAATGAACTTCCATATACTATTACATCAAAGGGAGGCGTAGAAGTCGGGGTGGGGGAAGAGTGTCTGGCTCCGAACATAGTAAGTTCGAGACCCGCTTTGAGTCTAGTTTGATAGATCCCGGAAGTGGGAAATTAGCGTCTAAAACTCATTTAGACAAAATGCTTCGCTCTTTGGAGGGGAATTAGACTCCAGAAAGACAACTTGTCTAATTCCCCATGGTCAGTCTTCCGCAACTCTGGAGCAAAATATTTATAGTAGGCCTACTGCACAATATTCGTATCGTTACGAGAAGAGAAGAGAGCAGAACGAAATGTTCAATACACATTCAGCATATACAGCTTATCATCAGTACTTAGTATAATATCATAGCGACAATAATGATAGTACAGTACTATTGTAATAAGAAAACATCGTGATTTAGTTATTTTATCTAATTTATGAATGATTTCCTAAGCTGAACTAAGCATAACAATGTTATGAACTGAACTATAGTATTTTTCCATTTTAAAACATTGAATGACTGGTAAATACATGTAAATCCTTCATACATATACAATGTACTTTGATGTATTTATCTCATGCTGTGTAGAGAGTATTTGACAGTAAAGGCCAGACTTGACGGACAAGTAAGTTTTACGTTTTATTCAAACAATAGTGTAGACTTTAATAGAGAATAGTATTGAAATACTTCAAGCTCGTTCGCATATCTGTCAAATAGAATTAGTCATTTATGTGGCGTACAGATCATTTAAAATAGTTCAAATGTGAAACAACTACTATTTTCACACGATGGGATGTGTACGGTAAACCCTTCTTTAGTGTTACCCATATTTTTAAGCGGAACGGAACAAGAACAAGACAATAATTTTAGTTGAAACATATTAAGTTTACATCAATTGTGAAACAAGTTATCACAACTCGCGAAGTTCCCGGTTCAAATGCGCAGTCGCCTAAGGTGGTAATCGAATCCAGGACCTTCGGATCAGGAGTCAGACACTCTACCCCTCGTCCACTTTGTCTCGACATCGGCGATACCAGTCTAGCATTTTGTAAGCTAACCAAAGTAGTTTGTTTCGTAGAATTTTATCATAAACAAGTTTCAACAACTTCTGATCTGACCACCATTCTCGCTATATATAGCGTATAATAAAATGAATGTTGTAGCGGATCCGTGGTCCAGTGGTAAAACGCTGGACTTGTAATCCAGGGATCGCTGGGTTGATTCCCCGCTCCATCACTGACCGTACTAACAGTCTTTCGGACGAGACTTTAAAAACCGAGGTCCCGTGTATGATGCTTTACATCGAGCACGTAAAAGAACCAGGGGTGCTTCTGGAACTGGGACATCTTCTGTATCATGCACTATCCTCCAAAAATATAATATGACTAACATTCTTCTGGAGGCGTCGCCCATATGGGAAACCGGTGGCGACGATAAATAAACGCAAATACAAAGAAAAAGAATGTTGTATTAGTACTGAACTTCAAATCATTATATTTAATTTGTTTAATAAAGTTTACTAAACAAATTAAATATATAAATTTGTATGGCGAGCTTAAAGGTCTTTTTATTCAACAAGCTCAGTCAATTCAATACTTTACTATACAAACATTTCGTCTGAAAATGATGTTGATAAATATACTGAATAACACATATACATGTCAATATGTACACGCGTTCAGTGAGTTCGTTCTAACTATCTGACTGGGATCGCTATCAATTATGCGGAATCTCATTTTTTTCGATTGAACTCAAATAAAGATTAATATTACTGTTAAAAGTTCCTTTATATGTGTTGGTAACTTCTGAAACACGAATCGTTTGTGATGGAATAAATTTCCCGAAATCAACTCCGATATCTGTAATTTAACGGAACTTACCGAGAAATGCAGGAAATAAACGAACATTACCGGAAATAGACGAATATATCAGAACTATACCAAAACTCCTGCTGCTTTGATTATGAAATAGCTGGGCAAAGTCTCTATCGTGAATATTTCAGGTAGGCCAAAATACCTTCCATAATTTTACTGGTAAGACAAACTCCCAATTGAGGTTTAAAATGAACATTCTAAATGTAATATCGAGACGCTACATGTATTACTATAGGTGTTATATGTGTTCTTTACATACATACTGCCTGAACAAGCGCTTTGTTCACTCAAAGGACATTTCGTATCAGCTTGGTTTGTGTAACCTGTAAAATTCACGGCGTCGGCTTTGTCCGCCATAGCAACAACTGACGGAGAGGTTTTGTCCGCCATAGCAACAACTGACGGAGAGGTTTTGTCCGCCATAGCAACAACTGACGGTTTTTTCTGTTCAGTCTTCAAGATATTTTATTACCACCGTTTTATTTAACCGTACCAAATGTGTAGCTTACAAACTTGTAAAACTTATCACTGAAGTCTTGGCTATAGAAACACACGATTCTCTTCAATACAAAGATGAACATTTATTTAATTAATTTTTTCTGCGCATGAAGGATGCACATTAGGCCTACTTATACCGTATTGATTAATCGCGTTTAAGATATTTTCCCTTTATAATTCTCTATGTCAAAATCATAGTCTTATTGCACGGTCGATTGGTTGGTTCGATTTCTTATAACATAAACTGGTATGAAGACAGTCGGACTGACTAGGTAGTTAAAATTTGAAACAAGAATCGAAATTATGTTATCATAATTCTGATTTGTATATTTTTGGAGCGCGAATACATTCTCATGTATTATCGATACTTATTACTGTCCATATCTTATCAGACTTTTAAAACTTACGAGGTAACGGTTATATAAGCTCAATACATAGAATGTAAACGATCAGAAGATTGGATACATGATTGATTAATTGATTGGTACACCAAGGGGCACAATACGCTATTTGTGATGTCGAATGAAAAGAAACATGGCGAACTTTCCCGTACATTTAACTGGCGGATCGATGAAATTATCTCCCTTATTAATGAGTCATTGATTGATTCGATAGTGACCGTCGGCACATTTTTCTATAGAAATATATGTGAAAAAATAATTTGATCGGTAAAAACCTTTTTGTATCAAATATTTCAAAACTATAAATTCATGAAATGTTAAAATCATGAAATTCAATATTTCCTGGTAGAGGAAGAATGAAGTATGAATGTCAACACTGGTGTGTCGTACAATATAGTTTCATTGGTTTGTTTATTTTTTCTAGGGCTTGCGTAACTGAATAAAAACATAATTATTACTGCCTGAATTCAAGTAGCTTTTAAAAATAAGAAGTTATCAGACACTCCAACGAGAGCAACACGCACCGTATAACACCCCACCACACCGCAGCGCAATCCAACACATCGAACCGCAATGCATATATCGCACCGCGACGCATTGCATCGCAACCCACTGCACCTCAACGCACTTCAACGCACCACGACCTTCCGTCAAGTACCGTAAGTATCACAACGCAACATATCGCAACGCAACGCAACGCAACATATCGCCACGCAACGCAACATATCGCAACGCAACGCAACGCAACGCAACATAATTCAATATATTTTTTATTTCGTTAAGGTTGCAAAAGTATGTTATTACAACCAATGTAAAACAGAAATATTAAACAATCGTGGGTAATACAATGCAATAGCAAAACATAAGTATAATAAGTTACTTATATTCATCACTATCACTCATCAGTAACAGACTGGCATATTGTTACAATATGAACTAGAACATTTCTCGTTGTGAAGATTTTAACTACGACAGAAACACACAAACATGTCTACAATCTGACATTTGTATTGTGTAATATCATGTGTGTTACATGCCACAGTGCTTTATTTATGATTTATTATCTCAATGATATAAATTAAATGTACGAGCTTAAATGTACTGTAATACATCTTATCAAATTTAATGAGAAACTGGTATGTTGTAAGACACATTCTCAACGTCGATAACACATTGAAAACACACGAGTGTAGTATTGTTTGAAAACAAAAGCCGTAGTTCCAGGGCCCATTTCTTTAAATGTTGGACGTCAATATCGTTGTTAGCAATTTGATATAAATGTCGAGTCGAAAATACCACATGCAAATGTTCACAATCACCACAATAACACATGAAGACATAAATTAAGCAAACATGTAATCAATTCTAAAGTCAAAAATGAACACAAGACATAAATACAAATGATGAATGAAAAAAGAGTACCGGCTTGGAACTATGTCTGTATGTCGGATGTCTCGGCCAGTTTAGGACAACCCTCTTACAGTACGGATGTCTCGACCAGTTTGGGACAACCCTTTTAAAGTACGGTTGTCTCGGCCAGTTTGGGACAACCCTCTTACAGTACGGGTGTCTCGGCAAGTTTGGGACAACCCTCTTACAGTACGGAACATTCTATAGTTATTCTTATAAACCTACTTCAACCATAATATTATATGCGTGCATTTAAATAAAGAGAGTGAAAATAGAACTTTCATCGTCTACATTTGTCACAAAGTTTGAAACAAAGATTTATAATCACACAACACTTGATTAATTGAAGTTAATGCGGACGTACTTTACTTTCGCGGTAAATGTTTATTTTCCTAAAGTCTAGAAGTATTGTTTTGTTTCTTAAATCATCGGCAGTTTCGGCATTGTTTACCTATACTATACTATACTATACTATACTATACGTTTATTGGTACAATCTGCACATACAGTGCCTTTGACCATTAACAAAATGAATATAATACGAGATGGTCAAGACAGTAAATATACATGTTACAAATACAATATCAAACATGTAATATAAGCAAACACAGAACAGAACAAAGATATTTGTGTATAAGAATGAATATTAAATGTAAGCAGCAATGGAATAACATTTTAGTGTCTTAATGTTACGCAATAATAAATATATATAACTATACGTGAACAGGAGAAGATATTTTAAGAGCAGCAAATCTTACTATAGAGCAATTAATGTAAGTTTGTCTTGTCTCAGTTTCATTGCATTAAAAACTAATTTAGCAGAGTTGACAATAACTGTGCTATTTTTATTAGACATAATATTATAAAATTTATTCAATGAAGGCCAGGAAGGTTGTTTAAGGAATTGTGTACGGAGTTCATTAAATGTTTGACAGCACATGAAAAAATGATATATTACCAAAGCAAGAATATTTGATAAACAAATCAGCAAAACTTTGTTTTAACACTCAGCAAGTCTAAACAAACAAGCTCTTATTTGTGACGTACATTTCGACGATTGAAAGTTAAGATTCTACATTTGTATCTGCATAATTATATAAAGAAGTAAACATATTTTCACTTAAGTTCAGAACTTCAAATTAATGTATTTCCAAAACCACATTAAAACCTTCAGGCTTTTTAATGATAATGACAACAACATATTAATAATATTCATATACCATTCTTGATTGGACCATAATATATAGCCTGTATGTTAATTAAACCAGTTAAGGAAAATGTAATTTTAAGGATAAGATAAGAGTTCACTTAAGATGTTTCTGTAATATTGACCCAGTATCATTGTCACCGGTCAGTATGAATGCTCGATATTCAATCTACCTAGAAATCGTCCGGTCTGCATGAGCATCCTACATACATCTCACATACAATGAGTTATTGGTCACCCTACATTTTTGTTCTTTATGCATGCTTTTTGTGTTTAAACATTAGGTATTGACCCGTATGAATTCAAACAAATTTAGTCTGTTTACATTACAAAGTGTTCATTTCGAATAATATAACATAATTACAAAGGTGTTTTTAAGGCTTTGAATTAACTACCAACTTTGTGTTATACGTCTTATATAATTCCACAAAGGTCTTACAGATTACATTTTTTCCAAGGAGTGGACCACAGTCCGGAATTATGACTGTAACTCGACACCCAGAACAAAATACTTACACTTAAACTCAGATTCACACTCAAATCTCAAAAAGTGAATCACAGGAAACTCTTACTGGTATCACTGGGCGAACTATATGGCTCAAGCGCACCTCAAACCTACAATCTTCAGATTGGCAGTCAAATATTCACCAACTTAGCTAACCGACCGGTCTGGTCACCACACGAACCAAGGAAATCATGTATCTGGTTTTATTCGAGGAACTATGAAAGGGAATACGATGCTCACAAACAAGCGGCGAGTCAGCAAAACTTATGTTCGTTGTTTTACAGGCGCTCTATCTCTTTAAGAATGCATTAATAAAATTGTTCCGTTTTTCTACTAAACTTAACCTCTTGTGTCGTTTCGGTGAAGTTTGCAAGTATCAATCACAAAATAGAAAAACATATGGATAAACTTTTAGCGTTTTTTATCTTTATCGAAATGAATTATCAAATACTTATCATTTTTATCATAGAAGTTGAGCACTCGTGGAATGAGGAAGTTTTGAACGACGTATTATTGCGATCAATATGCTTCAATAATCTCAAGCCGCTGGCGGTAGAATTTTACTTATTTAATTCTTTGGAAACGTTCCAATAATTCATTTAATGCATCGAACAAGTCACCTTCGGGTTATCGGTAAATATACTAAAATATTTGTTATTCTAAATTTTTCCCATTTTTTTCGAGGCTTCGAAATATTCACAAAGATTTTGTTATAACAGTATAATGTTGTGACTATAGCAGCCACATTTAGTTGGGTGCATGAAGACACCAGTCGATCCCCTGGGTAGAACCAACGACCTTCCATAAACCAATTTGATCCCGTCCGGGCAGCGTGGAGGAGCATGTGAAAACAAGTTTGCTTTAGAGGATGTACTCTGAATAACCTGAGAGCAAATAAGTGTATTTGTATGTTTTCTGTTTACCTAAATCTATTGGTGGGTTCAATAAACGATTAATCATACACGCTGTATTGTCAAACACATATTGCACAATGGGTCGTGTTTTATTAATATCCAAATATTAACAAAAGCGTTTTGATGATAGAAATATTTAAGTGTATTTTATTTCATGGCAGACTTGCAAAACAAATTTGAAGGAACACATAAGCACTTCTATTGCTGACAGACAAAAAAAACGCCCGAAATTTTCGTATACATAATCTATCGAACCTCTGCAAAGTGCAACGGATTTTAGTGCAGACATATGTGAACATTTTGCTGCATGCGAGATAATTAGGCAACAAGCATTCTCCGGGTGATGTTTGTGACAAAATGAATGAAGTCTTATCTGAATAGCTGCACATTGGACTGTTACCAAACAATCACAACATGTCCTCTATCAATCCACAGGCTTGCACTGTAGTGTCAACTGTTATTTAGCCTTGCACGAAATTGAATGCTTATTATGAAGGTACGAAACTACTGGTTATGGAACGTATGTACCTACATGATCTAAACCCAATTAAAAGCACATTCTTGAAAAAGCAAGTGCAACGCCTGATTGTGCTATTTCGTTTACTCACTTTTCTAAATATTTCCGTTGTTTTCTGTGGTTGCCTTTAGCAGGACATTGCTTCATAAATACAGTTTTCCCCAAATACTTTTTGATGTCAAATAATTGTTTCATTGAGTAACGTTTATACACGAAATTTTGTATATTTGCTATTGGCTACTACTTTTGGTAATTCTTCGGTTTAAATAACACGATTTTCGCATCATCACATTTATTGATTTTATTTGTTCAATCTGTGGATTTATGACATGAAATAAACAAAATATTATGCCAGGTATCTACGCTATACTTGTTGAAAATTTCAACAAGATCAAACTAACCAAGGTATCGTCATATTATATCTGCACACTTTTAAGTTTTGTAAAGTGTATATGTGTATATTTATTAACCCAAGCAGTCAGTATTGTTCGTATTATCGAATTGGTAGCAAGCCAGCTATTTTATCTTATCTTCAGTACCATCTTCAAATTTAATTAATTATATAATATATGCTTTTTTCTCAAATCGCATGCTTAGTAAAACTGTATACAAGAAAATCTAAATAAAAAATCCAGCACGGATGTTTGCGGTTTCGTGCACGTGACATGCACTTTTTCGAATATGCAAATTAGATTTATTACCATATTGGTAATAAATCATGCACAAACATGTACCCGTTTTATACATCACGTGAGAAACTTCCTTGTTGGTAATATGGTACAAAAACCCATGAATAAGCTAAATTCACTTATGCAGAGAAATGATATATTCACCGATATTGACGTCAATGTTTGAGGTGCCTTAGTTAATACTATAACTGTGTGGTACATAGTCTTGCGTTCAGTTACTGCTAAGGGAAGCCGCTTACAGTACGCGTCGATAACAATTCGATTCCCTCACACCACCTATTGCGACGGAACATTCGGAATGGTGTCGGATCTGAATTCTGTCGCACTCTATTGGTATTCTAACTGCTCTAATTATTCAGCGTATGTTCCGACGGGCCAAACGAGTGCACCCATTAATTGAAAAAGCCAGCCTTGCGTTCAGTAAAGGCTAACAGTCGCTCACGTAACGAAACTGTGCACACGTTTTGCTACTGAACGCACTGTTTGCCAAATAGTGTGCTTATGTAAGATAAGTCAGTGAATATTTTATTATAGTGACTTGTGTATAAACATCTAAATATAAACATTATACAAAAAGTATACAAACACCCGACCCAATGGGCCTATAAGTCGCCTTATAAATATAACAAATTTATAACCGATCATGTATACTAATAGCTGTATAAATAAATAAACACATGTTAAATAGTAAACATAAGTATACAATTTTTAGTTAATACACATACATTTTAAGAGTATAAAATCTTTCGTCTGATCATATAGGTTTTTACAAGAAATTTTGCTAAAAGTCTTGACTGGGTGAACATGATAACATTTAAACGTTGCTTCGCCGTTTACAATCATTGTTGATATTCTTAAAGCCCGAAAAGTAGCCCATTATTACAAGTACCTCTTCACGTTGACAAACTTGAAAAATTATACAGATAAGCTTGTTTGAATAATGATTACAATGTACATTGTATTGATAATATGTAATTAGGCTTTTTTCCTGTGAGTTTGTTTGTGATAAGGGTAACTGTGTATATTTATGTCAATGGATTGATTTTAACCACCACAACGATCGTTTAAAAACTCTTCTTAACTCCGTGTATTTGCGTTAATTTATCGTCGCCACCGGAAGATTGTCATTTATTTTAGATTTTCGAGGATAGTGCATAATACAGAAGATGTCCCAGTTCCATAAACACCCCTGGTTCTTTTGCGTACCCGATGTAAACCATCGTAAACGGGCCCTCAGTTGTTTTTCTAAGTCTCGTCCGAAAGTCTGTTAGTACAGATAGTGGTGCAACGGGGACTCGAACCTGCGACCCCTGGATTACTCGTCCAGTGCGTTACCCCTGGACCACGGATCCGCTACGTTCTTAACTTCATTATCTATGAAATAATATATAATTGACTTTGATCAACACATTGCTCTTGAACATGACCGTAGCCAAAGCACAGAAGAACACAACCTGCCCAACCCGGGAGCTGCACCAATGAGAGGAAAAAGATCAATAAGGTGATACTTGGGGAGAATTATAAACCTGATCTTCTTAGTAGAATAACAGTTAAATGTACCAGATATTCAGACATTATATCTTGCAAACCTTTCTTCCTTTCAGAGTGGGGACAAATACAAGAAACTATGGGTTTTGTTAGAAGGAAATGTTCTTTTTATTTTCCGAACGGACCAACCGAGCCAAGACACAGTAAGAATATTCTACCAAATAGTTGTTACTTTCTTTAAATATAACACATTTTACATTCATTATGTTTGATAGTTATAGAAGTGTCCGATTATTTATAAAACTGAATTTAACAGGGAAACAATGAATGCTTGTAATGAGTAACGTGTAATATGGACAATCAGTTTGAACATGCATAGAATTCTAATCAGTCTTGCAAGGTCGTGCGTGAATGCTCAATTAGTTTTGTTGAAAGATTGTGCTTCGTTCAGAGCAATACATAAATGAGTCCACAAGCTGAACTCCCGATGTCAAAACTGAACCATACTTCACAGTTTATATCTTATTACGTTGTATTAAATGTTCATAATATTGTAACACATACGATTTTTGTTGCAGCAAATTGGAAATCTGACTTTGAACAAAACTACAGAATGTATCAACAAACCAGGCGGAAGTGCATCTAAAGGTTACAAGTTCGAGTTGCACACTGGGGACAAATTGAACACATTCAAGGTCAGTGAATTCATTAGTTAAAACTTATTTTATTTACATACTATGAACAACATAATAATACAATACAATATACAACATTTTGCATAAACGAGTTTGTGCAATAGTTAGTGTCAAACGGATGAGACCGAAAGCCAATGACTTTTATAGGTCTTCTCCTTCGTAAGTCAATTAATTATCACCTATACTTATGAGGAACTTAAAATTTAAAATTTTGATATTAAGGAGAAAGAAAAACGCCTGATTTTTCGCTATTTGCAAAGAAATTTAGGAATTTTATAAGTATTCCGTCGCATTGCCAAAGAAATAAACATTTTATGCTCGTTTTGTGTAAACCCTCTGATACTTTCTTTCTAAACGTTCTGTATACTATGCAGTCGAATCTCGTTCATTCGAATTCATCGGGTCCTGTATTATTTCGAATAATACATAGTTTCGAATAGCCCATTTCAAGTCTACGTGTCTTAGAACATACACCAGGACCCGATATATATGTTTGATGATACCAAGTTTACGCATAGCAGGTTATCGAATAAACGAGGTCCGACTGTACATTTTGCGGTGACTGATTTTTGTCTCTCAAGCATTGAACTTCACTCGCATACAACATATATTGTATCATACAGACGACCGAGTGATGACTTATTCATTCATCCTTAATATGTAAAATCATGAATGGTGAAATCATGCATTCAACAATACAACAGTTTACGATTTTGAGTTTTCTTAAAAAATCGTGAAATATCGAACTATGTAATCGGAGAGTTCACACAAACATGGATGGACCCTAAAATCATGACATTTTTAAGTCGTGTCATTCATCATATTATATTTTCGATTTCTTTCGTTCACGGTTTTGGAAAACGAAACGATGAATCAATTAATATTTGATAGCATGGATTCGTGAATACCGCTATGCATTAACTGGTTTAATCATCTTCCGCCTTGCGTTGCAGTTGGTGGCTATAATGTCCTCATGTGACTCCATAAATACATGGTTTATTTTGATAAAACTTGCGAATCACTTAATATTCTCTTGAATGGTGTAAATTTTAAATACGTTTTTGAGTTAGTCTTCTTTTTTCCTTATTTTTAATGTGATCTGTTGTTAATCACGATAGAATATTATACTCTTAACGTTTGATGAATATACCGGCAGCTTTTGTTCAAAACCTTGTTTTGATATACTTACAATCTTCCGTGCTTATCATTTTAAACTCGTTTTTCGGTTAGAAAATATGTATTCAATTAATCCCCCGTCAAAATCAAACAAAGTGGTGTTGAATATCTTGATTGAATTTCGTTGAATCATAATGAATTCTCAGATTTCAAAATATGATAAATGAAAGACTAAGTTATATCAGGAAACATGGTCAATAGAACAGTTTGCAACTCCATGTTTTGATTGAAAGATTTATTACCCGGTAAATTCATTATGCAAATTTATATGCGTTTCGGCGATAATTAGATATGTTAGCGTTCAAAATAACGTTTTTACTGACTGGTTCTCCTGTTTGATATTATGTAACGCTTTCTGATAAATAAGTTTACTTTTATTTGGTGACGAGGAAAAGAGATGTTGTTTTTCCTTGTGGACATCGCCGACATTCAAGGACATTTTCGAAAAGTTGTATAAACACAGCCGGGTGGATATGTTAGTCACTAACGATAATGATCAGAAGATGTTTAATCATAGTATATTAAATGGGTTATAACATGGACACTCTGTTGACAATTTTTGACAGGTACCATTTTCGAGTGGAAGGGAGACAATCCAATTAACGTTAAACGTTAAACGTGTTTATTTGATTAAACGCCTATTTCTATACATTATATTCAATGGCGTTGTACAATACATGCATACACTTACATATAATTTGAACATATATGGATTTAAAAACAATGGAAAGCAATTAAACAACATAATATTCAAACTTGCAATATTCAATAGATTAAAGATGACTGTATATATGTACGTTAATTAAAATCATAATTGGTCTAAGCAAACGATTAAAACAAATGTAAAAGCTTTAAATTTAACACGGTAAAAAATACAATATCAGACATTTCTTATCCGAGTCTATTTTAAAACAAGTCACAAAACTGTGTAAAATAGTGAGTTTTGAGGTTTTTCTTGAACACATCTATAGACACTGCTGACTGCTTAATATACAACGGCAGGTTATTCCATAATTTTGGTCCGATTGTGAAAAATCTTCTATCATTAAACCTTGTTCTCTTGTTAAATGGTACCTCATATCTGATACCGGGGTCACTAGCTGACCTTAATCCTTGTCTACGACTAACACTTTCAGACAATAACTCAGTCAAATAAGCAGGAGCCCGACCAGTACCACAGTTGAACATAACTGTCAATATCTTGAAATTGATTCTAGCCTTAATTGGCAGCCAGTGCAGATCATACAGAGCTTGCTTGGCACCGTCATATTTGCCTCGGCTAAGAACTAATTTTGCGCACATATGTTGAATGCGCTGCATTTTGGTTAACTCTATCTCAGAAATACCATACAATATAAGGTTACAGTAGTCCAAATGAGAAATAACAAGTGAAAGTACAAGGATTTCGGTTGCAGCTCTGGTTAAATATTTTCTTATACACTTAACCCTGAAAAAGTTCAACATTGCAGTGCGGCATTTACGCTTCACATGTTCCTTAAAGGATAAGGTTTCGTCAAGAAAGGCACTTTCTAATCCAATGTAGAGGAAATAACTTTAACAAAGCGGCTAAACAAGGGAGATCAATCTTGATATTATCCAAGAAAGCTGGACATGTGCTTGACATGGCTTTGACCTTTTCGTAGAGTTGCCGCGATATAGCTTTTTAAAACTCTGCACACCATAGTATAGCATTTATCTTGCTAAGAACACTGTTAGTAAAAACAAATGTTAGACGATATAATAAACATATAATAAAATATTCATATTAAGCTTTTCAAAAAGTGTGGCTTAACATAATGAGAAATGTAAACATGGGTTTCATAAATCGAACATTGTATAAGGTCGATTTAAGAGCATTGATCGAATGAAATATGCTTTGCGACGTGCAAACATAACCTTCCTGATTGCATTGATACGTGGTGGATTTAATGAGCTGGAAAATTACAACTTAATTGATGTTCACATTTTTCAACATTAATTTTCGTGCTTTCTACTTATTTTCAAACTTCCTGGTTTTCAGAATTAACGTGACAATCAGCAGTATTTTACTCTCATTCGTTAAACATGACGCATACGAAATATGAAATTCAAATAAAAACACGTCGAAGATAATAAAACAAGTTTGATGATTATTTCCATTAAATCAACATCAGAAGGATAAAACACCAGCGGTATTAATATAATTTGAAGACTGTACCAAAATACACCATTATTTTGATGAAAAACTTCACAAAGCACCTTTAAAGAACATGTGGTAAAGATTGACATAATTTGACAAGTCCCAGGCCACTTTTTAAACCACAAGGCAGTGTCACGTGTATTCTCATTTTATCCATTCTATGGTATATGTATATCCCAGCAGATTGTCACGAGTTCTTTCCCTTTAACATTTCTAGAGTTATCTTCCTTTATCCCTTCTATAGTATTTGAAGGGAAATAACTCATAACAATCTCCAGTGATGTATATAAAGTACAAATACATGTACTATAGAAGGAATGAAGGGAGAGAACTCTAGAAGGGACAAAGGGAGAGAACTATCTCCTGTATTCTAACAAAGTCTAGACATTCATTAAAACAATACTCAGTAAAGAGAAACCACATGGTTTTTGACACCGTTTGTGTTCCGCCAACAAAGTTATCTAGAAGTGACTGAAAACACACACGAAAACTCTCAGAAATGCATGAAGACTGAAAGTGAGTAGGGGTAGAACTAACTACGACAGACCGGTAGTGACATGAATACTGCATCATTTCTCCCCTCGGAAAGTCACAATTTCAAGATTTTCAACTTCACGAATTCATAATCTTCAGTTCAGTATTGAATTCGTGGAAATCTTGAAATCGTAACTTTCCTACGAGGGAAATAATGAAGTGTGCAGGTTACCACCGATATTATGTACGTAAGAAAGCCGCTTATTCAGTGGATGTAGAAATTATGAAAACTCTACCTCGACTTGAAGTTCCGAATGTAGGAACAGTCGGCTGTCTGCATGTAACTAACCACGTGATTTCACAATACAATTTATAAATTTCAGACAAGGAAGTCAACCGAGCGAGAGTTGTGGAGAGGCTATATTTTGGGAATTGCAAAGGTGAATAATCTATATATATAGAGCAGTATAATTATTTATTTTGATGTGGCGGACAAATAACTAAATGGTATCATATTTCAAGTATATCTTATGCAGTGTTATACGGGTATATCTTTTAAAATATACCACTTTTCATTCAGCCCGTACAAGTATACCACTTTTCATTCAGCCCAAACATTTCATACGTAAATGTAAAATGAATAGTTGAAAAGATCTTACAAATATTTTAAACTTATCTATTTTACATCGATTGTAAAGCAAGGAATGTAACCATGTACCCTTAATAATTCGAAGATTCCGCTGAACGCGGGGCTCGAACTCATGATATACAGGTCAGGGCCCAGGATTATACCCGATGCTTGCAATCAGCACTCTAATCTCATTCACAAAAATTACTTTTATGAGTCTGATAATGAAGATTTGAGTGTGAAAATGAAGATTTGAGTGTGAAAATGCGAGAACTGTGAAATGAGTGCTGACTATCCTTTTGGTTCATTTCTTTGAGATTTTAGTGTGGTTATGAGAAACGGTTATTGTGTGTTAGTGCGACACTTCGACCTCAGACTCCATAATTACTCTCAGGTATCGTATTACAATCAAATGTCTTAGAAAATGTGACATAGAGAATACTCTTTTATTATTATCATGCGTTTTGTCATACTTAATATGAGTAACTTTCGGACTTATCAATTGAAGTCACTTTCAGACTCAAAAGAGGAAATTCAATTATTTGAGTGCTGAATGTTAGTATCGCTTATAATACCTCCCCGGAGTGAGGCGCACTACACCTCGACCTCAACGCGCCCGCCCTCCTCCGTCGTTCAATTACGTACTATATGCAATGTGCCTCTTGAATCCTTATTTATTTTACACGGATCAAATTTCAATATTCCTCCACCAGAACATTTTGCTACATGTTTACATACATCGTGACTATTGCATTTATACGCTGTGTATCAAAAATATCATCAAGTAATACTTTAGCATGACATTTGTGAATTTTCTTAATTTTCTTTATACTTATTTCAGAACAAGATTATTACTTTCAGAGTAATGTAAAACTAAATAATAAAGAAAGGGTAGTAATAATTTATTGATTTCATGATATCAGAACAATCATTGTCATTTGCAGGGGGTATGGCAATTATTGTACAGGGGGTGAACGGACGATGTTGGTTTACTACATAACCAGACGTATTTGATTGTATACAAGTGATATTATTTGTATTACAGGGCAGTGTTCCCTCAAATCTAGATCTGCTAGAACAAGATGTGCAACAAATACGAGATGATGTGGCGGAATATTATGCTATAAGTAACACACCTGGTAACAGACAGTCTATACATTCTGGACGGTCTATAGAATCTAGTAAGTTTAAACAATGTGTCTGGTTTGTTTACGCTAGGGGAAACGAAGGTTCATCAGTGGTTACCATGAATTCATGGTCTTTTCTGTCATGATGTGTGTATGGAGAACAGGGATTGCATGTCCAGTGATCATGAATTCATGGTCCATTATGTTAGGATGAGTGCATAGAGAACAGGGATTGCATGTCCAGTGATCATGAATTCATGGTCCATTATGTTAGGATGAGGGCATAGAGAACAGGGATTGCATGTCCAGTGATCATGAATTCATGGTCCATTATGTTAGGATGAGTGCATAGAGAACAGGGATTGCATGTCCAGTGATCATGAATTCATGGTCCATTATGTTAGGATGAGTGCATAGAGAACAGGGATTGCATGTCCAGTGATCATGAATTCATGGTCCATTATGTTAGGATGAGTGCATAGAGAACAGGGATTGCATGTCCAATGATCATGAATTCATGGTCCATTATGTTAGGATGAGTGCATAGAGAACAAGGATTGTATGTCCAGTGATCACGAATTCATGGTCCATTATGTTAGGATGAGTGCATAGAGAACAGGGATTGCATGTCCAGTGATCATGAATTCATGGTCCATTATGTTAGGATGAGTGCATAGAGAACAGGGATTGCATGTCCAGTGATCATGAATTCATGGTCCATTATGTTAGGATGAGTGCATAGAGAACAGGGATTGCATGTCCAGTGATCATGAATTCATGGTCTATTCTGTCATGATGTGTGTATGGAGAACATAGGTTTCATGTGTAGTGATCGTGAATTCATGGTCTATCTTGTGATGGTTTGCTTTTAGAGACCAGTGGTCATAAATGATGCGTGGGAATTCATGGTCTATTATGTTATGATTTATTCATGGAGAACAGGGGTTTCATGTGAAGTGATCGTGAATTCATGGTCTATCTTGTGATGGTTTGCGTTTAGAGAGCGTGGAGAACAGTGCGTTTCATGACAGATGGTCATGGATTCATGGCCCATAAGTGACGGTTTGTTCTCAGTGATCAGGGGTGGTGCACGGTGACCAGGAAGTCACGATCAATGCAGTTTTAGCAAGTGTTTGCTGGGAGAACAGGCGTTTCATGATAGGTGACCATGAACTTATGGTTCATTTAGTGTGTGATTAGAGAACAATGGGTCTATGTACGTCTACCATGAATTGGGGATCAATAAGTCGGTAGCGCAGCACAAATGCATATTATTTCATTGTAAATATTTCAGTTTATTTACTACAGCTATGAGGTATGTCGGCGCAATATAACAATTGTGTAACACATTAGCCAAAGTAACACGAGTATAATGTTCAGTCAGAACCTACGAATATATTTGTCGTTTACTGTAATGTTGTTTGGCATAGAGGCAACATGACAAGTGTATATATACTGGTCACAAAAACTTACTCGCCTTTTAATATTTTGAGAATCATCCCTACATTATGACAAAGTCATCAAAAACGATAAACATGCTTTCGACATGTTAATGTAGATATTTTTTTTTCGATAATTCTGCTCATTTATAACATAACTTACTGCGATCCAAATGAACAGAGGATGTTTATATTATTATTTTTTAGAATCTATGTAAAATATTACCGACAGATTATCACTGTGTTATATTTCCCTCAATCGTTTCAGGACAAGATTCAGGAGTTGTTTCCCTTGCAGGTTCTTTTGGTGGCGATGTTGCATCAGGAGTTAGCTCCCATTCTTCGAGCGCCTCTGATACACTAAGTGGTGGTGGTCCCACACAGGTACTTGTCACACATATACAGTGCAACCTCGCCCGAACAACGCCCTTTTGGAAATGTGAATTTTGGTTATTGTTTACGGGTTATTGTTTTGTAGAGGTTAAGTTGGTGGCGGAAAAAATATATGATGTTGTCGAAGAGATGTTGTTTCTTAAGACGGGCCCGCTCTGGAGAGGTTGTGCTTGTATGTCATTTTCTGAATAACTATATTTTGATAGCATTCGTACACATTAACAATCATTGTTTAACAGCAGTACATATATATTTCGAAACACAACAAACATCTAAAACTAAAGTTCGTGTAATAGTGTTCAATAAAAACACGAAGGTTTGCTTCAAAGTGTGCAAAAATATACATTGCATTAAACAACACTGTTCTGCAATTAAAGTAGAAAGGCAAAATAAATTTCTTATATGAATTCCAACAACTCTTAACTTTTGAATTTTAATAAGTTCGCAATCACATTCATAACAAGTAGATGCACTGAACATGGATAGCTTACTGATAATCTTGTGGAGATGTTGATTTAAAGGTTGGTAGGATAATTACAGGAACGACAACTCTTATACTACTATTCATATAATTAGACAGCAAAAATTACCTCCCTTTATAAAATAATAAATGAATCATGGTTGCAAACGTCAGCTTGTACACGTAGGTGTGTCAAGATTCAAGAGTTTAACAAATAAATTTGACATCATCTGGGGGATTAAATGGACAATTGACTCCACGGGTAGTCTTTTATCTGAACTTATGTTACACTTTACTATGTACCCGTATATAACAGATAATCTCTCATCTGTGTAAACGATCAGTTTAGAAGGATGAAAACATAATTTATAATGATTATGGTAGTGTCCAAAATCTTGACATTAGTTATATTAGTTTGTCAGTCCGTTTTCAATATTTCATAACTTCATTGGGGATTGACTAAGCGTACCAAAGGGCATTCCACAATCAAGAGCCTCTCGTATAGATCCCTAGGGGACGACATAAAATAGATAGGAGGGCGATGGATCACAATTTCAAAGTTTCGGACATTATAAAAGTTAAAACACGCTGTGGTGTGTTTAGCATATAAAACTGGCAACATAACCATCGCATAAAGGATAACTTCGAATTATAATTTATTGAGCGATAATGTCATTTATATACATCCTGAAATTACTCAATAAAGCTATCAGGTACACAAATCCTCATCAAGAGTTATCTATCAAGCCTTTAGGGACGATGTGTTGAAAAGCGAACGATGACTAATTATGCCTTGAACAGCCAATAATTGTATTTGGTTAAGTTAATTTTAATTTATTTATTAATTTTTTATCGATAATGAAACAAGTCCACACAGTTTTGTTTATCTCTGCCGATGACTGCTTCCATGTTGGTCTCTTACTAATATTCAAGAATTATTACGACCACAAACTTAGCTCAACCATGTCAAGATTCGAACCCGTGACTTCAGACCAGCAATGCCTTTTTTTTGCAAGGAGCTCAGTGTAAATCTTCTTGTGCCTTTTAAACTAAGTTAACATGATCTAAGTACATTGGGATGGGGGAGGGAAATTAACTGTTTCGAAAATTACAAGTCGACCGGTATATTGATTAATGTCTGCCAATACGTGCTCATGTTTATATTTTGTACAATTTCGATTATAAAGAACATCTATTTTTACTAAAATAGATCAACTGAAATTCGATTAAGAACCATTTATCAACCGAAGCATGTAGTGTTTAACAACGAATATATACCAACAGTTTTAACACTATGTGTATAACAAGACCACATTTGAACTGTATACTATTTTGACATAATATAGGAGACGGCTAGATTAAACGACACCTCCTTCGCATATCCTTGTATTAAAATTAAAGCCGGTATTACAATGTCCGTCACAAGAAACAACCACTTTGAATAGCCTGTCTATATATAACGTTATGTATATAAAATACATACAGGGAGTGCCTCTGTATCTATAAGAATGAACTGAACCGTAACACTGAAGTGTATTTCATTGAAGGACGTATTGTAATGGCCTTGTGAACATTGTCAAAAGGCGGTGAGAATACATATGTTATTCAACAGTGCACGTGACGGATAAAATACGATTTGTGAAAATACTACATTATTAGTTGTTACATACTCTAGCTTGGATTAGGATTTACGGTTTAATATTAATGTTTATGTTTTAAATCTTTGTTACACATTGGTGATTAACTTAATGAGTGCTGATTAATGGAACGTGAAGCTATTAGAACAAGGAAGCCATTTATGAATATATAGTGGATACATTTGTGTACTTGTTCCATTCTGTGTTTTAGACGCTTGATGGATTTGTGAAATTTTTGTATTTAAGATTTAGTCAGACATTTTTATTATGCGATGAAGTTAATAATACTCAGCTTGTGGGAAGTTCAGTGATGCACTAAAATATACGTACGAAAAAGAAATGTTGAAATGTCGGATGTGCTTCAATTCCTTCCATTTTTATTGATTTTATCGTAACCACAACTATTTCAAACGTTTTTTTTCTTTATATTAAATGTCCGTTCCTTTCATTAGTTTCCTTTTCATTATATTCTGTTCGTTTCGAGCCGTTCTGTTCTGTTCTATTATATCAATGTAAATTACTGCGCACAATTTGCAAAGAATCGTTGAATGAACTTTCTATGATTGTGAAGGATTTGTATAAATATTGAGATGAAAATGTTGCTTAAGACGTCTTTTTTATTCTAGGTCTTTGCATAAATTTTGCATATTTATGAAATTAAGGCTGACTCACCATGTAAAATCTAACCACTCTCTCTCTCTGTATTGATTTAACCAAACTTGGACCCAAGAAATATTCATTCATTAATTTCTTGTTTAGTTATCGCTTCAATTTGTTTACATAACTCGCACATATCTCCAGGTGCAAACCAAAGTCCATCTTTGTAATTTGCGTTTTCAATAAACTTCGGGCCGTTCTCCTTAGTAAAAGCTATCACTAATTTTACCCACGTCTATTAACGGGATATATTCATACACTTTTCCAGTTTGTGTAGGCGGATTTTATTAAATTGTTTGAAAGCAGGGTAATAAGAAACTTCACTTAAATATATCACTGCGACTAAAATATTTTATGATACAACATTGATGCGATTTGTGTAAATTAATAAACAGGTCGGAGTTATTAAGTGCATATTAACAGTTTAAAGAATCGAACAATAAGCCTTTTAGCATCTTCTTGAATTAAGTATTCTTTTGAAAATTACCCTAACTATGTGAACAATAGTGTCGACGTCGAAAATATGTGACAATGTACTATAATTCCGAGAAATTTGGAGATGCTAAATTCTGGACTGTCCGGTTACCACGGTACCAGTCCGGACGGAACAATAAACGGGATTATAGCTATCAGTACGACGGAAAACTTGAGGTACGTTGAACTGCATATGGACCGACACTCACTAACATATTAAACGTACATTTGGTTGCAAGATCCTACAAATATGTTTAATAAAGCTGATACAAATAGAACATAATAATTAAATTCGCATATTTTGATCGTTGGTCTTGTTTGACCTATTTCAAGTTGTTTATATAACATTACGCTAGGACTACACTTTCTTGTATTAAAATAGGGGGCTATAAGCATGGATGATTAATACGAAAGACCGGTGGTGCAGTTCAAATTTCATCATATCAAGTCTCGATTTCATAATCTTGAATTCACGAATTCATGATCTCAACTTCACAAATTCATAATCTTGAACTCGTGAATTCAATATTATGAATTCGTGAAGTTAAAATCGTGAAGATGAAATTGTGAATTCACGAATTCAAGATAACGAATTCATGAATTTGAAATATCAAATCCGTGAAGTTAAAAACCGTGAATTCATGAACTCGTAAAGTAGATGTATAAAGTACTGTATGACTAATGCTGACGCAGAGTGTGATTTTAATAGTGACAATTTAAGATCGCTCTTGTGTGAAACACCTTCTTTATTTTCAAATATACGTATGTAAGAATCAAGGTCAACATGTGTGTATGTTGCTTTATATGTACGGTGTTTAATATTCGTATGAACAGAGCCAATGTAGAAACAAATTTGTACAAGCTTATTTTAAAATGTAAACAATAATAATGGTATATTTTATTATTTAATTATTCATTTATTCATATTTCCTTAACCCCATGATATTTCATGCTTTTAGTTTTACAATACTCGTCTATGTGCTGATGGCCATTAAACAGGGCGATAAGTGATGGAATTGTATAATGTTTACCAGATGTGTATCTTATTGATATTGGTAATAAAGTCATTATGATAATTAACTATTCAAATCATGTATAGTTTAGCACAGATCTCATTGACAATTATATTTATTGGGTCGTCATTGTTGTCAGTGCGTGTATTAAAATCTACAACAGTAAAACACGGTCAGATTAATATAAAAACATAACAATCAACTCATTCATCCCCGGTACTTCAACAGTAAGATTACAAGGTACCAGCGTTGGTTCTTCTCGTTAGTTGCTATCATTGAATTCAAAATAAATAAACTACCCGTTCTCCAAATTTCATCAAAAAGTTTCCTCCTCGTTTGTTGAAACAGCTAACTCAGCTAAATGTCTCAAATTACTAAACAAACGTTAGTATCACAGCAAAGTATCTACTGAAAGGACAAGGATGAATACACTTACGTTATTTTATTACAAAGTTTATGCGATATCTTCACCTTAAATCGTTACATTGACACGAACACATCATTATGTATTTTTAAAGCAATAAAAATGTTACTATTTGTCAATGCAAAGTTAAGACAATATAATTTAAACGGTTTCATACTAATGAAGTCAAACATGAAATACCGCATGCCAAGTGCACAACCACCCCACAAGCACGAGGAGACATATAACTAGATACAGTAAAACATCGATAATAAGACCACCATTGGGACCCTTGAAAACTGGTCTTAATATTGAGGTGGTTTAAAGAGCAAAAGAGTGAACATTGTAATATCTGTCTTTATTTAGTATGGACTGGAAAAAGTATGATATGTATAATGATGACGCCTGATGTAACCATGTAAACGTATCTTTACTAATTTATATGCACACACAAGTTTGTACATCTGTTTATTGAATAGTTTCAATGCTCTTGCAATATATGATGATGCACGTCGTTGTTAACAGTTTCTGCTCAGTATGATCATGCTAAATACTATAGGGATGAACTTACAGTTTTGCGACATGCCTCATATCGGCATTATTTTTGTGTTTTTCTTTCAAATTCACCATGGATAGTAAATGAAACATACTACATTTAATATTGTGATACTTTGTACAATATCGATACATATTAATTTGTCCAATCACTATGGTAACGTCACGGCTTGTTGAGCCGAACATGATCAATATACAGCCAGATATGTACGCAATCTATCAGAGCTATTGAAGTGACACATTTCAGGTGACTCCAATATACAGCCAGATATGCACGCAATCTATCAGAGCTATTGTAGTGACACATTACAGGTGACTCCAATATACAGCCAGATATGCACGCAATCTATCAGAGCTATTGTAGTGACACATTACAGGTGACTCCAATATACAGCCAGATATGTACGCAATCTATCAGAGCTATTGTAGTGACACATTACAGGTGACTCCAATATACAGCAAGCTATGTACGCAATCTATCAGCGCTATTGTAGTGACGCATTACAGGTGACTCCAATATACAGCAAGCTATGTACGCAATCTATCAGCGCTATTGTAGTGACACATTACAGGTGACTCCAATATACAGCAAGCTATGTACGCAATCTATCAGCGCTATTGTAGTGACACATTACAGGTGACTCCAATATACAGCCAGATATGTACACAATCTATCAGAGCTATTGTAGTGACACATTACAGGTGACTCCAATATACAGCCAGATATGTACGCAATCTATCAGAGCTATTGTAGTGACACATTACAGGTGACTCCAATATACAGCCAGATATGTACACAATCTATCAGAGCTATTGTAGTGACACATTACAGGTGACTCCAATATACAGCCAGATATGTACGCAATCTATCAGAGCTATTGTAGTGACACATTACAGGTGACTCTGTTTTATCCATTACAGGTTCACATGTTTTACAACAATGATCGAAGAAGAACACAACCCCCACCAAGGTAAGTCCATCACTGATCCTCTAACATTTATATATTCCCCTGACATCAGAGTAGGGGTCCTTAAGAATGCTACATATCTTTTGTTAAAGTGAAGAATAGTGGATCAGGGTGGCTCAGATTCTAGGCTAAAGGGGAGGAGTTACAAAGACGGGAGGCTTAGATGCTAGGCTAAAGGAGAGGGGTTACATAGACGTGAGGCTCAGATTCTAGAAAAAAGGGGATAAGTCACACAGACGGGAGGCTCAGATTCGAAGTTAAAGGGGAGGGAGACGGGCTTAGATTCTTGGCTAAAGGGGAGGAGTTACACAGACGGGAGGCTCATATTCTAGGCTAAAAGGGAGGAGTTACACAGACGGGAGGCTCAGATTCTAGGCTAAAGGGGAGGAGTTACACAGACGGGAGGTTTAGATTCTTGGCTAAAGGGGAGGAGTTACACAGACGGAAGGCTCAGATTCTAGACTTAAGGGGAGGAGTCACACAGACGGGAGGCTTAGATTCTTGGCTAAAGGGGAGGAGTTACACAGACGGGAGGCTCATATTCTAGGCTAAAATCTTTATTTCACGCATACTTACTGAAGCGATGTGCGTGGTTTAGTCCTTTATTGCACGCATACTTACGTTGATCACATTGATAGTTTTGTAGACACATTATTTGTTTTTTGAACGACTTAATGTTTTTATTCACCGTTGTTTGTATAGATTACCACTTCGCTTCAGTACTGTATTAAGTACTGTTTACAATTGTGTTCCTTTGTCCATATTGCTGTTAATTATGCCGTTAAATACATAGACAATTAACTTGATAGTGTTTTAAAGGTTCAATAGTTGCATTTCTTTGAATGTTATAATAGTTCGGTGAGCCTTGTATTCATGTATTAAATTTGGCTGCGGAATAAGGAAACGCACCATTCACCTTTATTAGTAACGGCGAATATTATAAATGACTTTGAATTATTATGAAGACCACAGGAGATGATATGCAAATCAGAAAATATGTAGATAAGGGGTATTTTGTTTATTTTATAAAATCACATGTGCGTTTCCGTGACGTCGTCATGCATTCCAAAGGCTATTATAGAATTGGCCCACAGGTTTATGTAAATAAAGCATACAGTGAAACCTCGATAATAAGACCACACTTAATTGTGAACAAACCGTGGGCCGATCTTATTTATGCTTTGGTCTGATTATCCAGTTAGAGTGTTGAAGATAATTAAAAGCTCGTTCATGAAAATACGGACTTATGAATGAGGTGGTTTTCCAGGGTGGGTTAACTGTATTATATACCTCTATTTCAAATACAAACACTTCACTGTAAAGTACGCAGATCTGTTGTATCTCTGTTTGATATGTTATATGTACCAATATTATCACAAAGGGAATGGCTGGAACCCATTGTAATCATGCTGTCATGTTGGATTACAAGCACACTGGTTCTCGCACCTCTATTGTGTTGCCCAGGAGGTTGCTATGTTGTTACGACTTCTCGTCCTGCACAAAGAACGATCAATGATTATAAAAACCTTTGATTGTAAACATTTACAGCGAAACTCCAATAACAAGACCAACATTGGTTCTAAAGAAAGTTATCTTACAGATAACGTGGTCTGGTTATTTACTTAATGGAAAGTAAAACTGAAAACTGGATCATGGAAATAAGGGGCTATTTAGTTAATTAGGTGGTCTTTATTTTGATGTTTTATTTATGTGAGATTTTACTGATATTACTATTATATATTTCAGTTGGTTTGTACCCCACTGTTCTCGCGAGACTGCTGAAAAACTGTTAGAGCGAGCCAACAGTTTGGAGTATGGAAACACATTGATGCGCGAGAGTACAACCTTCCTTCAAAACGGAAGTTACGTCATCTCTAGAATTTATTTGCATAGGTGCGTTGTTATTTACATGCATGATTATACCATTTAAAAGCGTACAGATGGTGATATCAGTTGGTCTAGACAATATTAATGCATACACATGATCGTACTCGTTGATACTGATGAGTAAGAATTGTATAATACAGTGTGGAACATTAGTTACGTTTGTTGTCAGACATTTCATTATATTTGATCGGCTCATTTGAAAATACACTCTTAATCGGGCAATCGAAATACAAGGGAATCTAAACTCACTGTCGAAGTTGATGTATACTCACCGACATACCATTCCTCAACCAATCTACGTGTACAATACCCTTTCAAAATCCCCAAAGAACAGTGGTCGAATTCTTGAGTTAAACTTTGTAAGAAAATTTAAAAATTGACACATGCGATGGTCGAAATTTCGAGATGTTTTAGCGACGTTTTACTGTAACTCTATTTGCATTTGACGTATGAAATGTAATCACAAGTTTCTTAGATATGCCTTTGGTCTATCAACTACGATCAGGACAATGTTATGATTTGAACAAGTCAACCGTAGTCAATCCAACATACCTACATGTTGTGCATAGATTACTTCCAGCTTTTATTTAATGATATTATTACATTGTATATGTTTTCAGTAAAGGTAGTATTTCTTACGATCATTATGAAGTCATCCGAACAGCCGGCGGGTATAAAGTCAATGTACAGAATCCAGTAAGTATACAACGTCTATGTTAAAGCAGGCTGATACAATATTTCTTACTCTTTGTAAGTTACTGAAACGACATTGTCATCGTTTATAAACTATGATCATTGTTCACGTTATCAGTTCTAGTTACAATTCAGTCATTGTTTGTAAGAGTATGTGCGTTCAAAATCATAGCCTAAATTATAAAAAAATCCGACTGAAGTCGTCTTTTTGAAATGTAATAAAATCACCTTCAAAATCACCACTGCAAGAAGTAAATCTCATCTCGTATGAAGTAAATGAGTTTGAAATGGTGAAATATTATATAACTCGTCTCTCATAATAACATTAGAGTTCGAAATCGGACGTTGAATACAGTAATGTTTTTCTTGTTTGACTCATTGAAGTACATTTAAAGGGGCCCAGGTAATAATTTTTTATACATTTAAACCAGAACAGCTATAATATGTACTTGTATAAAAAACACTATTACGCTCATTGGTTCTCGTTCCTTTACGAAAACTTTACTATCAAAGACATTTGATCTTGTTTACAAAATACTTCATGTTTGACCTAGTCGCGATTTCCGTTTATTGCCGATGTGCTTCCGTGACTTTCCGTATGCAACACACATTTTCATCCGTACACAAGTATTGAAGACTTGTACCTCAACTACAACAACTAGAACTCACATTTGAAATTCGTATCTCGTGATGAAACGTCATCGATTTATGTGCATCCGTGTCTGACGTAATCAGGAACATCGGCATACAACGAGTGTAAACAAACACACGAGAAACTAGTTTAAATTAGCCGGTCGATAAGATAAAAATAACTACGATTTGCATTGATGATGATTGAAATTTGATGGGACACTATTATGTGGTGAATAACTAAGTATTAGAGTATGCCTAATATGTGAATATTCTGGATAATGCAGATATTTGAAAAAAAATGTATTTACGTCCCTTATTGGGACTTTAAAGACATGCACTTATTAGTACTGATGCAACTACACTATTCGTGTGTTACTCTGAATACTTATCCTACAAGAATTATCTATATATCAGAATTCAAAAAGTGTGCGTTTCAGTGTTTCCCACCTAACATAGTACTGGCATGTAACCAGGAAAGTACTGTGTATCGGTGCTATACATGAAAGAATCAGACTGTCTATTCGAAATAAGAGCTAGGCAGAAATGCCGGGCATGTCTGTATCACAATTTCTCTCTCTCCCTTCTGGGGGCTTTCTCTCAGTCTGTCCCTCTGGTCAGATCACGCTGTATCTGCACTGGTAGAGGATGCACCTGCGCCCTTGTGGCTGCAACAAATGGGGTCTATGTAAAGCGCCTGTGAACGTGTTTCGCATGAAACGGGCGCTATATAAATCTGGTATATAATAATAATAACAATCCTATTTTCTTTCTATGTGAAGTGCAAATTCCGTCCCTTATAACCACGTAATAAAATGTAATTAATACATTAGCCATGTAGTGTGGAACATAGTCCAGCCACGGACGTCACATCTCTATACTGTCGCTGTACAATATGTTACGAAGACGCGTGTAAAGGTCGGAATATAGAGACACGTATGTGGGGCTATATGGAACACATCTTACATCGTGTCTGATTCAGTAAATGTGCAATATGTCGCTATCTGAATATAAAATAAATTATTCAGTATTTAAACCCATTTATTCTACCAGCCACTGATATTTGCCATTTACTATTATGTAATGATTCAATTATATACAAAAACGTTCAAAAGAACGAATTTTAACGTGGAAAAAATAGCATAATTATCAGTAAATCAAGTTGAATGCATTACCATTTTGCATTTTATTAAGTCAGACACGCCTTTTCTGTATTACATTACGCCATAGGTCAATTGACGCATCATCTATCAAGTACATTGTGTAACGCAATACGATAGAATGAAGGAAAAATAATGAATTGAACAATAATTACGTTTCACTGAGCAATATAATTTGTTTCCCAAGTTCGCGACAGATATATCAAATCATGATCACGTGATCTATTGTACCACTGTATACTCATAAACACTATATTTATACTCAATCGCAAATGTAGGAAATCAACGTCAATGTAAAATGAAATTTGAGTAAACATGAGTATTATCCTCATCTTGTACTAAGAGCATCAGTTTTGACCAATGTCAGGAAGCACGCTGTATCCAGGGATAATGTGTACGAAATCATCAACTATAAGTATATAGTCACACCTAGGCTAGGATTTTTTTTAAATACGCGACGCTTTACTCCCGAGTGGTGGCTACTATTTGGAAATGTTTAAACGTGATGTTTTTGTTTCACTGGTAGACATGTTTTTAAATGTTTTAGTTTGTCACGGTAGCAGGGGCTTGTGTCCCCTTCCATTTGAAGAATGTCGAAGGTATAAGTCTTACCCCTGTCCGTCCGTGTGTTTGTCCGTGAGAAACATTAGTTTCTGAGCATATGTGGTCATCTGTGAACTAAAGCAGATCGATCTTACTTTGATGCAAATTGCCTGATTGATATCAACATATATGTAGGGACGATTTGGTTTTTATTGATTTTTATATATTTTTTCAGTAAACTGTTTTGTACAATTAAAGAAGTATATACGATGTTGATTGTGTTAACAGTTGTAAAACAAGTGGTTAACTTGATAGATACACAATGCTTTAAAATAACTTGTAGGGAATATACATGTAGATCGTACATTGAAATGATTCACGCAATGCATTCGTAATGGTACATTACAATGTTAAACATTAAGCATTGCCCACATATCTCTCCTGGAGATTTATCATCTGTCTTAATACACGTTTGTATTCAAAACGACCATTAACTCCATCTAGACATGCCCTTGCATTATCGAAAGTTGCAGACCGTATAATTTGCCAAAGAAGTCAATACATATCCTCGTATATTCATATGTTGTAGTACATCTAGTACATTTCGCTTTTGTCATATTTTGAAATATGATATAATAACCTCTATACGTAAACAAGAAATTTAATTTAACAAGATTTAAATGATTTTATAATGTGCCTTCTAGCCCACACTAATACAGTTATTGTAAGACCACATCTCGCTGTTCAATGTTTGGTTTCATACATGTACTTATCCAGTTTATTGACATTAATTTGACACACATACACTGTCAGCTTACAAGTCTGTTGGAACAATAAATATAACCTCTCAGGCTTCAGACAAAGTTAGTATGCAGTTTTATTGATCAGTGGATGTCTTGATGCATTTTAGTCACTTTAGATTTTTATAAGTTAAACATTGTTGTATCAGCCTAATCATTGTTGTATTATATAATTGTGGATATGTGAATTTGAAATAATAGCCTCTATATGGTTTGACTACAAACTCAAAAAGACACAACATACACTGTATGTCACTATATGTAACATTCGACCTGGAACCATCCAACTATTAACCAATTAATGTGTTCTTTTAATTGATACATTTTGTCTGGTCTAGTCTTTGCATTTTTATTGCCTCTGAATAATCTCTAGATCTATAGTTATAACCATAACAACCGAACAGCGACTGAGTTTCTTACTGATGCAAAATAATATATTGAAAATTTATAGATTTGTACAGTGTCTCATAAGCCACATGGCTGGACGTAAAGCCAGAAGTGTGTTGATACTGAATATATTATTTGCATGTTTTACTTAAACAAACGGTAATATTGTACTTTAAAAGTACTCTAACTAGTCAGGTTGTAAGATCAGTTTCATCCAATCAGTCTTTACATTGCATAATGTGCACAATCAATTTTAAAGTTTAACTGCATTTTAAATAAAATTCAGTAGCGTGTATTACACTTAAGGCAAAATATATGATTAATATTATTGCTGCACACGTAACAAATTCAATGAGTGACGCAAGTTACATTAAGATTGAAACATTTAAATTATTTGTCACGGTAATGACACTAGATCCATTGGCATATGTTCATTTTATCTTGCGAATACTCGAATTTATAAACAATAACAAAATAAATTGCAAACTGGCGTTTATAATGGTGTTAAGTATTGTCGTCCTTCAGTTTTAGTTAATGTGTTTTATCATCGTCATATTCTATCGATCTACCTATTCAGTTCCAGATATTTCTTTTTAAAACTTCTAGAGTATGTGATAAGTGTGACACAAGTATCGTAGTCCGAGATAGCACGATTCGAATACGGTGAAATTAAGCAACATTTTCGATTTAAGATCTGATTTTTAGTTGCAACATTTGAGAAATGAAATATTCGACTTGAAGAAGGTTCGTAGTAGATACGCAGAAACCCTCAACGTTGGTAGAGCGCTAATCTGCTCATTTTGGGATTTTGGACTCGAATCCTGGGCGAGGCGCATGTTCTTTTGTGACAATCTGGCAGCGATAATGCATCTTAAATCATTTGCCCTCTCCATAAGACCTTTGATTGATGCGGAAAGCTTTCAGTTGCTTGGGGAGGAACAGACTAGTACTGGTTGGTTACCCAGGAGCACTGGTTAGATCAACAGATAGCCAGACATAACTGCAGTACTATATAGAAACGACGTACATCACAAAACAAGCCAAAGGGAAGCAGTCTAATGTCACGTTACCTGTATTACTTTAGCATACTCCAATGAAATGTCTACAAGATGTCATGGATTACTTCATTACCACATCGGAAAGTGGAACTAAGCCAATCGTCACCAACGACCTGGAAACACTTGGACATGATGTACCCGGATATGCTACTGAGATATATAGTAAGTACATGTATACTAGTATCCATGCTTCAGTGTGGTGTTGTCTATATCCTTATTCAAGACTACATGATAGAGTTACGTCACAGAGAACTGTGTATGTTTGTAGATACATATACATGTATATAGTAAAACACGCTTATAACGAATCCGGATGTAAAGAAAACTCGGATAGTACGAAGTAAATTAATTTACTGACTGCATATTTTATTTCTTTGTTCTAGCACATGATTTAAAGGAATTTAGATATCGCAACAATCGACTTAAAATAATTATATGGTATATACTATAACTGAAAGTACTTCAATTTGTATAATTAATAGAAATTCGTTTTAATGAGTTTTATTCGTACCATTTCAGACCGTCGATCAACACCTGCAGAACCTTGGAAGTGGCCCCCAGGAAAAGGTAAGGTTATCTACAACTAACACAACAATAACACAAAGTATCGTACTAGTAGGATGTTATACTGGTTGATCACCTAACATACACTCAGGTTATCTTCAACTATCACAACACTAACACAAAGTATCGTACTAGTAGGATGTTATACTGGTTGACCACCTAACATACACTCAGGTTATCTTCAACTATCACAACACTAACACAAAGTATCGTACTAGTAGGATGTTATACTGGTTGATCACCTAACATACACTCAGGTTATCTTCAACTATCACAACACTAACACAAAGTATCGTACTAGTAGGATGTTATACTGGTTGATCACCTAACATACACTCAGGTTATCTTCAACTATCACAACACTAACACAAAGTATCGTACTAGTAGGATGTTATACTGGTTGATCACCTAACATACACTCAGGTTATCTTCAACTATCACAACACTAACACAAAGTATCGTACTAGTAGGATGTTATACTGGTTGATCACCTAACATACACTCAGGTTATCTTCAACTATCACAACACTAACACAAAGTGTCGTACTGGTAGGATGTTATACTGGTTGATCACCTAACCTACACTCAGGTTATCTTCAACTATCACAACACTAACACAAAGTATCGTACTAGTAGGATGTTATACTGGTTGATCACCTAACATACACTCAGGTTATCTTCAACTATCACAACACTAACACAAAGTGTCGTACTGGTAGGATGTTATACTGGTTGATCACCTAACATACACTCAGGTTATCTTCAACTATCACAACACTAACACAAAGTATCGTACTAGCAGGATGTTATACTGGTTGACCACCTAACATACACTCAGGTTATCTTCAACTATCACAACACTAACACAAAGTATCGTACTAGCAGGATGTTATACTGGTTGATCACCTAACATACACTCAGGTTATCTTCAACTATCACAACACTAACACAAAGTATCGTACTAGTAGGATGTTATACTGGTTGATCACCTAACATACACTCAGGTTATCTTCAACTATCACAACACTAACACAAAGTATCGTACTAGTAGGATGTTATACTGGTTGATCACCTAACATACACTCAGGTTATCTTCAACTATCACAACACTAACACAAAGTATCGTACTAGTAGGATGTTATACTAGTTGATCACCTAACATACACTCAGGTTATCTTCAACTATCACAACACTAACACAAAGTATCGTACTAGTAGGATGTTATACTGGTTGATAGATGTTATACTAGTTGATCACCTAACATACACTCAGGTTATCTTCAACTATCACAACACTAACACAAAGTATCGTACTAGTAGGATGTTATACTGGTTGACCACCTAACATACACTCAGGTTATCTTCAACTATCACAACACTAACACAAAGTATCGTACTAGTAGGATGTTATACTGGTTGATCACCTAACATACACTCAGGTTATCTTCAACTATCACAACACTAACACAAAGTATCGTACTAGTAGGATGTTATACTGGTTGACCACCTAACATACACTCAGGTTATCTTCAACTATCACAACACTAACACAAAGTATCGTACTAGTAGGATGTTATACTGGTTGATCACCTAACATACACTCAGGTTATCTTCAACTATCACAACACTAACACAAAGTATCGTACTAGTAGGATGTTATACTGGTTGATCACCTAACATACACTCAGGTTATCTTCAACTATCACAACACTAACACAAAGTATCGTACTAGTAGGATGTTATACTGGTTGACCACCTAACATACACTCAGGTTATCTTCAACTATCACAACACTAACACAAAGTATCGTACTAGTAGGATGTTATACTGGTTGATCACCTAACATACACTCAGGTTATCTTCAACTATCACAACACTAACACAAAGTATCGTACTAGTAGGATGTTATACTGGTTGATCACCTAACATACACTCAGGTTATCTTCAACTATCACAACACTAACACAAAGTATCGTACTAGTAGGATGTTATACTGGTTGATCACCTAACATACACTCAGGTTATCTTCAACTATCACAACACTAACACAAAGTGTCGTACTGGTAGGATGTTATACTGGTTGATCACCTAACATACACTCAGGTTATCTTCAACTATCACAACACTAACACAAAGTATCGTACTAGTAGGATGTTATACTGGTTGATCACCTAACATACACTCAGGTTATCTTCAACTATCACAACACTAACACAAAGTATCGTACTAGTAGGATGTTATACTGGTTGATCACCTAACATACACTCAGGTTATCTTCAACTATCACAACACTAACACAAAGTATCGTACTAGTAGGATGTTATACTGGTTGATCACCTAACATACACTCAGGTTATCTTCAACTATCACAACACTAACACAAAGTATCGTACTAGTAGGATGTTATACTGGTTGATAGATGTTATACTGGTTGATCACCTAACATACACTCAGGTTATCTTCAACTATCACAACACTAACACAAAGTATCGTACTAGTAGGATGTTATACTGGTTGATCACCTAACATACACTCAGGTTATCTTCAACTATCACAACACTAACACAAAGTATCGTACTAGTAGGATGTTATACTAGTTGATCACCTAACATACACTAAGGTTATCTTCAACTATCACAACACTAACACAAAGTATCGTACTAGTAGGATGTTATACTGGTTGATAGATGTTATACTGGTTGATCACCTAACATACACTCAGGTTATCTTCAACTATCACAACACTAACACAAAGTATCGTACTAGTAGGATGTTATACTGGTTGATCACCTAACATACACTCAGGTTATCTTCAACTATCACAACACTAACACAAAGTATCGTACTAGTAGGATGTTATACTGGTTGATCACCTAACATACACTCAGGTTATCTTCAACTATCACAACACTAACACAAAGTATCGTACTAGTAGGATGTTATACTGGTTGATCACCTAACATACACTAAGGTTATCTTCAACTATCACAACACTAACACAAAGTATCGTACTAGTAGGATGTTATACTGGTTGATCACCTAACATACACTCAGGTTATCTTCAACTATCACAACACTAACACAAAGTATCGTACTAGTAGGATGTTATACTGGTTGATCACCTAACATACACTCAGGTTATCTTCAACTATCACAACACTAACACAAAGCATCGTACTAGTAGGATGTTATACTGGTTGACCACCTAACATACACTCAGGTTATCTTCAACTATCACAACACTAACACAAAGTATCGTACTAGTAGGATGTTATACTGGTTGATCACCTAACATACACTCAGGTTATCTTCAACTATCACAACACTAACACAAAGTATCGTACTAGTAGGATGTTATACTGGTTGATCACCTAACATACACTCATGTAATAATGCGCTGTGGTCGTTAATGGCACCATATACAGTCGGACCTCGTTCATTCGAATTCATCGGGTCAGAAATTTTATTTCGAAAAATACTTGGTTTCGAATAGGCCAAGTCAATTAGGCGTGCATCAGAAGTTACCTCTGGACCTGATATTTATTTCGGATGATAAGGTTCTCGAATAAACGATGTCCGACTGTATGTATAGTGCACACTGTATGATGTCCAAATACCAATCTGATGTTATTTATGACGTTTCGGTTTTGCTATCTACGGTTAAATATTCCAAGCGTCAGTGAAGTGGATCAGATGTCGTTTGTTCGATCCTATATGGAAACAAACTTGATAGGGATTCTTAAAAAGATATTCAAATTTGAACTAATATGAATGTCTTCAGACATGTGGATATATTAATGCATTATTCCCTTCAGATAATTCAATGGAACCAGAACCAGGTAAAGTACTGTGTGAATATGTTTGTGACTTTATCGTTGTCGTCATTCCTTGTATATGTCCCTTTGTGAAGAATTCTCTAGAGTAGAACATCTATATAGGGGCCTGTAATTGATTATTGTAATGACATATTTGAGATGTCAGTTTAATCATTAGAAGGATTTAATATAGTTCAATAAGAAGGGTTACCTGTTTTATCATGTCCGTTGACACTCTGGTACTTTTGGTCATCTATGGTCATGTCATCCACATGCTAAGAAATTGTCAGTTGCTTGCACAAGAACAAGTTAGTAGTGGTTTTATAATTAATTCATGGAAAATTAGTAATGTCAACTGACCGTCGTATATGACAGTAAAAATGTAAAACCCGTATGGGTGACGGGAGCTGCTCGGGTTGCAACATTTACATTTTTTTTATATCAACGATTACTTCTTTCCAAAGTGAAATAATCCAATTTAAAGGTAAAATTATCTGGTCAACAAATCCCAATGTTCACGGTTAGAGTGTTGTCTTTGATGCTTTGTATCACACTCACCATAAAAGGACAGGTTAGGATTTCGAGCGCATGGGTAAATTTACAATCCCTATATTATATACACGATATATACACATGTATTGTATTTTAATATATATACGAGTATTATATTGTTCTGAGAAAACATTGTGTAATAATAATAACTGATACACATATATCGTGACTACAAAAAGTCTCAGTGAAATATGTACCTATATGAAAGTAATGGCAAATTCACAATGTTATCCCTGAACGTTCTGTCTACATAACAGAATAGAAGTTTTTCATTATCTGTTATCTAACCTTACAGGATCTCGCAGTGAGTTATCATTTCACTGACTCTTTCCATTCGCTACACACTAACATTCTTAGCAATATTTGAAAGAACATGACTGTACTGAAGAAAAGTTTATCGTCATAACCTACTTGTCTGACTTTTCTCGAACATTTCCGCTTTATACTATGGTCTGCGTTAAAAATCGGAATTTGCTTTGTCTTTACATACTCGTCCGTTGTGTGTGAACACGTATGTCTACATGTCTGAATATGTGTCTGTAATGGTGTCCTGATATTCTGCAATGCTCCTTTCTTCAATTGCTACGAAACGAGCGCCGCTGTGCGATTTCCAACTTCTTCTCTAAGTGACGTCATTTCCAGAAAATGTCACATATGACGTCACCATGTACTGACAGTAAGTAATATTTGCCCCATATGACAATATGAAAACGGAGTGACTATATGGAGTAAATACTGGTTCCTGCTTGCAAATGGTGACCTCACATGTTGCGTTTTCTTGTTTATTTTCTGTCATGTCATAACACATATACATGTATTAGATATATACCATTTAATGCTGCTTCATTATTTGGTTATTAAGTAAAACTATAGACTGATTTTCTGTCCTTTTAATGTATAATTTGTAATTTGTTATTTTAAGTTTTGCTTATAGTACATTTGATGTCTTTTCCGATTTCTGACATAGAGTGCATTAATATCTTCGTTGGCAAACATTTTGTTGTATTATTTTCTTTCAATAATCAGTAGAACATTATAAATAGATATTCGAATATTCGTTCGTACGTCCGAATATTCGAATACTGATTCGGCATTCGAATTTTCGATAAAATATATATTTTCAATATATAAAGACAATGCAAATGTATTAAATTTCAATGATGGACATGATCGCAATGAATGACATTTTATGTGTGAAAATAATATCTACATGCGTTAATTAACTTGTCATGTTGTATATTTGGGGGCAAGAGAGATATTACACTCTGGTGATGCCCTGAAATTACTAGTTATCGCGGACATTTTTACAACTTGAGTGAGCAGTTTAAAACACAAAATTGATAAGCATAAAGTTAAACTTCGAATTTCAAATGTAGTTTATTAAGTAAGAAGGTCGAATGTTCAAATATTCGAATACTCGTTCGTAAGATTGACCGAATATTCGAATACCAAACTTGCCATTCGTTGACATCCCTATTAAATATACATACTGTTTATATAGGTTTATATTTATTATCTTCTTTAAAATTCTTTGGCAAATATATCAATGAAAATATAGTAGAACAACTGCTCATATCATATTTATGATTGATTGCATCAATAGCGTTTATTTCACAAGAAGGCTGTCTTATACACCTTTCAGTCTTGAGTCCTTCAAAAACTTATTATATCTTATGACAGAAGACCTTTTCATTGATATTATAACTGACAATTCCACTAACAAACTCTGGTTTTACAAATGCATTGTTAAATAGCTTGTGTCTGAGCATTCAATTGAATTACAATTTGTAAAATGGGAACATTATGATGATATTATATTGTGTTCTAAATTATAATTAATAAGATGATACAGTAATGAGAACAATATGTATTTCCTGTTTTTGTCCAGATTACGATGACACTGATTCCGGCAACCAACCGTTGCCTAGCAACACCAGTAAACATATGGACGGGTCTAATACAATGTCTCCTGGGATACTGAGGAGAGACAGTCGACCTCCTGCACCAGGGGGACGAAAATCAGGTACTAAAACACTAATATTTACATACCGAGATAGTGATTTAATTGTCTAGGCCTAAACAGAGCGAGTTAAGTTCATGATGCTGATTTTTCGTTCTATCAGAATTATTTTCAAATATTTCGTGAAGTGAATTGTAGCCAGTCTATTATTCTCTCTTAAGTGTTATAAGTACAATGGCCAAGAATCAGTACAGGTAGATAGAAAATATTATTAGTCAGCGGATACTTGAACTTTGCTCCGAGTCTGATCTCTGACACATTTGGTTATACGCTCGGGTACAGGTTAAAACAACGCAACACGTCATTGAAATATGTGTATGACGTGATTGGCAAATAAGGTTATGGCTTTCGGGATTGGTCAGAATCACCCGAAATACAGTAAGAAAGATACTGATAATATCCGCGCACGAAGGAATAATCAGAGTTGGTTTTGGGAGCTCTGAGAAACCAGTCATGTTAACATCAAGAAGTTATAGAAAAACAGTAAGATTGAAGTTTGAGATTGAAGTTGGGAACTTATTAATAGGTGTGGACTTGTACTTATCGTAGTTATCAATAGTATTAACTCAGTGGTACGTTGTAATTGGATTATATGTATGTATGTAATAAAAGTGTGTAAACCTATTGGACTTGGTCATTTACTATTAAGTGTGAACAACGCAAGATATACATATTACCTAAACTCGGAATTCCGGAACCTAATTCCCTACAGGTTGTCCTTACGGCACAACCACAACAGAGAGCAATATCTAAGAATATACTCAAGGTAATATCTGTTGCAGAATCGGTATTTACAAGGTAATATCTGGTGGAGAATCCGCGGGATTAAGGTGGATTGATAATTAATTATGGAACAGTTATGACAGAATATAATTTAAGAAGTAAGGATGTTCAGAGAGTATTTTTAACTCCGCAAAAATTGCATAGATCACCATTTAAACGGCTAAAGGAATTTGTGGCTGATACAAAGCGAAAAGACAAAGAATTACGTAAACAGTTTTATTCATCCTTACAACAAAATGGATCATTGACAATTGGGTTAAATTCAACAAATAAAAGTGAGTTAGATCAATTGAGTTCACCTGGGTACGACGATGAAGGGGTGGAGGAAGTCAATCAGGGTGCAGCATACGGCGGTCCAGTTACACAGAATACAATAGAAGAAGACCAATTTAAATCCAGAGAACAACGATTACCAGACCAGGGACAAATAAGGCAACCGCTTTATCCAATTTTAAGAAGTGATCAAGAACAACCGGGAAAAGAAGAAGAATTTATTGACAATAAAAACTCTAGTTTTAATAATAATGTGTTATTAGAAGATGAGGAACAGATCAGGAACAAACTGTGTACAGGTGATAGTAACATTCATAATTTTCAATCAAGAACTGACGGAAGATCAAGTACGGCATCGGAACAGGGTAAAATGTATTCTAATTTCCGTATGATAAAATTGTCACCATTTACTGGTAAGGATTTTGAAAGTTTCTCAGCTTTTCTAACACAATTTCATAAATTTTGTGCTTTGAATAATATTACAGAGGATCACAAATGTGATGTTATCAATTTTTATTTAGTAGATAATGCGGCAATATATTATGATAATTTGTCGGAAAATATCAAATCAAATTTTTCGGAGCTTACACAAGCTTTGGCGAATCGATTTCAGTCCAAAAATTTAGATCATAATCTGATAGCAATTAAGCAAAAACCGGATGAATCCAGTGAAAATTATATGTCAAGGGCATTGAAAATTGCTACAGACCTTGAAATAGATGAAAAGATTTTAATTAGTCTAATTGTGCATGGTTTAAAAGATGATATCAGAAAACAAGTTTTATTGAGAGAGACAAAATCTTTGCCAGAATTATGCAAATTTATAAAATTGTGTGAAGCCACAAATACATTATGTGTTAATACTTTAGAAACAAAGTTTAATGAGTTAGTGGGAGAGTTGAGAAATCTTAAGGTAGAGATGAAAACTAATCATGTGAATCTAATGCATGCGGAACAACACTCCCAAAATTATGATAATTGGACAAATGGCTATCAAACTAATCGCCAAAGTTTTGTACCTGATAGATTCATGAATCATACTCAGCAACCTAGAGTATCTGGTTATAACAGGTTTACCTATAGTAAACCAAAGATTATAAAGCCATACACGGTTAACCCACGATTGACCTCTAGGCAACATGCATGTCAGAAGTGTGGTTATGATAGTTGTAGAATGGGAAGAAATTGTATAGCTTATGGGAGGAGTTGTTATTTCTGTGGAATTAGAGGGCATTTCAGGTCACAATGTTATAAGGCTAGACAAAGACGGGGGAGTACCAACACGTGTTTGAAAAATAAACAACCGGTAATAAAGAAACAAAAATCAAAATCTATTAGTTGCATAACTGAGATTAATGAAAATTTAGTATCAATGCAATTAGGCAATAGAAACATTGCTGCTCTAATAGATACAGGAAGTTCTATTTCTTGTATACAATATCAATTTTGGAAAACTACAAAATTAGCTAACCGTACGCTTAAACCTACTTCAGTGAGGTTTAAAACAGCATTAAATGGCAGTCCTAATGATATTAGGGGTGTTATCAATTGTCCTATAACAATAGGAGATAGGGTATTTAATCATGAATTTTATGTCATAGATAATTTACTCAAACCTGTAATTTTAGGGATTGATTTTTTCCATCGATACAAGGTTTTCATCAATTTTAAAACAAAGACACTGGAAATAAATAGATGTGAAATTGCTTCAATAGAACCGCAATGGAACCGCTCGTTACGTACAAACAAAGCTATTAAATTACCGCCCAACGCCATAAGAAAAATACCAGTTGTTGTTAATAGCAAAAGGTTATCAAATAGTTTTGTTTTGGAATCTAAATGTGAAATGGTTTGCAATATGGTATGCAGTAGAAATCAAGGTAAAACTGTTATTCTAGTACCATTTCACAACTTTACAAATGATATGAGATTTATTCCAAAAAATGAAATTATTGCAAATATTGAAAATATAGAGGTCAACGGAAATTCAATTTATGAATTTAATACGGTTAAACTGTCGGAATTGTCAACTTCAGAACAACCATTGAAATTCAATATTGCAAATGATTTTAAATCCAATACAGAGTTGTTAAATGTTTTAAATCATTATAGAGATGTGTTTAGTAAGAATAGCAAAGATATTGGCAGAGTGGAAAATTTGGAATGTACTATAGAATTAATACCAAATGCATTACCAATTCGATCAAGGCCGTATCCTATTAGCCCGAATATCAGAACAATTCAGGAAGAGGAAATAAACAAATTAATAAACACGGGCGTTATAAGACCTTCTACATCTGTGTTCAGTAGCCCTGTCCTGTTTGTAAAGAAAAAGAAAATAAATGAATCAGACAAACAAGAATATAGAATGGTTATAGATTATAGACACTTGAATAAAATTGCAAAACGCATGTATTTTCAATTACCAAAATTGGATGATATAAAGGATTTAATTGCAGAAAAACGTCCAAAATTTTTCAGTAAATTGGACATTAAAAGTGCATTTTTAACACTACCATTGACAGAAGACTCAAAGCCGTATACCGCTTTTTGTTTAAATACGGGGGAAGCTTACGAATATAATAGAGTTCCATTCGGCTATGTGAATTCACCAGCATACTGGTCTATTTATTTGAACAAATTATTAAAGCCAATTTTATACAAATCTGCAATAAATTACATGGATGATATATTGATATTCTCCAATTCAATAGAGGAACATATTGGGCATCTCAGTGAAATATTTGAAATATTAAAAGGTGCTAACTTGAGGTTACAATTGCCAAAATGCGAATTTGCACAAAACAAAATATCATTCTTGGGTATGGTTTTCGAACGGGATACATTACAAATTGATCCAAAGAAATTAAATGTTATCAAAAACTTTCCACGACCTAACAATCAGAGGTCATTGAAAGGATTTCTAGGAATGACTTCATTTTTGCGCAGATTTATTAAGGATTATTCTCGCATAACATTTCCATTGAACACGTTGTTGAAAAAAGATACGTTATATAAATGGACAAATGAACATCAGAAAAGTTTTGATCAACTCAAACAAGCTCTTATTTCTGAACCAATTTTGAAGTTACCGCAATTCAACAAACCTTTTATGTTATACACAGATGCTAGTTCAATATCTGTAGGTTACATTCTTGGTCAATCCAATGATGCAGGGAAATTAATGTCAGTTATTGAATATGGGGGACGCACTTTACGCCCGACTGAAACACGGTATTCCAGCTGTGAGCTTGAACTGTTAGCAATTATATACGCTTTGAAACAATGTAGGAATTATGTGATAAACGTACCTGTTACGATATACACTGATAACAAAGCGTTAACATATTTACATACTGCCAAACATAACAATAATCGTTTATACAAATGGGCCATTGAGCTTGAAAGTTTCGATTATAAAATTGAGTACAGAAAAGGCAGCTTAAATCCAAGTGACTATTTAAGTAGGATTAAACATGATAGGTCAGACTTGAAACGGGAAACAGTTGATGATATATTAGGAGATTGTCAAAACCTTTACTCAGAGCAGGAAAATGTCAATGTTGTGACAAGAGCGCAAACTAGACAAACTAAGAAAGTTACAGAGACAGATAACAATACAGTTATAAACACTCCTGTCTTAGATAATAAGGGACAAACAAGTAAAAATATTCCAATGAATGCAAATAATGATAAGTTCGATGACGTACCGTCAAATATAGGAGAATTACAAAAACAATGTAATGATTTTAAAGATATAGTGGCATATTTAGAAAGTGGAATATTGCCTACGGAATCAAACAAAAAGAAAAGTATTCCATATACAAGTATGCAATATGAAATAATAGATGGTATTTTATACCATTTTTATGAATCCCGTGGTAAGAAGGTTGAAAAAGAACATAGACGGTTAAAACAAATAGCTCTTCCAAAAGTTTTAAGAGATGATATAATAAATTCGTTCCATACCAATTTAGGACATTTTTCAACAGACAAGTTGTTCTGGACTTTAAGGGAATTCTATTATTTTCCTAGGATGTACCAGCAAATTAAGGATTACGTTATTTCTTGTCCAACTTGTCAAATCAATAAAAGAGATTACAGTTATAAACCGGTACCATTACAATCAATGGATGTACCGTGTAAGCCTTTTGAGGTATTGCATATAGACATAGTAACGGTTGGAAAGGAAAGTATGGGGTACAAATATGTATTAAGTGTTATTTGTGCCTTTTCGAAATACGTACTATTCTTTCCATTAAAATCTCAAAATAGTGTGGAAGTAGCGGAAAAGTTATATCACTCGGTGATATGTGTTTTTGGACCACCAAAAACATTCGTGTCAGACCGCGGCATGACCTTTCTTAGTGGGGTAATGGATAAATTATATCAGGTATTTAATATTAGACGTTGTAGAACGTCTTCTTATCATCCCATGTCTAATGGTATGGTGGAGAGAATCCACAGTACCCTTTTTACAGTTTTACGCACCATGTTGAAAAATGAAAGTGATTGGCCAACCAAAGTATCATCTGTGCAATTAGCATATAATTCTACAGTATGTCCTGATTCAACTCAATACGCACCTTATTACATACTATTTGGGAGACATGCAACTCAGCCAGTAGATCATTTACCTATTGAATCTCAAACAAAAACAAAACCTGAATATTATGTTAAGGAATTATCGGATAGATTGCGTATTATGTGGGAAATAATAAAAGAAAATTTAGAGAAAAATAAGAGGCGAATGAAAAAGCAATATGATAAGAAAGCTGATGATAGACACTTTAAACTGGGAGATATTGTTTTGTTAAAACAAGACAAAATCCCTGCGAATGCTTACAGAAAATTATATCGCAAATTTTCAAACAATCAGTATTATGTAACAAAAGTTCTTCCTAAAAATACCTATGTTCTAAGAGATATACAAACAAATAAAGAAATAAAAGCACCTGTTAATATCAATAGAATGAGAAGATTTTATGATCCTAGAGATTATAGGGAGGAACAAATTTCTGGGGGAAACGTTCCCGACCCATTAACCGTTAATGACCCATTAACCGTTAACGACCCATTGACCGTTAACGACCCATTAACAGACAGTAGCAAGAAAGATAATGATCAGAAGGTAAACAATAACAATAGTGACCTTAGTTCGCACGGCAACCCGGTCACAAGAAATATCCATAAAAACGGAGGTAATCAAGAACATCCATCAAACCAAAGGAAAAAGACTTGGTATAATGCACAGAAGATTTTAAAAACAAAAACTGAAAATAATACCAAGATGTATCTGATAAAATGGTCCAATAAACGCTATAAAAATTCTTGGATACAAGAAAAAGATGTTAGTGAAGCATTAATCAGACAATTTTATATCGGTAAATCATTAAGAAAGCGATAATACCAGGTTAAATAAAATAATTCTATCGCAATAGAATGTTTTACGTGGTCGCACCAATAAACTTACAAAAGAGTATAATAATATGGCACAGGTATTTAGCCAGTGTGAGGAAGGATTGTCAAGTTTTATGAGTCATGTTAATGAAGAATTGGATAATTTGGATAATTTGGATAATTTTGTATTGATTGAGCAAGAGATAACTTAAACAATGGTAGAGGAATTAAGGAAAAATTCATAAAGTACAAATAGCTACGGAAAGAGTGTATTGCGGTATACCGGAAAGTTTGCTATGTACAGTGTGCGTACACTTTAAGAATTTGTTAAGAGGAATTCAAATGCTGAATTCAGGCAAACTGTTAGCATAAACATGCCTATAGTACGTAAAAGGGAGGTTAAGAGTCATGAAATTAACCATTTCCCAAGTCCTTTAAACAATGATTTTAACAATACAGATGCAAGTATACTTGTTCAAAATATCGACGGGTATTTTATAATGAACAATAAAGAAAATCATTTGCAGTCGCAGACGAACATTCTTGAAGGAATGCGTACATTATGCAGCTTTTATGTTGTGCAATAGAGATATAAGGTTTAACAAGAACCAAAAAGATAGTTGTCTCCTAGAATTTTTCAAATATGAGAATATTACTAGGTTTAATAAGTTATGCAACCACAAAATGGTTCGAGGTATTTTAGAACCCGAATTGAGAAGACTAAACGATGAAACAGTATTAGCGATAAAGCAAACAAGTATGAGAATGGAATCCATAGGACAAAATACTACAATGATTTCAGATTGTAAATTTTGCGTTCTTTATGTTCCTTGTGGCTGTAGAATTACTATAGAAAGACATATTACGGACAGACATTTTTCCAAATGTGAATTAAAATGAAATTTCACAAGGGATGTGGTGCATCCGATTAATATGCAATATTTGAGATATTTTTTCAATGACTCAGTGTTAAATGAATTGATTGAAATTTCTACTCGAGTTAATTTAAGTGATAGGTTAAGGGTAAAAACAATAATGGCATGTGTTGGTACAGGAAAGAATACGGGGTCAAAGAAATTTAATGAGAGTTATGCCAGTGGGTGAAAGTTGAATATTGTATTTTTCATTATGTATAATTAGAAATGTTTAATTGTTACATGGAATTTTCAATATATCAATTGTTGATGTAGTTATGATTGTGTGGTTTTTCAAATATTATGATATGTCATAATATAATTTATGATAGTTTTCGAGTTATGCTGGCTATACGTCAGAGCTCACAATTATGTTGTTAGTGATTATTGTTTGAATATATAACATTAAGAAAACAAATGTATGTTATAAATTATGCATATTTTCAGTATAATATACTAGGAGTGAATATATGTTTATTACATATAAAGTCAGGTTGACTACAATGTGATATTGTTGTTTTATAACATGATAGGTATTAACAGTAATGTTAAAACCAGGCAATATACATTGTGTTAATATTATAATTGTGTTACATGGAATATTGAAGTTAGCTTTTAAATTGTGTATTGTTATTATGTAATAAAGGATGTCAATATATATAATCCTAGCTGTACGTATTATTTAAATTGTTATTAAAGAAAAGGTTAATCGTAGTATCGAAAGAGTGCGATTACAATATAAGAAAAAAAATTGATAGTGATAATAGTAATATTATATTGATAGTCATAGGTTATTAGAAAGTCATTGATTCATGTTGTTATCATGTTTTATCATGTTTTTATTATGTTTTTACAATGTATCATGTTTTATCAAGTTTGATCATCTTGATATGGATTTAGTGTAGTTATTGTGTGCAAAAAAAAGGGTTTGCATATTTTTCGATATTAATAAACACATATAAAAAGGGGACTTTTTATTAACATAAGTGGGGGGAGATGTAGCCAGTCTATTATTCTCTCTTAAGTGTTATAAGTACAATGGCCAAGAATCAGTACAGGTAGATAGAAAATATTATTAGTCAGCGGATACTTGAACTTTGCTCCGAGTCTGATCTCTGACACATTTGGTTATACGCTCGGGTACAGGTTAAAACAACGCAACACGTCATTGAAATATGTGTATGACGTGATTGGCAAATAAGGTTATGGCTTTCGGGATTGGTCAGAATCACCCGAAATACAGTAAGAAAGATACTGATAATATCCGCGCACGAAGGAATAATCAGAGTTGGTTTTGGGAGCTCTGAGAAACCAGTCATGTTAACATCAAGAAGTTATAGAAAAACAGTAAGATTGAAGTTTGAGATTGAAGTTGGGAACTTATTAATAGGTGTGGACTTGTACTTATCGTAGTTATCAATAGTATTAACTCAGTGGTACGTTGTAATTGGATTATATGTATGTATGTAATAAAAGTGTGTAAACCTATTGGACTTGGTCATTTACTATTAAGTGTGAACAACGCAAGATATACATATTACCTAAACTCGGAATTCCGGAACCTAATTCCCTACAGGTTGTCCTTACGGCACAACCACAACAGAGAACAATTACTAAGAATATACTCAAGGTAATATCTGTTGCAGAATCGGTATTTACAAGGTAATAGAATACCATACATGTTAACTTGTTTGCTTTTTTATTATTCATACGTATTGTCACAACAACATTACTGAACTGTCAGTTATTGCGTACATTGTCATTGTAGATCTACCTATAAAATAATCATTGCTTAGCTTAGAACTATAGTTACTATTTTAGCCACAACATAGATTGGCTTGATTGTCACAGAATATTGACCGTTAGAAGCGATAGTTTTGACCGAGTACACATGTCATCTATCTGTCTAGCATGTATATAGCTGCAGTTTAAACGTTCAAGAGCAATCTTTGACACATTATGATATTTGCTCTCAGTGAGAGATAATACTGCTGTTGAAGTGAGATTGTTGCTCAAAAGATTGCCGCTCTAGAGTGTTTGAACTGTATACATGTATAGAAGTTATTAACATTCATTGCTCGCAGTAAGACTGATACGGCATGTGGCATAGAGATGTGTTAACTTGATTAACAAATGATAGTGATTCATTTAACAGTTGGATGGAACTCAGTGGTAAACACACCACCACCACTTCCACAGCATCATACGTACGCTCCAGGCTCCAAACAGAATCGACCTGTGGCGCCATCTGCTGACGAATTCCACCAAAGAAAAAAGGAGACCGGTGCGTGTTTGTAAAAAGGGAATTTTCATGTAACATTTAACAGTGCAGGGGTGAAAGCGAAATAGAATATTACTTTTATTATTGGTATATAATATAGACGCTTATATATGATACGCTTTCTCGCCTGAATTGCTCAAGATACAAAAATAGCAACACTTAATTATTACGATAATTATCTAGCTATCTAGTTAATATTCGTGATACATTTTCGGTAAGATAAATATCATAAAACCAGAAACAGGCTTGAAAGTGCCCAGAACTGCCACCTCTTCCCTTTTATGATGTATTACACTAGATTTAAGTGGTAACACGAATCTTATCTAGTTGACCACTTATTATGTTACTTAATAACTCAAATTCGCGAATTTCACTTAAGATTCGTGTTACCACTTATTTATAAATGCAAACCCACCATAGAGAACAAATAAGAACGCGCAGTGCTTCGTAAGCTTATTTTGAAATATCACAATGGTGCACACTGGTTAGTTTCAACCGTCTTCCTTAAACGAATTAAGTGCAATGAGCAATATCATCGCTACTAGTATCTGGACATACTGTAGTTTTGTAAAATCTTATACAGACAATGTCATGCATTCACTACACTTGCTGTGTAAGCTCAAACCATCTAATATAACACTGAATCGCACATAATTATAACTATGTAATTTGTTTTGGAATAATAGAAGTTTGAATATGCGTACTTTTATCAGGCTTTTTGTATATAGATAGATAAAAGTAACAGGCTTTTAGCACCACACACAATATATAAGCAGTGACAATGATCATCATTTCCTATTTATTTCACATGCATTTTCAATGACTTGCCATATATACATTTTCAGATGAATTGAATGAATTTGACCAAATGATAGATGGGTTTGAGAGAAGTTCCGTGTATTACAATGCACCAAGTGGTAAGAGACTACACAATCCCCTTATTGTGTTGGTGTGTTGCTAGTATTTGAAAATGTATACCACCAGAATCATCTATATGCTATGGGATTTACATCCTCTTCTGTTAGTGACATCAGTCCAAGAAAACGCAACATGTGATGTCACTATTTGCAAACAGGAAACAATATTTGTTTCATATGGTCACTTTGTTTTCATATTGCCATATGGGGCAAATATTGCTTACTGTCAGCACATGGTGACGTCACATGTGACGTGTTCTGGAAATGACGTCACTAAAAGAAGGGGCTGGAAATAGTAAAGCGGTGTTCATTTGATCATTTTATAAATGATTGATTCTGATAATGACAAGTTTTCCTTAAGCAACTTGTTTTGTTAATGTCCATGTTAAATGTCAAAGGCTAAATGTATTTAACCATGTACATGTAATTGGTGTTGGGCTATATTTCCCGCTGTTTGACATGCTTTATAATTGTGGCACTTCTGTATCGCTAATCAACATTGCATACAATAAATGATATCACCTGAAATAACGATGTCTTCTAGCAAAGCTTCAATAATTGTTTGTTGTTGTCGATTTCGGTTATATGAAGCTTTTATGGATTAATATCAGGATTACTGGTCGGATCTCGATTGTGCTAGTTTTAAATGTTGAAAGCCTGATTTGATAAATGAGTGATTCATTTGATGAACATTTTATTATAAATTGGTTGTTTTGAGACAATTTTGGCAAATTTTGATAGCCAGGATTTAGTTCTAATAGCCAAAGGACATTTGGCTGCCCACTAGAGCTAGTCTAGTACTAGCAAATGCTATTTGGAACCAGACAATAACATAACATATTTGCCTGCATTTATTATCACGTCAAAAATATATACATCCTGTAATAAATCGCGTAACTCTTGCATTTAGCTTTGGGTATAAACGGTCGACCTCGGAGTATCAGTCATACCAGTGTACCACCACCACCACCACCACCACCGGAACCCTTCCCCCCTCCACCAGCTCCTCATACACACTCTTATGTCAACCAAGGTATAGTGCTAGCGACTTTATGTACTACTGAAATCCTATGTTCTAACTTTCATACCATTGGATTAAGGTATACAGTGTTTGCAATACTTCATGCTTTATGTGTGGCTTTTTCTCAGATTATTATAATGCATGTACAAATATACAGTCGAACCTCGCTCGTTCGAATTCATCGGGTCCGAAGTTTTATTTCGAATAATACATGGTTTCGAATAGACCGTTTCTATTATAGGCATCTATCGGGACCTGATATTTGTTTCGGATGATACCGCGTATTCGGGTAAATGTTGTCGAATAAACCAGGTCCGACTGTATTGTATCTGTGTCTTGCATGCAGTCACAACCAAGCGTCGCTTACCCTCTTTATTGTTAAACTTTACAACATCTAAAGTTACATTTCAATATCAAGCAATTAGTTGATTATGGTTAATATGAGTAAATAAAACGTGTTGTGATATATTGCAAATTTTACAATATATATAAAAGAAAAAATTGGTAAGCTTTGTAGTTTTCAGCATAAAATGAAATATTTGTGTGGTGATGCACACCAACACGCTCGTGCATTTCATTGTAAGCATTGGAAACAATCCTCCTACCCTCTATTCCTTCGTTTCCATTCGACATTTCCCGTTATTTCCACCTCACTGAATCTATGTTGATTTTATTTCAGACGTATTGTCGGATTCGGTGGCATCGTTACCGGTTGCCCCACCCCCTCCACGAGATCCTATTGGTATTTATCAACTTATAGTTTATTTATAAATCTGATATTTATCTTATATTTATCAACTTATAGTTTATTTATAAATCTGATATTTATCTTATATTCTATCTAATTCTATTCATATTTCTTGTAAATCCAGTACAAATATTTCATGGCAAATGTATGTATACACATTCCTAAATCTATGACGGCTCATTTTCTGGACACGACGGAAAGTTGTTGCTTTCATTTTGTCTTCAAATTTTATAAGTTAAGACATTTTTCAGTTTTCAAGATTTGTAGTTTGACATATCAAATTGCGTCTGCTGATTGACTTTGTTACAAATGTACACCTGCGTCCCCCAAATCATTTGTAACTAAGTATTATTCACTGATGCAAAGTGTGTTTACTATATATTAATTCCATATTAATTCCATCGTTTACGGAACGGTACGGCATTTATTAAAGCTATTTATTTACGGTAAGATAATCAGTTTACTTTTCATCGAAGGATATATATTATGATTATTGCTATAGCCAGTACTAGCGCCGGATCATTGAAGTTTTCAAAAGTCACATAGTTTTTGCCAATAATACTACAATTTTGTTTCAAATATTTAAGTAAACAGATATGTAGATCTGTGATCAGATTACAGTTAAAAGTTCTCTTTCGTGGGCGAATGGTTGGAGAAACTGTATTACAGGACAAACTCTCATTACCATGAACTGATGCTCGCTTTTACTACATATTTGCTTTAGATGCGTATTTTAGTAAAAATACAGCTGGTTTTTAACACAATATGTATGCTGATTTCAAATAAACTAAGTTAAATGCCGTATATACCGTACATTTCCGTAGACGGTGAATACTCTACACCATAGAAATAACATCCTTAGTCAATTACTTCTAACACACAGTACAACCCAAGACGCCCACATCATCAAGGCCCTCATCGACTTCAAGTGTCTCATCTGCGTCAAGATTTGTCTCCCCACAGGCATCAAAGCCACCACCTTTCACATCGCCGCTAAAACATAGTTTTTCCACGGTTGAGACAACTGGTGCCAAACATATGACACCAAAACTGGGAACGTCATCAAGTGACGGACAATTGAAACACCATGTGATATCTCCTAACTCACCACAGGCTTTCCCGGTCTGGAATAATACAGCTAAGAAAGCAAACAATTTTAATAAAAATGTGCCAAATAGAACTAGCGGTATTGATATTGCAAATGAACATCCGAATGAAGACGCCAAAGACGGCGTGGATGAACAGAATCCAGGAGGCGTGTCCACGCTGAGACAGAGATTCAACCAGATGGCTTCCTCTCCATCGACGCCTGTTGTGAAGAAGGGTATGTATACTCATACATCATTTTATTGATAATTCAGTAATTTAGTGATTGTGATGGTCCTCTGGTGTCCACCTCTAGTCCTTTATAGGAATGGCCTCCATAATTGTCTAACCCGCCTGGTCGCACATCCTAGAAATCAAAGCAGCTTCTCCATGGAGATCCCGATATTTTAAAGATGTTTTAAAATAACATGTACGAATGCTTTTGCACAAGATTGAAATTACGTAACAAATAAGGACATTTATTCAGATGGGCAATCAAGGGTAAATAAATAGTATCGATTTTATAATCGATTTTTGACCTGATGTAATAATGAGTAAGATCGAAAGCTTTTATGCAAATTTATTATTCATTTATAAGTATACAAAATTGAAATTACACAAAAAACATTCTCGAAAAGAGTAATAGTGACATAATGTACACGGATCTAGGTGGATTTATAGTTGAGGGTCTGGACATCGTCACTCAGTACCAAACACTGAGGGTCTGGACATCGTCACTCAGTACCAAACACTAAGAACTCAGAATGTACTCTGTGGAGTCCGAATCTAGAGATCCAAGTGAGGTTTCAGTTCTGTATGCTCTCACTAAATCTCAGATTCAAAGCAAATGACGCGGAAAGTTGATCAACACGGATTGTAATCCACTTGGAATACTCAGATCGCCAGATTCAGACTCTATTGAGTACAAGTTGAGTGCTGAGTGACTTGTATCAGTACAGGTATATTATAATTGACGACTCTGTTAAGATTTACTTTCAAGATTTGTTTTCGTAGTTCATTTTTGTAACTTCCCAGTATTTCATGTTCATTTTTATGTCGATGATTGTATTTGTATTGTATGTATACAAAACTAACCAGCTTATGTCTACTAACCATCACACAATTTCTAGGTCGAGCAAGATATTCATTACCAGTCACGTGGTCTAACACTAGCCTGAGTTCTGAGCCAATGATATACGAGGTACCTGATGAGGATAGTTCACAAACTACTAACAATACATGTGCTTCTAATATTAATAAGGTCGCTAAGACACCTCACATTAAAACTGATCCGATGCATCGGAGTAAATCAGAGACACAATTTTCTCACTACTTAGCAGCAGGACGAAGCAGGCGTACAGCTTACGAAGAAGATGACGTCATATATGACGATACTGGCGTTCCGGTAGATCCAACAACAGGTATAATACTAGGTAGCAGACAAAAATACAAAATTATGGACGTCTGATTCCGACGGCAAAAGTATTCACAAAATGTCATTTCTCTCGTAAATTAAAATTCTATTTTTATTGGCGGGTGAGAACAATTCCAAAGTGAATTTATTCGGTTTTAGGCCTACAGTCAACACCGACTAGCACAAATCTCAAGTTCCCGGATAGTTTAATGTAGGCTATTTATCAGAACATGGTCTTAATAAATAAGACCGAGGGGTCAATGGCATTCAAGATTTTTTCTGTGATGTCGGAATCAAGCTTTAGTCTGTGTGCAGTGAAAATTCAAAGCATAACATAATACGCAAACCCTACTGCTGGTAAATACTTGTAGACAACAGTGACTTGTTCACACAATATTATTAATGCAAACGTGTCTCAGTATTTTAGCAATGGGTCCTGTTTGCTGTGGTTGGATTGAAGTTTTGCTGCACTAAATGATAGTGAGTTTTCTGTGAAAAATGTTGACATATCGGGATGACATAAATGAAACACTGTACTCGAATGCAAAATACTCTCAATCTGGTTACCGGTTTTTGAATTGATAGTTTATATCGATGGTTCAGTGCAAGACTATGGCAACTCTTATATAAATACATGGGAGTTACGATAGTATAGCGTTGAACTCTCGATTTAGCATCGTTAGAACAATATTCGATCCCCAATATGTCAACATACGCTGACATTCCTTCAGCCTTGTTGTAGAGATGAAGAATGATTAACTTACAATAAGGGTTTTATGACTTAAACATTTTAGCGGAGGGAAGACGGTCTCAGTTCGTTCGTAAATCTACAGAACCAACTGTAGTTCACTTAACTCAGGCGAACGTGCCTCCCGTTCCCACACAGGGCCAACCACCGCCCCCAGCACTAAAACCTGTGGGGGACGACCGATTGACACAACGTCGTCAAACTGAACCGGCCTTGTCTGTTCCACGTGTTCAATTTGAAGGTATGCATGTATCACGTGATTTATAGCCACACTGTACATGCTTTACTAACATAGTGTATAAAACTACTAACATTCACTGTGGCTATATGGACACTAAATAGAAGTTCTAATACTTTCCCCGAAAGAAACCCAGCAGTATTTACTTTTGTGTTTGCTTGGTAAATTTGGCGAAGTCGGAGCGATGGAGACAAGCAATAAGTTGGTGTACAGGTCCCGATCTCCCAAAGTATCTCAAATGGAAATCTCAGCTCAATATTGAGACACTCCCATGTTGGATCCCTTGAATGCTTTCTGAGAAAAAACTCTTCTCATTTTGTTTCCGTTTTTTAATACTGATTCTAAGTCCAGCCTCAAATGAGAACTATATCAATGATTTGATACAATATTTGAGCTAAGATTTAGCTCAAGTTGAGATTATGCGGGAGATCGAGGCCTGGTCTGTATGTACAACGAAATATAATGATCACATTTTGGTTGAATTGTATGGACACAACATTTTATCGTGGCTCTTTTAAAATTGTTTTGTGTACAGATGGTTATAATACATTTTCAGTTCAATTAAAATGTTTGATGCTATTAAAAGCATACGTGTAAATGCTCTTTATTTTGAGATGTTACCAGTTAAACGAAAAATTAACGCTTTGGCACTGTGCGTATTACTGTAACGTTATGATATGCTTTTGAAATAATTAAAAAAAAGCTTGCTTTAGTAATTTCTAGTAATAATTGTGAGTCTGTGATTGCAAGGTTGTTGTCAAGAATACACGATACAACATTAGTCTAATGGTAACTTTCTTTATCACCCCTTCCAAACCTCTGGAATGAATTTGGTTGTGCTATTGTATATATGACTATAGAATTGTTTAACTTCACTTAAAATCATCTCAGAATTAAGACCACTTCACTATTAAGACCATTTTATGAACCAGTTTCATCCACATTTTAATTATGACTGATTTTGTTCAGAAACAGTGGTTGTCTTATTGCATGTAGTAAGGTTTCACTATACATGTAATATACATATAACTGTAGACAAATTAATCGTCGGGAACAGCCTTTGTTACAAAGGAAACCAGCTTCTTGTAGCACAGAGAGTAGCTCAGACGATACATGTGATGATAACAAACTTCCAAACAATATTTTAAAACCCACTGTTGCATATTATGAGAGTGTTTATGCAATGGCTTTGCTTTTCAAATATTGTTGAATTTATTGTAGTCCAATCACGGACGTCACATCTCGATACTGTCGCTGTACATCTGTAACGAAGACGCGTGTAAAAGTCGGAGTACAGAGACACGTATGCGGGGCTAAATCTATTGCTACAACGCAATTACACTTCCATTACAAATTTCCCGATGGCAGCTACCCTATGCTATCTTTTAATGACTTCTACCGCTATAAGGGTGGCTTCCTTCCTTACAAATTATATATCCTGGGTTTGTTCGAAACCGTGGCGGTGAGGGGCATGTGATTTGAAGATTAACCGTGATATAATTTTAATGGACCTCCGTGGCTCAGTGGTCACGGTTGCTGACTTCACACGCCCCCATCGCTGCAGGTTCAAATTCCATCTAGAATTGGGAATTTGTATATGAAGAAGCTATCCATCTGACTTACAGTGGTCGGTGGTTCTATCCAGGTGCCCACCTCTACCCAATATAATGCTAGAAGGAGCAGCTAGGGGTCTTTCTTCACCCTTTTATCTGGGAAAGTCATCACATGGAACTGGCTGTCCATTGTACTTAAAGTAACAGTCTAAAAAAGTAAAATTTGAAAATGACTACAGCTATAGGAGAAACCATGAGTTATGTTTACTTTACTAACTATATTACAATGTATACGTGTAGTCATACCAATAGTGTCCTATGTATATATAACATGTCGACATGCTTTACTTATACACGTGTTAGATATATATGGTTCATGATTGCAGTGCAACCTATTCAAAGCGACCCTCTCTTGAATAACAACCTCTCTTCTACAATAATATCAATGTTCACTATCGTCTGAATTTATATCCAATTAAACCTCCTTAGAGCAACCCCATCAACAGTCAAAATTTCCATCTCCAAATGGGTGTTGCCCTCGTGACAGGTTGCATTGTATATCATGTAGTATTTATGTAAACCTAATACACTCTAAATGTCTAATTATTCGCTTGGAATTTTGAATGTCTTTGTAAGATCTAGGCAGCGACATACTTCAGTACATAATTTTATAAAGCAATTCAAAAGCACAAAGAAATATTACGTGTAATGTACTATACATTGTGTTGTTATTATTATTAATACATATATTAAAGTTACATATATTTACAAGTTTGTAAAGTGACCAATTAGACATTTATGGTGGTGTATATTGAATTAAAATTGGGTATTTAGTGTAGTTATTAAGAACACATATATTTACTCAGTACATTTAAAAACTCACATTTTTAGACTGCAAAATGTTGATAATTTATTGCAATTTGAAGCTTATTCTTTATTAAAATGCCCAATATCTGCGATGAATTATATCGTATATGTTGCACAAACTTGAAAGAACACAAGGTACAGTCCTTTTCTAGTATCCCTGTGCAAGCAAAAAACTTGAGAAAATATGTTTTGTGCGTTTTTAAATGTGCTGAGTATACATACATTAAACCGAGTTGTTGGGACAAGTTGACCAATTGTATTCGGTTCATTCACGTTTTCTAGCGTATAGACCGAAGTCACCTGTTGTTTTATTTGTTTTACTATCAATGAATGTTTTGATGACATACATGTATCACAATAATATGACGAGTGATATTGTTGCTCAAAAGATTTCTAACATGTTACGGTTGATATTTTTTGGTGATAAACCATCGTCGGATGTCGGGGAGGGAGGGGGCTGGGTACTAGAATGTCGCACGGCATCATTGGTTGAGTTCTGTCGTTTTGCAGAAATAATCTCGACCAAATATTTGGTCAATAGAATTCCTGCTTTCAAACTGAATTCTCTTCAGCGTGAAGATGCAATGTTAAAAAAAATGGCTTCGCTCATTGATACTTATAATACAAAATGTGTTTTTATCAATAGAATATAACCATTTCTCTAAGCGTTTTCTCAAACCAAATAATACTTATCCTCCGCGGACTTTGAACAAGTAATTTAAAGTAACACTGTTATAGAACAAGCGTTGTGATTGGTCCAGAAATCTTCCTGAAACCACGAAGAAACAAATAAAATTGCTGTAGTCGATACAAGCCAAATCGACAAGATATGTTGCATATAACTCATGGGCGATGTATGCAAATTAATTGAATTATAGATCGGTCATTGGTGTCCGACGGTGGCAGTAAACATTTCGTGTGTTGTGTAGAATATTATGCTTCTCATGGTTGTATAATATCCGCTCCTCATTTTCAGATACTCTGTTGCTGTAATGTCGACTGGATCTTGAACTAAAATATTAAGTTTGAGAATGTTAAACACTCTTTATTGCCAATTTTCATTATGGCGGTAGCTTTAGAGTGACCAAATGTTTGAATCTTTTACCAGTCATACTTAACTAACCGAAATAACTTGAACAAACTTAACTTTTTCTAGATCTATAAGCATGTTTAATTTTATAAACAGACGAATTCTAACACTCGAAATATTTCTTGTAGTGCCATCATCCTTTGACGACGATACAGGTGAGAGTAAACTTGACACATCAGTAGAGTTTGCTTTCTTTTTCACAACTTGTGTGATACGCTATTTTTACTAAAACAGAGTATGCATGCTTATAGTCATTCTGCTTTAATAAGGATTCAAGTCAGAACACACACTGTTCATGATTCCGTAACGCATAAGACATGAAGAGATTTTTACCACGGTCCGAAAAGACTAAATATTCCCTGCCGCTCGTCTAAGTGACATTCGTCTTAATCCGGATACAAAATGACGTCATGTTTCTGACGCTACATTGCGTCACGGACATGTGGTATGGGATTTAGTCATTCCGAGGCGTGGGAAAATTATTTCCCCGAATTTTAGGCCAATGCGGATACACTGAGACATCATATATGTTTTATATACATTTGAATTGTATTCACATTTTTATAGTGTATATTTACTAATTCCTGGAATCCAATAGACTTTCATCAGGCATCTTATCTGTCTTATTCACTCTGTGTTATATATTTGGATCCACCATTTTGACATAACAAGTTTTGGGTTGATTTTCTCTGATGCAAATGATATTGTTTAAGATTAACAAGTAGTGTCTTCTGCAATTAATGATTAGTGCCGAAAACCTTCCTATTATTGTTATGCCCCCGAAGGTGAGCATATTAAAATCGCACCATCCGTCCGTCTGTGCGTCCGTCTGTGCGTCCGTCTATGCGTCCGTCAGGGCTGTAACTTGCTCATGTACTTAGGCATTTTAAAATAACTTGGCAAATATGTTCGGCACATCAAGGCGACGTGTCACTCAATTCCCACCTCTCTACCTCGAAAGTAAAGGTTAAACTAAGAGTTTGATCATTATGGAATGCTGCATGTATGCTGAGTATAGGTGGTAGTGTCCGGGCACATTTAATCATCAGTTCCTTCACGGGGGCATTCGTCACTTACTGTGACCGCTCTTGTTTTTATTCATTTTAATTTCAATATGCATTGTGAGATTGATCAGCCTTTTGATTGATGGGTTTTTCCTTGTCTATTAAATAATTTAAGCAGTTTAAGATCGAGTGGTGGACGCAAAACTAGCCTGACATCATGTACATGAGGAGAGCACTCGTTTCTCTTTCACCATTCCATATTTTCTGTGCTTTCCATCGTAGATTGCTTTTTCCATTTGTCTTTAATTCATGTTAGACGTAGATTATACATATATTCATAGTTTTATACCGAATTGTTTACAGTACTTATAGCGTACTTCTGTCACTAAGCCGCCCAGTCGTGCAGCCCTCCCTATATACGTTCGGGGTTCCCGGTTTGGCTGCATATTATTTTACTTCTAAGCAATGGCACCCAACATGGGGCCGTTGTGGACATATCCGTTGAACAGCGCATGTTCGATATATGAGGGGGAGTAGGTCACGGTCACCGGTTCACTTCAGAGCAGAAGATATTTAAGCGGCCCGCATTGTTGGTCTTGGAAAAATCGCCCCGTAAGCTAGAGCTTTAGGGTTCGAGTTCCAGTCTGGCTGACCATTTTCTGGTTGTAGGACACTTGTAATCTATCTAGTTCTGAAAGAAGTCCAATCAAACTGTAACGCGTAAATGGACACATATTTTGCCGTAATGATTTAAATCATTCACGGAAACATGCTGCGTATCATATGAAATGTGACTAATAAGGTTTCAATATAAATTTGATTGTCATATAACTGTACATGTATGTCGTGAACTGTACTGTTGTTTGTTTTACATATCAGCTTTATTAAACATGATTATCGTTTTGCTTACTGTAGGCTTTAATGAAGACTTCAAGAAGAAACTGGGAGCACTTTTTGGCCCGGGACCGGAGGTAGCTGGAGGTGGGCGTGGTGTCCCCAGGACTCCTACAAGTCCACGTAACAGCCAGTTCCCGAGAATAGATACTGAAGAACATTTGTATCAAGAACTTCCAGACATTGAACCCGACGGTGTAACATATGTAAATGAAAGTTTTAACACTGAAATCAGGGATACCACGTGATTAACTTCAAATATCGAGTGACTTCGTAGTGGTCATGTGACTTGAGTAAAAATCATCATTTACCAGCAAAGTGGAATTAAACTGTATAGAGCTATTATACATATACGGTATATATATAGAGTTTGAAACTCATATGTCATGCGCATACGAAGCGTGTCAGACAGTTTAATACTCTTCTACATCATTTTAGATGTCTATGGTGTTATAGTAGGGATGATGTTAGAATACCTTAAATGGACGTGTATTTGTGTAGTGTATTTATGTATAACACATGAACGTCGACAATGATGATACAAGTAAAAAATAATGGTTAGGAAATACCATCGTAATATTATTCAAACAAGCTGACAGCGTATCCAATCAGTAACCACCTGTCAGTTGACATTGATATTTTATTATTTATATTGATACTAAATTATTTGCTTAATTTATTGATGAAATGTTAAAGGATATTTGTTAACTACACTGCTGGCTACTTAATGTTTTATTATAAAGAATATAAATGGATGTTATGCTTACATGTCGTTACAGCAAATCAGCAAACTGGCGTTTACGTTGTAGGAACCTATTATATCAATACAGAGAAAATTATAGACTATTTCATTTTTCCTATGCCTAAACATTTTATTATTGTAGCCGATAATACATAAATTATTGACATGTGAGTACATCACATAAATTCCTGAAAAAACAAATATATCATATACTATCAGCAAATACATTACATGTATACTTGTGAAAAGTATTAACCCCGTCTGTACTATTGCATATACAGTCGGATCTCATTCATTCGAATTCATCGGGTCCAAAATTCTATTTCGAATAATGCATGTTTTCGAATAGCCCATTTCAATTCGAGGTGCCTATAAAAATACTTCGAGACCATATTTATTTCGGATTCTACCAAGTATTCGGATAGAATATTGTCGCTAAAACCCCCCCAGGTCCATCATCTATTGATTTCGATAAGAAATGGAAAAAACGCCGAGGTTAACCTGTCGAGTCACGTTCATCTATTCAGATCACTTTGTGATAATGCAGTTAAGATTCTCAAAATACTAACATGGCAGTTTAGCACTTTTGATCAGTAAATAAAAACAAGCGACATCGCTCTATCATAGCAATACTGGTTAGTCCCAACAAGCGACATCGCTCTATCATAGCAATACTGGTTGGTCCCATCAAACGACATCGCTCTATCATAGCAATACTGGTTGGTCCCATCAAACGTTTCTCTAATAACTGGCTTTCATCCGCTGTTAGCAATGTATACTAAATGACCTTGACATTTTCTCTTGTAACCACTTTATTTGTTAGATAGATACATAGATAGATTCATATCCGCATAAAATTTGTAATTTCCGTGAAAAGTATTAAAACATGCCAACGATGATACTGAAATAGAAACAAAATAAGAACACTTAAGACTTGATAACTTTGATCGTTTCCGACAAACTGGACGATTTTTAAACTGCCTTTAACCTTTGCAGCGCCGAGCCAAATTGACATTGACATGTAATAGCTATATCGTCCACGTTAATGTGATAACACGAAAAGAGAAAAATAACAATAATTTCCGAAATGTTCTTTTGTTTTGTTTTTATATTTCATATTACATTGTATTTGCATGCATGAACAATTTGTTTGCATGTTTTTGTAAGATTACATACATGTCAATATCGCCAGTATATATGTATATCCTAGAACTTTGTTAAACATCTCATATTGTCTCCATCTACATTCAAAGCTCAATTCACCAAATCATTAAAAATGTGTTTGTGTCTGTGCGTATTAAAATTACATGTATATATAAATTGTTATGTAAATTTTGGCATTTATTTTCATATTGTATTGACATTGACTGTTCTCACGTTCATATGTATGTATTATTATTATTACGATGGG